>JAPKLW010000077.1:703950-732381 GCA_026898455.1 Plectranthus barbatus
CACCATTCCAAACACGAAAACACAACCAAAGAACAACAAAAACATATGATACGGGAGTAAAATAGCCATAAACAAGCATGCACACACCTCAAAATATAGGTCATTTTACACACGTATCAGAGAATTACCAACACGGAGCTTATCAGCAAGACACTACCCAACCAGCTAGAAGACACACTCAAGTCAGAACAAGCAAGGACCTTCTCATGACCAGACTTTAAAAATGGGATCTTAAATCCTGAAGTATTCAAAAGCTTGTTCATCCAAAAAAATCAACCAGCAAATATTCCTCGGACTAGCTAAAAGAGTCGTTCTGACCGACACAATAAAAGTCCACCTGTTCAGACAGAAAGGAGACTGTAAGTCAGAAAAAGTGAGACTTCGACAGGACGCATTCCTTTTGTCTCACAACGGCTCCAATCGGCTAAGAGATTCAAACCTTCCAATGATCGTCTATAAATAGAGGCTGCAATCCATCTTGAGAAGGTTACCGAACAAAATTACTATCTATCAATCATCTCTATTCTTTATCGATCTCTCAAAGGCTACCAATTTCATATTCTAAAGCTTTCAGGTTGATTCTATCAGCTTCCCGTGTTCTTTCTTAAACAAAAGGCTTTGTGCTTTATGTAAGAGCTATCTCTGTTTTCTTACTTCATGAGTAATAAAACATCTTGGAGTTATCATTTCTCTGATAGCAACTATCACGGGTGTATACCAACAACTTACTTTCTTAAGAGGAACTCAAACTCTCACGTCCAGTTTGAAGATCAATATGGTGTGCCCACGCTTCAAGCCTGAAGAATTTCTCAATTGCAAAGGACTTGGCGAGTGTTCTAGTGGATTGGTAGATGTAGCATTCATCAGCTAGTAATACATTGTTGACATCTTTGAACTTGACAACTCAGTGATTCCAGACTGCTCGTCTAAAGAGAAGACGTAGGACGGTTTGATTCGAATCTCTATAAATTATGGTTTTATTTACTGCTTTAAGTTGTTGCACTTGATTTAAAACCCAGCATATCAAGTCTTGGAGTATATTACTGTAAATTGGCTAAGCAATATATTCACAACCAGCCGAACAATCCACATTTCTGAACTTGAGCTGGTGCCAGAATCACCACCTCGGAGGCTTAACCTGAAATACTTTCGTTGTACATTAGCCTAACTATGATTTTTGGACCAACACAATATTTCTTTGTCTCAAAGTATTTTGTTTTTGTTACTAACTGATACTGCATGCTCCAATGTAGTTTGTTACATCCTTGTGATTAATCAAGAAATATCACCTCATTACCATAATTGGTTAAGAGGGAAGCTTGTTTAGTAGGAAAATAAGGATGGGGGAATATAATAAAATATCGAAATATCAAACATATCATATAAAAAGATACCAAAATTACTTAATATTTGGTATACCATAACTTTTGGTAAGGTATCATACCGTACCAAAAATATAATAATAGTTTTAAATTTTATTTTTATTTTAAAACAATAAATTATAAATTAAATCATATAGATTAAAAATAAAATCATTTATTTCCTCTTCACCTAACAATATTATTGATATAAACATATTTCTTAAATAAATACTCCCTTCGTCCCGTTTAAATAGGCCCATTTCTTTTCGGCACGGAAATTAAGAGTTGTGAGTGTAGAATGAGTTAGTGGAATGAATATTTTATTGTTGAGTGTGAAAAGGTTGTCATTTTTGGAAAGGGGCCAATTTAGTTGGGACGCCGAATTCGGTAAGTGGGCCTATTCTAGCGGTACGGAGGGAGTATTAGCTAAAAACTGTAAAAAACAAAGTATATCAAAAAAAATTGGTATGTTAATGGTATACCAAAATAATGATAAGATAACTAGTACTCCCTTCGTTCCGATTATATAGTCCAATTTTATCTTGCACGTTTGCCAAAAAATTATTTAATATTTAAAAAAACTTCCAACATTACCCTTATTTAAAGCATTAATTAACCTCTCATTTTCATAATATTACATTTAATATTCTCATTTTCCAAGATTTTTCAAGGATGTAATGGTAAATGACCATACAAAAACAATACCAAATATAGAAATTGGACTATATAATTGAAACACCCTAAAATAGTAACCTGGACTATATAATCGGAATGGAGGGAGTATATAAATAATGTTATAACAATACCATACTGAATTTACTCTGAAAATTCGATACTCAAGTAATGGTATATAAATTATCTCATACCGAAATCATATCGATTTATACCAAAAATTTTGGAATGGTAACGGTCTGAGTTTTTCTCATATCGTAGATTTTTGTAAGGTATAAGGTATGGTAAAAAAAAAGTTTGGCATATCATATCAAACCATCCCTAGGGATAAAGGATCCAGGGGAAAGGTAATTAGATTTTGTAACCCCTTGCTTTTATTATGAGTATCGTTTTGACTACATAAAAAAGGGAGAAATTTTTAGAAATCTCATTATTTTGATGTGTCAAACCATATTATGTCAGTTTTTGGTATATGGGGCTGACTTGGTTTAGCCTAAAAAGGAAATATGATGGACTCGTAACTTGTAAAATCAAGAGAAATGACAAAAATGCCGACAAAAAAAACTAAGACCTTCATTTTTCGTAAGTCATAAAGAGATCCAATTGGGATTTCCCGGACTGACAAAAAAGAGTTATTCTGACGAAAAGACAATCGCTCTGCATAAAGTAGTGTCATCTTTCGAGAAAAGACAGTACGACCAGCCCAAACGACTACTTTTCCAATGAAGCAGAACATTGTTTCTCTCCATATATATATATATATATATATATATATATATATGTTATGAAGATTAATGAGCGAAAATCCGATTTTGAATTCTCAATCAGTGATATCAATCTCCAAGCTTTTAAAGTGTTCGCCGTGTTCTATACACGGGACTCCAAGCTATCTAGCTTGAGATGTGGAGTTCAGTTTATCTTTGTCATATCTGAATATGAGACAACTTTCTGCATATCTTCAAAATCCAGAAAATTACCATCTCACCCCTCACGTTCTATGATGAACTAAACATCACATCCATCCATCCGGCAAGATGAGTGACATGTTCGTGGTAAAATTTGTAAGTCTGAAGTCAGTCAGAAGTCTAGCGATATGTTCAGGGTAAAGCCCTCTAACAGAAGCTACTTGGAATCTGGAGGATGCAGGAGCTTCCCGAAACCAGAAGAAGATCGGTCGCATTGTGTTGTAAACTGTTATTTAGTGATTTTTTATCTTTTGGATCAAAGATTGGACGTAGAATCATTGGTATTTGAACCACTATAAACTTGGTGTTATTTACTTGCTCGCTTATTCGTTTGAAACTCAACAACTGACTAAGTTATTGATGTATTACTTGAATTAATCTAAGTTGATCTCAACAAGTAATCAATTTAATAAAGTCCCAATTGTCTTGATTAAGAGTCAGCTTGGACCAATAAATTTAAGACTTACATTGTATTATTAACTGAAAAAATTCAAGATCAACAATATCCGATCTAATAATAGATTATCTAATCCAATCCAAAATTTTCGTATTCTTGATATGTCGATCAAACAATTATATATATCAGATAAGACTCAAATCATACTTATTATTATCTTACATATTCGTGTCAAATTATTTAATCGAACCATATATTGTCACCCCTAAATTAAAACATTGTCCTGATCTCATTTTGGATTTCACCTAATAATAATTCATTGATTGATTTTCATACTTTACGTGCGAAGTGGGCCTATTGAGCCGTTTCTGTGGGCCAAGACTATTAAGTGGAGTAATGTTCATAAAATAAGTTAAATAAAATAAGTTAAATTTAAAATTTTATTAGTGGCTTGTAAATTAGTTAAAATTAAGTTAAAATATAAAAATATCAATCTTGTGAAATTGATATTGTTATGATTTAATAGCAATAAATATGATAAATATTTGATTAAATGTGTTAGTTATAAGAAAGAAAAAAAAATTGTGTATAAGTATAATAATTTTAGAATTAAATAATTTACTTTTCAAGAAATGATAAATATTTTAGATATAAATTCAAGTTTTAAAAATATTTAGGACTGACTATAGATCGATTAAGTTAGCGAGATTTGATGTATTTCGTTAAACAATTCGAAGCTCCAATTCAATAATAAATGAGTTAAACTCGAATAAGACAGTTACTTAGCTTTAATAAATTCCATTGCACTCCTAATTATACGAAACTGAGTTTGTGTCCATAGAAAATCCTTTGCAAAATCAATAATTATATAAAGGCAAAAATTTGCGTTAGGCAAGCCTAAACGGTTTAGACGGGTTTTATCCATACCAAAATGGGTTCATCCATTTCAAATAAGGTTTATTAATTTCCAATTAGAATATATTAGATGGGTTTGACTTGAATTAATGGATAAAACTCGCCTAAATCGTTTAGGCGTGCCTAAATTGAGACATTCTCTTATATAAATGAATTTAGGGAAAACAGGGAAATTTATCCCAAAGTTTAACCAATTAGGAAATTCTATCCCAACTTTTTTCAATTAGGGAATTATATCTCAAAGTTTAGTTTTGTTAGGGAATCTTATCCTCAAATGCCAATTCAACTTTTAAATGCCACATGGCGTTGAATCATAGTCACATCATTGCCATGTGGTATTGATGTGGCATTTTTAAAATTTTAATAATATATTTAATTTTAAAAATATTTTTTAATTTGATAATTATTTTTTTCTATTTTTTTAAAAAATTATTTTTAATAATATTTTATGTTTATTAAATAATATTCTTATATTTCAACTATTATTTTTCTCTTAAAAATGCATATTTGATATTTTAAGTTAAAATATTATAAATAATAATATTAATTGAATTAAATATTATGGACGTACACACGATTTTGATTTTCTAATAATAAATTTTAATTTGATAATTAATATTTTATTTTTAATAATACTTTAATTTTAAATATCAAATATGTATTTTAAAAATAATACTCAAAACTAAAATATTTTTAAAAAATAAAATATATTAATTATCAATTAAAGTATATTTTAAAAATAAAAATATTATTAAAAAATTAAAATGACACGTCAATGCCACATGGCAATAACATATCTATGAGTCAACGCCACATCAATGCCATGTGTTATTTAAAAGTTGAGTTGGCATTTGAGGATAAAATTCTCTAGCAAAAGTAAACTTTGGGATATAATTCCCTAATTAAAAAAAGTTGGGATAAAATTCCCTAATTGATGAAACTTTGGGATATATTTCCTTATTTTCCCATAAATTTAATGAACACTTTATACAATTTGGATTCAGTACTTAGCAGTTGTAATCTGTAAACAATATTGCCAGGAATGATCCTATTAAGGTCTCCTCGTTTATCCGATATAGTGATATTCATTATTCTCTATCTATGAAGAATCTTAATTTAAAATCGAACAACACGAGAGAAAAAATATTCAATATCATAATAACTAATAAGTATAAAATCTTAATTATTTTTAATATATATATATATATATATATATATATATATATATATAGATTGAATCCAATGCTAAAACAGAGTCTTTATTAAAATATCAATCCTTGAATTGATTGCATCATGATTAAGAAAAATATATATGATAATTATGTACTATATATTTTAAGTATGTCTTATAAAACAATCAAACAAACATTTCTAGAAAAAAAATCTATATTTTAACAATTAATTTTTTGAGATGAATCGTGTAAATTCATTTATATTTAGTATAAGGTACACAATCTTTCTCGAAGTAGTTCTCCCTAAGAAATGAAAAAAATACTTAATTATATTTGTAACTTGGTATCGTAATAAAGCAACATTGTAAATATAATTAAACAACATTCTTATTTCTCACATGAAGATTTTTTCTCATCGGAGAAAAAATATCAGAACCGAGTTTGAAAATCATGAAAAGTGAGGCCTCGCTCAATATATTGAATGTTGGAAGGATCAAAAGGCCCTCTTGCTCTATCTATGCTTTTGATCACTGCTCTTGCTGGAAGAACACTTCTTGAAGGATTTGAAGAGGTCTTGTAATTCAGGCAAGATGACATTCCCTACATCATCATCATCATATATATACATATATATATATATATTTCAATATTATAATAAGTTTATTATATCCAACATTTTAAATAAGTCCCATAGCATTGTACCTTGAATATGAGAACTTCAACTTGTTCCTCATCCACCATAGCTTGCACAAAAAGAATTTCCTCTTTAGTTAATTGAGTATACGACTCCAGCATCGCTAGCTCTTCATTGTACCCATAATCTTCATCATCTTCCTCCTCCTCCTCATATATCACTCTCCTCCTGGCACGGCACGATTTTTCATAAGCTCGTTTGATTCGGATTTTCAGAGGAGAGGGAGAGATGTAGGAGGGCGCTGCTTGGAGCAACTGGGTGTGTGAAAATGTGGTGAGATGAGGGAAGAGTACTACTGCTGTGGGATTTGAAGTCCATTTTCCCAGATGTTTTAGCATGGGAATTTTTGGGAATGGGAGTGAAGATAAGGCAAATGTTTTGGGGAAAGGATAAGGTCCAAAAGTTTAGGCCGTTTTTTTTTTAATTTTTTTTTCACTTACTTTCTTAATGTACCATATTTGAGAAACTTTTTACTCTACACTGACTTTTAAATTTTGAAAACAAAAACCTTCAAATTTTATTTAATATTTTTAAATGGATCGAATGTAATCTATTATATTCCTCTAGTTTTTTCAAAATTTTCTTCGGTTTGGCTAAGGAAAATCAACTTATTTTAAATACTTGGACTTAAATATTTGTTGGACATGTGAAAATGACGCCGTAAAGTATCTAAGATTGATTATAATCAAGGATAACTAATATTAATGTAAATGTAAAATTAATTAGTCGAAATTTGTCCTATTTTTTAATCAAAGTACATGCACATTTTACATATTTAATACTTATTTTTTAAACATGTAAAAAAAAAAAAAAAAAACAACTAAATTTCATCTACAACTATAATTAGTGGTGACAATTCTTGCTGATTAGTTTTTATCATATCAATAATCTGTTAATGACTCAATTCATTAAATCACAACTTATATCCTTCAATAGGTAGGAATGGACATAAACATTGAGTTTCATGAAGGTTCAAATCAACTGAATTTGACCATGGCATTAAAAAGATAAGGCTATAACTTTCATGATTTGTGAAGTAGCCACCTTAATAGTTAATAATATAATAAAATTATTGCATATGATTTTTTAAATATAAAACAAAAAAAAAAAGATTAAAAGGGCCATGCGTTTGGGCGCTATTGATCTCGGTTTATCAGAGTGTTCGTAAATACATAGTGGAAATAGAATTTATTTATTTCGGTAAGCTTGCACTTATTAAAGCTGATAGTGACGTATCAATTTGGTTTGTCAAATCTTTTAGTTCAGGTGCTTAATGATCAAGTATGCTTAATGTCAGTTTTCAAGATGTAGTACAACACTTGAGTGTTAAGTTTTAAATGGAGGTAAACTGACAACAAGTATGAAAGCAGTAAATAACACAAGGGTTTATTGTGGTTCAGACTCTAAAGGTCCTACGTCCACTCTTCAGATACAAATATGATTATTATGTGCTCCTACGATCTATTGCTTGCTGAAGAATGTCTTATCCTTCAGTTCACGAGCTCACTCGTCTGGTCCTTTACTCGTTCTTTGTTTCGCAGCTCCTTGGAGTGTGGGCACACCACACAACCTCCTCTTCGCTGGAATGGGGTATTCATAGTTTCCCCGAAACTTTCAGCACGGCGACAGATCATCCGTAAGAGTCAGAGTACAAGGTGTACTTGACTGTTGTAATATTTCTTGGAGAGAAAGATTACCGAGAGATAACTTAAGAACTTGGAAGTTCTGAGTTTCGTATTCACAGAAGTGACACACAAAAAACTTTAATAGCCTCTAACTTCGAGTTGGCAATTTGAGCATTTTTGCAAGTTTGATTTCAGGTTAGGTAACCTTCTTATGTTGAAATCTCGGGTATTATAGCCGTGAGATTGAAGGTTTGAAATAAATGTCTGTTAGAGACAGATTGGATGATGTCTAATCAGAAGTCTCTACTAACTGCTGCGATAGGCGGGTAGGTGGTATTTTTTCCAGATATTTTGCACCTTAACTTTTCGCCTTTGTGTCAGAACGACAGTATCTTCAGTTTGAAGAATCTTGGATTGGTTGTCCTAGGTATCGAAACGTGGAGTTTCGTGCTTGTAGACTTTAAGTAATCTCCAATCCTTGAAGTCTGTACTTGTCAGTACATTCCTCAAATGATTCTTCTTGTCTCTTTGCGCTGGGACCGGAAATTGGGAAATCTATGCTGGTACCGTCAAACTTGCAAGTCCATGCTGATGATGTCATCCATTACTATACACTCGGTCTCTATTGGAGCGGTCGATAATATGCAGCCTAATTAGAGGTCCAAGTATGCGGCCCATAAATTGTTTTGCAGTAAGAAGTTGTCTGGTCCGAATAAGATTGCCCAAGGAAAAAGGAGTCCGAACAAAAAAATGGTTCGATTTAACCAGTTCGCATAAGGTAGTCTGATCAAAGCAATCCGACTAAAGGTGGTTCGAGTCAGTCAAAAAGCAGCCCGATATATCGAACTGAGATGTTGGGAGGATCGTGCGAACTGCTCAAACGGTCAAGAGGAGCCATTAAGTGATGAGGAGTTATGATCGCGGAGTCCTCGGAAAACGGTCAGAAATGTGCGCGGAAGACTAGGAGCTCATTTATTGCTACCTGACAGAAATATAGAAAACGTTTGACAGCTCGTAGATGGCTATATAAAGCTTCTTGTAAGTCGATTTTTTGACATCTAAGCTCACCAATATATGAAATTCATATTGTTTTCATTTCCTAAACAAAAAGCATTGTAATTCTTACTGAACGAAGTGATAATCGAGCTGGTTGATTGGCCGGCTCAAGCAATTCTGTCCAATTCCACAATTTAGTTTGATAAAAATTTTATTTGTTTATTTTCTTTGATTCACATCTCGCATTTTTTACTATTGTTATTGCATAAGTTCCTACGGCCTTGTTTCCTAACAAAAAGTACCCTCAACAGTCACTATACTGGTAAGTTTAATGTACTGATAAGACCATACTTGCTGATCCATACTTGATGAAATTCAAACTTATCCATTCAGACTCATATTTACCAGACTTGCAAGTTCGGCTTGAACCTTAGTCTATTGATTGTTTTGCACATTACCAACTGATTAACCAGTCTGGTCTTTAGATTAGTTCTAATTTACAACTCGATACAAAGACTATACCGGACTTTACATTTTTCGACTATACTGAAACTATCTAGAGACAACTAAGATGATTTTTACATACTTTAACCCACCAAAGCAATATAATATAAGGAAATTTCTAATAAATTTCTTAACAGACGCCTCCCACAACGCCCTCCACATTTAGAGGGTGTCTAATAGAAGAGTCGATCTGTTTTCAAATTTATCTTGCTTGAATCTATTCAAATGTGTTATGTATGCACATATATACACGAATATAATATTTTGGTGATAGTTTGATAAAAATATGCTCTAATTAATCCTATAAGAACTCAATATTTAATTAACTAAAAGTACATTAATATAAATAACAAAGCTCTAATATAAATGTGATTATATAAGTATATAGTTCTTATTATGATTGGGTGATAAAGGATAAAATTTACAAAGTTATTGTAATTGAGTTGTAATGATAATTGATAACGTGGAAGAAATAAATTAATTAAAAATTGATAAGGTTTGGTAGTTGGATCAATTATTGATAAATATTAGATTTACACCCGCGTATTGCGTGAATAAATATTCTTCCAAAATAATATACAAATAATCAAATGCAAAATAATATGGTTCATTTTATTGAATAATAATTTACATTTCTCTTGTACGTATATAAATAATCACATTGAAAAGTTTCATATTTAAGTTAAATTATTATAGTAGTCAGCTTAAAATAATACTAATTACATTATACATACTCCCTCCGTCCCAAAACATTAGTCTTGTTTTCCTTTTTCGTCTGTCCCAAACAATTGTCCTATTTCCTAAAATGGAAAATTAATACACACTCACTAATAAAATACTAATTTTCTCTATCTCTACTCGCATTGGTATGTGTGTCGAAATGAAACAAGACTAATGTTTAGGGACGGAGGGAGTATTATATAAAAATCTACTCCCTCCGTCCGCAGGAGTAGTCCCATTTAGGGGTGGCAATTCGTGCGGATCGGATTGTTATCGTGTCGATCCGTTATCGATCCAATCCGTTAAGGCCTAATCCGTATCCGATCCGTTAAGAAAAATTTAAATTCGTATCCGATCCATTAAGCTCGAATCCATATCCGCACGAATCCGATCCTTATCCGTTTAGGATCCGATAAAAATTTAATTCGATTGATCCGATATGTATCCGATCCGACAAGAATCCGATAAGGATCCAATTCGATTGATTCAATAAGAATCCATTTAATAAATACAATAATGATTCAATAAAAATGTGATAAAGTAATATACAATATTCATATTTGGTTGTTCTAGTATTGTGGTAGATAAAAAAATAAAACTGCAACTTTGTTTGAAATTAAAATTCTCAATCAAACATCCCAAAATATATAATAAGTCAACATAGATAAATCTTAAATTCAAATACTAGATGACAAACCTTTTGATTTCCAAATACCCAACAATTCTTACTTTAGTTGTCAACATTTCACGTACAAATATGAAGGACAAAAATATTAATTAAAACTTTATGATAACATTGATGTTGGAATTCGGACAAGTTCGAGTTAATTACTCGTGCGGAAATATTTAATTTTGTTGTAATTACGAGGTCGAAGTACGTCGCGAGTAGATAAAAGTAGTATATTTATTTTCTCAGAACCGAATTCCGGTGAGTGAGAAATCGATCCTCGAAGTGGCACGCATAACAATGTAATGTGGGCATATTAATTAGTTAATTAATGATGTCCCACATTGGTTAATTAAACACAATTAACATGGTTTAAATACCTAAGTGATTAAACCTTGTAATAACAGGTGTGTAATAGGGGTGTCGTATGACAGCCCCGTGCTTCTACGCGCGCGCCGCCGCCGCCGCCCGCCCTGCCACGGCCTTCGGCCTCTGCGAGGCCGCAGTCCGAGCGCCCGCGCCCGTGCCCCGGCCCCGGCTCCGGCCCGATCCTGGTCCTGGTCCTTGGATCTTGGCAATTGGTCTTCGGGCCTCGGGCTTCGGGTTTGGGCTTGGCCCGAAAGTACCTTATCTTTTTGGTGACTCAACGGGTTGACTGGGCTTGCTTATCTGGCCCAGTAGTATAACGTGGAGCCTACGTATGCGTGACATGGCGAGCATGTCAGCACGTGACGTGTATGCGGGAGTTACAAAAACGTGCTGGAATTCAATCAACACGTTCCCGAGACGTGCGCGCCGTAACCGTCCGATCCGGGAGACACGCGTCGTAACCACCGTCTGTCTTCAAGGCTCCAGCACGCTCCCCAGGTGGTGGACTGCCTATAAATAGGCATCCCAGGCAGCATACATTCTTCCTTCCGAAAATAGATTCTTTATTGCTTTTCACCTGAGTGCATTTTGTTGCTTTTCACCTGCCAACTCTGCCCTGCTTCACTCCTGTTCGCCGGAGCTCTGTCGACTGCTATGCTGCCTCGACCGAGACGAAGTTGTTTTACCTTTGGGGACAGACCCCCTGTTTTCGAGCACTACGGAGGCGTAATCTGTCTTGCGGGAAGAGATCCTCTCGACTCGGCTGATCAGTTTGATCCTTTAATTTTTTGTATTATTTCTATTTCTGCAAGGGTATTATGTACTACACTACTCTGATCTTGTATTCAGTTCGTCTTCATTAAGTTTACAATCGCAAGACAGATTAACTGTTCTGAATCAAGATGGCTGATGACTTGAACAGCCCTGCTGGAAATGGAGCCGGTGGCGTGCCTGGCTATGATCCTTCTGCTCCGCGCCTTCCTCCCAATGCTCAAGCGGAGAAACCCTCCAAATTCACTGGCGTCGATTTCAAGACGTGGAGGCAGAAGATGTTGTTCTACATCACCACGTTGGGGCTAGCCAACTACTTGAAGGAAGACAAGCCCGAGTGCACTGATGATGAGCCGTGTAGGGTTTTTCCGTGAACCGAATTACCAAAACCAAATTGAACCGGATCGATCTATGGATATTGCTCATAATTAAATATTCTCAAAACCCTAGCATGCTCCTATGAATTTAATGCATAATTGTGGATTGAGAGATTATCGTAAATCCGTAGTGTCTGTACCGATCTTTTGCATTTAAATTCCAAGAACCAATTCAACCACGCAATCCGATTTCTCTGCGGAAACAGAAATTAGAAAACTAATCTCTAGAGAAAATCAAAAATAAAGAAAAGGGAAAGAAGAAATCTGTTGTTCTCTAGATCAGGTCTTCAGATCTGTGTCCCGGTGCTGGTCAGATCTGCTGGTCAGATCTACTACTGGTGAGGACTCCGTAGATCTGTGACTTGAGCAGGACCAGAATCGAAATTCTCCTCCCTCTTCTCACCAAAAACGGCGCCCACCTCTCTCTCTCTAGGGTTTGTGTTTCACCTGTATTACAACTTATGAGAGAGAGCTGTCTATTTATAGACCTAGGGTTAGAAACCCTAATGGGCCATTTTGGGCTCAATTCAGCACACTTGTTGGGCCAGACCTGGGACCTAATGCAAATAATAAAGTGGGCCTATAAATTAATTAATTCTCATGTCCACAACCCAGGACACAATTAATTAATTAATATTAATTCTTTTTCACCACAGAATTAATACTGACCTACCCCTTTATTACCACGTTGTGAGAACGGGTTGCATTAATTGAGAATTCCCATATTTAAGGTTACCGGACATCCATTAATTAATCGGAGCCTCTGACAAGCTCTAACTACAATTAATTAATATCTTATTATTCCTGAGTAGTACCACTCAAACCTTATCACTCGTGCCTAACTTAATCAGCCTGCAGGACTTTGGCACGATGAATGTTATTGAGCTCATCAGGGAATGTCCCCATCCTATTACTCGGATATGGTTACCTAAGTTTAATCTCAGGCGGTACTACACGAACTGCTGTTACCCAAGATGCGGATATACGAGCGCGCTGTGTTGGCTCTCCACCATGGCAAGTCAAAGCAACAGTCAACCCGTGCAAACCCCTGAACCTTCGTTAGGGTTTGGACTCAATCAATATAACGAGATCTTTTATTCGCTGATGTCAGACAGACGAATATATCTCACTGCGGTCCATCAATACGCCACCTCTGCGTACCAGCATGTCAAGTAACCAAGACAGACTACTTATTCCGACAATGCCGCAGCCATCCGGACAGACGTATCCTCATACGCTGTCTCGGCTGTGATCAGGTTTATGTCTCACTAGGTCAAGTGATCATACTGTCTTCTGCGATCTACAACACGCCGTATGATCGTCCCTATCGGAGAGACAAGAGGATACCATTGTTCATACATGTACGATTGTTAACAGATAGGAGAAATAAACCGTTGTATACACATTGTAATAAATGCTTTCAGTATACAAAACCCATCAGAGCCGGACCGCCAGAAGCGCGTCGCCTTCGACAACTGGTGCCACAGAGACTTTCTGTGTCAAAATTTTATTTTAAATGCTCTAGGTTATCCTTTGTATGCGGTATACGCAAATGTAGAAACATCTAAAGAGCTGTGGGAAATGCTAGAAAGAAAGTACCAAATGGAGGACGCGTGTACTAAAAAGTACGCTGTGGCCAAGTATTTGTCGTACCAGATGGTAGACAATAGATCGGTTGTAGAACAAGTGCAAGAGTTTCAATTGATCTTGCACAACGTTCAAGCCGAAGGGATGATGCTTCCCGATGCTTTTAATGTGGCTGCGGTCATAGAAAAGCTACCCCCTTCTTGGAAGGACTTCAAGAGTTACCTTAAGCACAAGCAAAAGGCTATGACTCTTGAAGATTTGATTGTCAAACTTCGGATTGAAGAAGACAATCGAAGGCCTGACCTTAGATTGAGGGCTATGGAGGGTAAGGCCAATTTGATGGAGCGTGGTGGTCCATCAAAGAAGCGTAAGAGGCCTACCCAATCAAGGCCTACCCAATCGAACAAGGGCATTGTGATCTAAGAGCCTAAGTTCAAGGGTGACTGCTACAATTGTGGCAAGCCTGGCCACATGGCTAATCAATGCAAGAAGCCCAAAGCTAAAGGCAAGGGCAAAGATAAGATGTATAACTATAATGTCGAACCCGATAATGATTGGGAAGACGACTTGTGTGATGTTGTTTCAGAAGTCCACCATGTGGACAATCCGAGGGAATGGTTCGTAGATACGGGTGCAACTTGTCACGTAGCATCCGAAAGGAATGTCTTCTCTTCCTACAAAGCTGTTGAAGGAAGAAAGCTTCACATGGGCAACCAAGCCTCGTCTGATGTGGCTGGAGTTGGGAATGTGGTCCTAAGGCTCACAAGCGGAAAGGACCTCACCTTGAAGGATGTGCTGCATGTCCCGGACATCCGGAAGAATCTAGTGTCAGGCTCACTTCTTGTAAACAATGGTTTTAAACTTGTTTTCGAGTCTGAAAAGTTTATTTTGTCCAAGTTTGGAAAGTTCCTTGGTCGGGGTTACCTTGCCAACGAACTTTTCAAAATGAATGTAATGGCACGGCGCCAAGCCGGAAAAGTTATCAATAAAGGTGAATCTTCTTCTGCTTACTTGATTGAGTGCTCTGATTTATGGCATATTAGATTAGGACATGTAAATCTAAATGCTATAAAAAGATTAATGAATCTAAACTTGGTGAAAGTGACTGATTTTAAACAAACAAGATGTGAAGTTTGTGTTGAAGCGAAAATGGCAAAGTTACCATTTCAATCAGTCGAAAGGAGCACTAAGCCTCTAGAATTAATTCACACCGATTTGTGTGATCTAAAGTTTGTGCAAACTAGAGGTGGAAAAAAGTTTTTCATAACTTTTATTCATGATTGCACAAGATATTGCTATCTTTATTTACTTCGAAGTAAAGATGAAGCAATAGAAGCTTTAAAAAACTACAAAGTGGAAGTAGAGAATCAATTGAGCACTTGAATCAAAATGATTCGAAGCGATCGAGGTGGAGAGTATGTCGCTCCGTTTGCGAACTTTGTGTTGCTTCAGGCATAATTCATCAAACGACTGCTCCGTACTCACCTCAATCAAATGGTGTTGCCAAGAGAAAAAACCGAACTTTAAAAGAAATGATGAATGCTCTATTGATTAGTTCGGGATTACCCGAAAATATGTGGGGTGAAGCTGTCTTAACAGCCAACTACATCTTGAACAAAATTCCTCTCAAAGGAAAAGATGTTACCCCATATGAGATGTGGAAAGGTAGAAAACCTTCCTACAAATATCTCAAAGTTTGGGGTTGTTTAGCGAACGTTGAAGTGCCTCCACGCAAACAAGTTGCGATCGGTCCTAAAACAATTGATTGCATCTTCATTGGCTATGCACTTAACAGTGCAACTTATCGTTTCCTAGTGCACAAGTCAGAGAACCCGGATGTGACTGTAGGGACGACGATAGAATCAAGGAATGCAATATTCTTTGAAAATGTCTATCCGAACAAGAGGAAAGAGGATGAACCTCAAGTTTCTCGAAAGAGAACACACAAGGAGGCTACTAGTTCTGATCCTGTTGAGGAAGAACCGAGACGTAGTCAAAGAGCTAGGACTGCTAAAAGTTTTAGTCCCGACTTCATTACTTATATGTTGGATGACGAACCAAAAACTATTAAGGAAGCTCTAGCTCGACCAGACGCTTCTCTCTGGCAAGAAGCGATCAATAGTGAGATTGAATCCATAATGCATAATCATACATGGATTCTGACTGATCTCCCGAAAGGTTGCAAGCCCTTAGGATGCAAGTGGATCCTAAAAAGAAAGTACAAAGCCGATGGCTCTGTTGATAAGTATAAGGCCCGTCTTGTGGCAAAAGGCTTTCGACAAAGAGAGGGAGATGATTTCTTTGACACCTATTCACCTGTAACTCGAATCACGTCTATTGGAGTGCTTCTCGCGATTACTGTGTTGTACAATCTAGAGATTCACCAAATGGATGTGAAAACTTCTTTCTTGAACGGTGAATTAGAGGAAGAGATCTACATGGATCAACCTTACGGGTTCGTAGTACCTGGTCAAGAAAAGAAGGTCTGTAAATTGATAAGATCCTTGTACGGTCTAAAACAAGCGCCTAAGCAGTGGCATATAAGGTTTGACAACGCAATGTTCGCAAACGGGTTTAAGTACAACGAGTGTGACAAGTGTGTCTACTATAAAGGTACCTCTAACTCCTTTGTTATTGTATGCCTTTATGTAGATGACATGTTGATTATGGGAAATAGTCAACAAGTAATCGTTGATACTAAAAGAATGTTGAAGCAAAACTTCGACATGAAAGACATGGGTGTAGCTGATGTGATCCTCGGGATCAAAATCATGAGATGAGCAGATGGAATTGTTCTGTCACAATCTCACTATGTCGAGAAAGTGCTTAGAAAATTCAATGCTTATGATAGTTCACCAGCAAAAACACCTCTGGAACTCAATGTTCATCTTAGCAAGAACCGAGGTGACCCTGTAGCTCAAGAGGAGTATGCAAAGGTCATTGGTAGTCTGATGTATCTGACTAACTGTACTCGACCAGATCTTTCTTACTCGGTGAACAAACTAAGTAGATACACGAGCAATCCAAGTAAAGAACACTGGAAAGCTCTTGTAAGAGTTTTGAGATACTTAAAGTATACTCTTAACTTAGGGCTACACTACACTAGATTTCCACCTGTACTAGAAGGGTACTGTGATGCCAATTGGATCTCCGACACTAATGATTCACATTCCACAAGTGGATATGTATTTACGATCGATGGGGGGGGGGCAGTCTCGTGGAAATCTACGAAGAAAACATGTATAGCCCGCTCCACAATGGAATCTGAGTTCATAGCTTTAGGTAAAGCTGGTGAAGAAGCAGAATGGCTTCGTCACTTCCTTGAAGATATTCCTTGTTGGAGCAAACCAGTGCCCTCAGTGATGATTCACTGCGACAGCCAAGCAGCTATTGGTCGGGCACTGAACAACATGTATAACGGTAAGTCGAGACATATTCGTCGTCGACATAATACTGTTAGGCAATTGATCTCGAACGGGGTTATATCTATTGAATATGTGAAATCAATAGATAACCTAGCGGATCCGCTAACCAAAGGGTTAAACCGAGATCAAATGTACAAGTTGCTAGAGGGAATGGGACTAAAATCCACAATTTAGGACGAGTATAGTGGACACCCAACCTAGGTGATTGGAGATCCCAAGAACTAGGTTCAATGGGAAAACTAAGCTATATAAGTTCGAGTGTTAACGCCTAATTCTTCCCTTCCCTAGGTGAGCAAACTTAGGTGTTTTAAGCCTGCATATGGTATATGTTAAGTCAATCGACTTTTAATGACTCCTGAAAACCACGCAATGGTTGAGTACGACAGGATACTCTTAAATAGGAGGTCACCTATATAAGTGGAAGTGAGGGCCGCTTCAAATGAACACTTATGAATCCAAAGGGGTTTTCCATGGCCCGTAATGGAAACAAACGTGAGAACGGATGGAGTTTGAAATGTTACTGTTTCAATGTCGTTGTCTAGGTACACACGACGGAGGGTTAGTTCAAGGTTTTTACCACTAAGCCACCAGAGTATCCGATGATGTTGAAGATGAAAGGTTCAAGGCCACAAGCTACCTATTCTTGTGCATTAACGTTTCTCGAGGACGGAGTTGGCTTTGCATTTCATGCATTGGGCATTTCCACTCATGGGGGGGATTGTTGGAATCCGGACAAGTTCGAGTTAATTACTCGTGCGGAAATATTTAATTTTGTTGTAATTAAATATTACGAGGTCAAAGTACGTCGCGAGTAGATAAGCTTAGTATATTTATTTTCTCATAACCGAATTCCGGTGAGTGAGAAATCGATCCTCGAAGTGGCACGCATAACAATGTAATGTGGGCATATTAATTAGTTAATTAATGATGTCCCACATTGGTTAATTAAACACACTTAACATGGTTTAAATACCTAAGTGATTAAACCTTGTAATAACAAGTGTGTAATAGGGGTGTCGTATGACAGCCCCGTGCTCCTACGCGCCGCCGCCGCCGCCCGCCCCGCCTCGCCTCGGCCTTCAGCCTCTGCGAGGCTGCAGGCCGAGCCCCGGCTTCGGCCCGGTCCGGTCCTGGTCCTTGGACTTGGATCTTGGCAATTGGTCTTTGGGTGGTCTTTGGGCCTCAGGCTTCGGGTTTGGGCTTGGCCCGAAAGTACCTTATCTTTTTGGTGACTCAACGGGTTGACTGGGCTTGCTTATCTGGCCCAGTAGTACGACGTGGAGCCTACGTGTGCGTGACATGGCGAGCATGTCAGCACGTGACGTTTCTGCGGGAGTTACAGAAACGTGCTGGAATTCAATCAGCACGTTTCTGAGACGTGCGCGCCGTAACCGTCCGATCCGGGAGACACGCGTCGTAATCGCCGTTTGTCTTCAAGGCTCCAGCACGCTCCCCAGGTGGTGGACTGCCTATAAATAGGCATCCCAGGCAGCATACATTCTTCCTTCCGAAAATAGATTCTTTGTTGCTTTTCACCTGAGTGCATTTTGTTGCTTTTCACCTGCCAACTTTGCCCTGCTTCACTCCTGTTCGCCGGAGCTCTGTCGACTGCGGTGCTGCCTCGACCGAGACGAAGCCGTTTTACCTTTGGGGACAGACCGCCTGTTTCCGAGCACTACGGAGGCGTAATCTGTCTTGCGGGAAGAGATCCTCTCGACTCGGCTGATCAGTTTGATCATTCAATTTTTTGTATTATTTCTATTTCTGCAAGGGTATTCTGTACTACACTACTCTGATCTTGTATTCAGTTCGTCTTCATTAAGTTTACAATTGCAAGTTCAAGAGATCCTACCAACTAGTTCATTAGTTGATACAGTTTCATTAAAAACTTAAAGAACAAAAGTAAAGAAAAAAAATTATTAAGTTTATTATTATGAAAAAAATAAATATTAAAAATATAATTAAGAAATAAAAGAAAAAAATAAATATAATTTTGGTGGAGAATGAAAAAAAAAATAACAATAATGCAGAATCAAGGGATTTGAGGTTTTGAAAAGAATCATGAACTTAAATTAATATAAAATCAATTTATTAATTATTATACTTAAATAAATTGATAAAAATATAATAATTTATTAATGGATATTCGTATCCGATCCGTTTAACAAATTATCCGATCCGTATCTAATTCAAATTCGAACTGAAATTTTCGTGTCCTTATTGTGTCGATCCGATAAAGATCCATATCCGATAAGCCTCAATCCATATCCGTTATTATCATGCTTATTCGTTTTGGATTATCGGATCGGATAAAAAATTGTCAGCGCTAGTCCCATTTCTCTCGGGCACAGTTACCAATGTTTGTGAGTGTAAGTGAAATTATATTTTATTAGTGAGTGTGAAAAAGTTTGCCATTAGGAAATGAGACAATTAGATAAGACAGACAAAAAAGGAAAATGAGACTACTTCTATGGGATAGATGGAGTATTAAAAATATTAAATTTATCTAATAAACTTACAAAATTATAATTTGAGTCACAATATTTGTCCATATTTGTAATATAATATTTTACTCCAAATTTCATGGTTTAGTTTTTAAGTTTATTCATTTTATCAATTTAATATCTTTGTAAAAATAAACAGATATTATAAATAAAATGAGATTTCAATATTCGAATTACATTATAAATATGTTTTTTTTGTTCATTCCAAATAATTTTTACAATTTAGAAATCCTAAAGATGACTTGTTATTTAATTTCATTCATGTAAATTTTAACAAAGTTAAAATTAAAATATTTCTGAATATAAATATATAAAAGTTAAAATCCCACACGTCTTTGTAATTGTAATATTTTTTTTATCTTAACAAACACAAATTATAAATATATTATATATATTACGACTCTAACTATGAATTAATAATTGATAAACATATTAAATAATTTAATTTTTTATTATACATTTTTCAATAATTGTGGGGAAAATATAAAATATTGACTATGTTGATTGAGACTCTTTAGTATATATTACTCCCTCTGTCCCATTGAAGTAGTTCTATTTCCTATTTTTGTTTGTTCTATAAATTAGTCTCATTTTTCTAAAATGACAAACTTTTTTACATTCACCTACAAAATATTAATTTCACTACACTTAAAATCCTTAATCTTCGTGCCGAAAAGAAATGGGACTACTCTAATAGTCTAATGGGACGGAGGGAGTATTATAGTTAGGGGAGGTTTATAATATAAAGAAATGGTAAGGGTTGCATTGTAAAATTGAGGTAGTAGCATGCATACTAGCATACGTACAAAGATTGTATAGAAGTAGTAGCATATACGGACAACTTTAATGCAGTTTCCGCCTTATCCTTTTTCATATTTAAATCTTTCCTACCAAATTCTCCATTTCTCTCTCTCTCTCTCTAGAGTTTCCCCTCCAACCCATACCCTTTCACTCCTCCCATCAATCATTGCCTCCCATTCCTTTGCTCCTCTGCTTCTCTTCCAGATCTCTCTTCTGCACCTCCGCTCTAATACTTTCTTCAACCGACCAATTCACTAGCTACGCTGGAGCTCCGAGGCGGAGTGATTTTCGTGGTTCTGGCTGCGGACGTACTGTGAAGCTAGGGCTTTAATGGCGTGCGCCAGCGGCGGAAAACCGGAGCTCGTTGCTGTGTCGCAGCAGTTCCCGGCGGGCCTGAGGGTTTTAGTGGTGGATGATGACGTCATCTGCCTTCGTGTTCTGGAGCAAATGCTTCGGAAGTGCATGTACAATGGTTAGTGCTCTTGTGATTTTGTACACGTTCTGTAATTCAGTATTGTGTGGTGTTGCTATCTTCAACTTGTTATTCCTTACTCTGCATTTTAGTGCATATACGGTGCGCTATAGGTGTTAGGGTTTCATAAACTACAACCGACTTTTTCAGATATGCTGTTTTAGTAAAGTTGGTTTTGTGGTATATATTTATGGATGCCGTATCAATCACTAAACTAATGATAGTGTGTATATCTTTTCTGCCAAGTTTTTTATTATTATGATGCTGATATCATTGTACTACTTTAATGATAAAAAAACCCCATTGTACTAGCTACTTTATGTACGATAATCTTGAGTTTACAAAATACTTAAAAACGTCGATTTTTACTGGCTGCCGTAATTTTCGCTTCATGTGTCGTGAACTATTACTGGTCTTGTATTAAATAACCAAAAAAAAAAAAAAACAGTTTCTTTGCCCTTTATTGCTCTTTTTCTCCAACTGTCTAAAATCCTCTATTTTATCAGCTGACATTGTTCAGACTTCAGACTCTGTTCTATGACCCAAATCTTCTGAAGTTTGAGTTTTATGTAAAAAAGCGGACCTACTCATCTTGCTCATATTCAGCTAATTTCATGACTCTAAATGAATGCATTCTCTCTGTGGTTGGGTTTCTCTATGTCACTCATTGAAGCGTGGAAGGAATTGCTATGATTTATAATGACCCGAATGAGTTCAGACTGCGGTTTGTTTAGTGCTACTCATATTTGTGATATTTGGATCGGATATCTAATTTCTTAAGAGCTTGATACTGTCAGGGTCAGCAGGTCAGACCAATTGCCATTGAGGAAAGAGCAATATTAAATGAAGCAGAGAAAGCAGGAGCAGTTTATTTATGAGATTATTCAAGTATTTACAAGGGTTTTGGCGATTACTTTTCTAGAAACACTTTGTTGAACCAATGGCTGGTTACAAGAGAATTCTTATTGTGTCTCCACTAGTCTGAGGCTATTATTGGATAGTAAACTGTCCTATAAATCTACCCCTTGATGTGTCTATAAGTTAAGTGGGTATCATGGAAGCTTTTTTCTTTTTTTTTTTTCTCCTGCCCGATGTCCCCCATGTTTCCCTCTTTTAGAATTAGTGCGGACTTGGATATAGGTCTTATAAATTATTCCTCATAGTTTCATGCTTGCGCTGCAGCGCTGGTCAGAGGGTTTGATTACTCATTTATCAAACGCGCACGTTCTGCTATTTTTCTTTACTATTAGAAATAGAGTTGTTTTGTATTCATTTAAAATTATGTAACCTTGAATTGATTTCAAAGTGCTTTAATTCTTGCAGTTACATGCTGTTCACAAGCCACAGTTGCTTTAAACTTATTGCGGGAAAGGAAGGGCTTTTTTGATATAGTTCTGAGTGATGTTCACATGCCTGATATGGATGGCTTCAAACTTCTTGAGCTAGTTGGATTAGAAATGGACCTTCCTGTTATAAGTGAGTGATGCATCTGGGGATAATGGTTCAAACTTGGTTATAATTACTTGACATAACATTCTGTTGTGCAGTGATGTCAGCTGATGGAAGAACTAATCTGGTCTTGCGTGGAGTAAGACACGGAGCTTGTGATTACTTAATTAAGCCTATCAGGGATGAAGAATTAAAGAATATTTGGCAGCATGTTGTTAGGAAAAAGCAGAATGAAATGAAAGAACATGATCATATGAATAGCATGGAAGACCGTGATCGTTCAAAACGAGTGATCGATGATGCTGATGCTGATGCTGATGCTTCATCTGCAAATGAAGGGGCTGTGGCAGTGGCAGATGGGGTTCTTAAAACGCAAAAGAAAAGGAGAGACTCTAAAGATGAAGATGACACAGAAATGGAAAATGATGACCCTACCTCATCAAAGAAACCACGTGTAGTCTGGTCAGTAGAGCTCCATCAGCAATTTGTTACTGCTGTAAATCAGCTTGGGATTGACAGTATGGACTTTAACCTTGACTTATTCTCTTGAAAACTTTAACATGAGCATTGATATTCATATATTAGCATTTTTACTGAATATTTCTCTCCTATGAATTTATATATATAATGGTTTACATTAGTTTGCATTTTTTGGGTCCTTTCAGAGGCTGTACCCAAGAGAATTCTTGAACTGATGAATGTGCCTGGATTGACAAGGGAGAATGTGGCTAGTCATTTACAGGTCTAATTACTTCCTCACATCTGGACTTTTATTTTCTTATTTCTGGCACCGCCTCCTATGTGTATTCTCTATAACAGAATATGGAATTGTGGGGATAGGTAGTTGCCAAAATCTGATATTGGATATATTTCATCTTTAATTTTCTCAATGTAATAATAACAAACTTAAATATATGATATGCGCATTGAATTTTTTTTTAGAATATTTGATTTGCCTACTTAAAAGTAATGATGTGGAGTTATTTACTGTCAACCACTTACGAATGCTGATGTATTTTATTACATTTTCACCTTTGGTGTTCTCATCCTGGCCTGCAATGCTTTTCTTATGGTACAAATAATATGGGAGAAATCCAAAATGCATTGTTTTAAACCATGTAATGCAGTATGTATATATACCTTTTTATAGGTTGCACGTGGTTTAAAGATGATACTTAGCCACAAATTTACACAATTCTTTTATATTTCTCCTCTTTTGGTTATACTTTTATGCAACATTTAACTGGAAGTTATAATTTTCAAATTCTCACTTTCAATTAGCATCAGCAGTTGGGAAAGGGGAATCAAAAGTTGCTTCATCATTCATTCTGAAAGATATAATGAAGTCTCCTAAACTGAACAGCAGGAAAATAATGTAGTCTATTTCTTCAGTGTCCTTAATTTATAATACCTCTCTCTCATTTGATCAGTTGTATGCAACATTTAGAAAACTGATATTGCATACCAAAGATCCATATCAGATCCTCTTGAAAAGTTTCATATCAGAGTTATATGTCATCTGAGAGGATATTTTTTTGCAAAAACTTAACACTGCAATTTGTTATGGTTGCATCTTGTCACATGAGATGTTTCTTTTTGTATCGGAGCTTCAATTTCAAAACCCAGCATGATGACTCTCCATAACAATGATCTCAATTCTGGTTATTATTTTGTCAATCTGCAGAAATTTAGACTGTACTTAAAGAGGTTGAGCGGAGTAGCTCAACAACAGGTTGGCCTTGCTCCGTATTGTGGGCCAGTGGAGCAGAATCTGAAGTTCGCTTCGTTTGGAAGGATTGATTTTCAAGCATTGGCAGCTTCTGGCCAACTTCCTCCACAGACCATAGCTGCTCTACATGCTGAGTTTCTGTCTCGACCCACCGGAAACGTAATCTTACCGGGGATGGATCAGAGAACATTGTTACATGCATCTCTTCAGGTGTCTAAATGCATTCCCGTTGATCGCATTGCTTATGGTGAACCTATGTTAAAATGTTCAACCAACACTGCCAAACTAACTCCTCAGCCTCTAATGTCCAATCATGATGCCTGCCCAGAATTTGCTGTCTGGTCGTCAAAGAACCTTGGTGACATGGTACCACCAGCCTGCAATCTCGGTAGTACTATACGAGAAGCAAACAGTAATGTGATGTTAAATTTAGTACATCAGCAGCAGCAGAAACAATCTGTGATTCCGGAACCAAGCCGTTCAATCAATGTGCAACCTTCTTGCTTAGTGGTTCCATCTCAGTCTTCACCAAAACATCAAGCTGTAAATAGTCCCGTTTCTATCAATCAAAGCTGCAGCTCTAGGAATTCCTTACTTCCATCAAATAATTCATCCGGCTTTGAGCAAATTTTGGATGCAGAACACAAACCAGTGGGAGTGCCTTCTGAGTTAAGGGCTGCAGATTCTGTTCCATCTACATCATCCTGCCCAAGAAATATTCTAGAGAATGCTGATCAAAGAGTTCACAGCTCACGCTCTACTGCTTTCATGCAGCTTCCGAACATGAACTTTGTGCAAGGTTCTTTTAATGGCAAAATGAACTTGGTGCAAGGAGCAACCAGGAGTCCTGTATACATATCGTCCATTCCCAGCCGCTTTGCTATAGATGAACACGAATTGCAAATGAGGGATGTGGAGAACAATGGTAACAAACTAAAGGTGGAGCCAATGATGGAGAATATAAAATTAGGCATTCCAGTACAGCAGCGCTTTTCCCAGAATGATCTGATGAGCGTTTTCTCCGACTAGGTACAATCTCTGTTTCGCATTCGTCACATGTTCTATTGATTTAGTTGTCTAAATCTAGAGATATACTACTATATATTGTTAGAGCTACTTAGATGGGTGCTGCATGAGGGGCTTATTTTTGTGGTCCGCCGCATAATGCAGTGTCCATAGATGATAAATATGTATGGTGGCTTGGCAAAACATAAATAATGATTTATCCTTGCATTTTGATTCTGTGGCAAATGTCTAGCTTGAGGTTGAGTTACAAGCTGATCACCACATGGAGAGTGATCTATCTGCATCTACCTATTAGTAACTTCTTTATCCTCGATCAAGTCTTTATAGTTTTGTTTTTGGCTAGCTAGTTCGTTTAAGCATGCCAACTTCCCCTTGCATATCTGAATTAGTATATATCCTGACGGCAAAATACTTTAATTCTCATTTTTGGTGAACACTTGAAACTAATTTTATAACTTGGTCTTTAAGACTTGTGAGTGCTGTGGAAGAATGAAGATAAGTAGGCCATAACAGAATTACCTAAGTCATATTTAGGAATATTCTCCACATTGCAATTAAATAAATGACATTGTATATAAATAAATCTGTATTACAATTTAATACAAGTTTAAAATGGCATTAAAAGATCTTTCATACTTGATTTGCACCCAATATGTTCCAAATTTTGAAAAAATGATGCCTTTTCATCTAAAAATTAAAACCACATTTCTTTTTTTAGTTTTTTCTCTCCTCATAAGTCTATTGCAGTGGACCAATTCAAAAAATTGAAGGATCCATATTTTCGCAACTCAACAAATTCATAACTTCTTATTGAAATCACAACTATAACAATAATAATAATAACAATAATAAATATTAGTGGACATACACTCATGTCTTTTTCATATTCTTTAATTTAAAGGATTCACAATTAACTTCTTCTAATTAATAAATATGAGTTGCATAGACAGAAAATTCAAATCATATTTTAATAAGGCATTATCAATTGAGGGTACATATATATTTAGTTTTTTTTTTTTTAAATATCTCCGTGATAAAGAGAAAATATATAAAATCAAATTACTAGTTAACTTAGGAGAGAGTTCAAGTATTGGGGGATCGACCTCAATTCTGTGTGGACCTTATCATTTTTTTTAATATAATTAAATTACTAGTTAACATATGTAATATATATATAGGTGTGTTAATCTTACAGTGATCCCTTAGATGAGAGAAGAGAATGAATCAAGACTATCTAATGAGGCTTGCAGACGATTGAGATTTAATTTTAGCCAAAAATTACAAAGTTGCATCAATGACTTAAATTTAATTGCATAGTAAGGGCATTAATGACATGATGCGCACTCACAACTACCATGAATTAAATTCAAATCTCTAGATTTTAGGGGACCACACCTTAAATATTATTTAATTTTTCTAAATATGAGGGGACCACATAATTTATTTTCTCACTATTAAAACACGTTTATTTGTTATTAACTTTATTCTCTCACCTTCAACATTGCTATAGAACTTTAAATAATCATAGTTCACTCAATTTAAATTATTTTTTTGCATGTCATATATCAAATTAAAGATCGTTTTATTATCTTTCAAATGAAATCCATATTGCATATATTTGCAAAAATCTAATAGCCCTATCAAACAAATGCAACTAAACCGATCTATATAATACAAATATACAGGCTTATATAATGCAACTTAAATCAGAAAATAAAAAGTTTTATCAAAATATCAATTACCTCATAAATAGTCATTCAAATCTATAGGCCTAAATAATGCATTTTTGCAGGTTTATATAATGCAACTTAAAGGTGGTATGATGAATTTGAGTTTTGAATCAATCATCTTCTTCTTGTTTAGGTAACGACTTCTTCGATTTCCTCAAAGAGACGACGAATACTAGCTAGCAGAGGAAAGGGAAGTTGTAATGCAATTGGGTGTTTGGTTGTTGGTATGTGGTTGTATGAAATATTTGAATTTCATGCTCTGTTTCGTTTATTACTATTTCGCCTGTCAATAATTTAAATTCATCAAACCACCTTTAAGTTGCATTTTATAAGCTTGTATATTTGCATTATATAGGTCAGTTTAGTTGTATTATGTTTGATAGGACTATCAAATTTCTGCAGAATATAGTTTTTTTTTTCAAATGTAAGTTGCATTATATAAGTTTGTAAATATGCATTATAGACGTCTGTATAGTTGCAGTATCTTATTTTTGGTACGATTATCTTATTTGAAACATATGCAATAGTGATTTCGTTTGAAAGATAATTAAATTATCT
Organism: Plectranthus barbatus; assembly: GCA_026898455.1. NCBI lineage: Eukaryota > Viridiplantae > Streptophyta > Magnoliopsida > Lamiales > Lamiaceae > Plectranthus > Plectranthus barbatus. Next base: position 731,437 of record JAPKLW010000077.1, read on the forward strand.
TTAATTTGATATATTGTACGTGGAAAAATAATTTAAATTGAATGAGATATGATTATTTAAAGTTTTATAAAGAAATTAGATGAGAGAGAATATGTAGAAGCAAAATACTTGTGTTTGATAGGAAAGAGATTATAAAATCTATTGTGGTCCCTCAAATTTAACTTACCTAAATGCCCTTAATAATAATTTAAAATAAAAATAAAAGTTAAATTTTAAAATTTAAGAATCAATCTGGACCACTTATTTCATCAAATTAAAGGACAAGATTTATTCTCTTCTCCTATCTAAAATAGACTTGTGATATGATCACCACCCTTAGTATGAGAAATGAGAATAAATCTCAGTCTTTGATCTTGTCATTTCAATGCTCAAGATGTATTTAATTTCGTGTGCAGTTTTGGTCGATTATCCTGCATTAAAGGACAATATAGTAATTATATACAATGAATGATAATTTTAAAGCCTGCATTTTAACTAAGACTTTGTTCATTTGAAGGGCAATATCCTGCATTAACATTACATTGCGAAATAAAATGCTCTATATCTTTACTTACGACATTTTATCTTTAATATTGTGCATTTTATCTTAGCAATCATGCATTTTATCTAAGGAAACATGCATTACATCTCATTACAAAAAAAATATTATCTCTCTAATAAGGAAATATTATATATATCAAAATCTGGATATCCATATCTAATCTGATATGGAAATATTATTATAAATTTGATTTTCATAATTGAAATATATATATATCCTTAATTTATTTGAATATTCTTACCATATCTACTCAAAAGAATCATAATTTTATTTGTGCATCATCAAAATAATTCAAGTTTATATAAAAATTAACGTGTAAATTTTGAATTTTTTCTGAGTCGTGACGATCATTCATATATCAAAATAAACAACGAAATAATTTGAATCTCACTATGTTACATAAA
>JAPKLW010000077.1:739307-775967 GCA_026898455.1 Plectranthus barbatus
GATCAGGCTCGGACGTGGTTTACAGCCCTGGACTGCAGCAACATCCGTACTTGGGCCGATCTCAGAGCCGAGTTCCTCGCCGCCTTCTTGCCACCTTCAGTCATCATTCAGAAGAAGATGGAGATTCTACAATTCCACCAGAGATTGGATGAGTCATTGTTCGAAGTTTGGAGCAGGTGGAATGAGTTGTTGAGGAGTTGCCCACGCCATGGAGTTGATCTCGAGGAGCAGGCCCATATCTTCTACAGAGGGATGAATGAGAGCACCCAAGCAGCCGTTGACTACGCCGCAGGAGGTTCTCTGATGAGCAAGTCACCCGAAAAGGCCCTCAAGTTGTTCAAGAGGATGGCGCTGCATGCTCAACAATGGTCCAATCCAAGGAGACCGCAAGTCCGGGCAGTGGAAGCAAAGGAAGATGACACCTTGAAGAAAGAGACCGAGAAGCTCAAGGGGGAGGTTGAAAAACTTACTACTTCTGCTTCTGTTTTTGTTGTGCAGGTTGACCCTATCGCCGATGTGAACTACTAGCATCGTGGTGGCTACCAAAATCAATACCGGTAAGGGGGATACCAGCACTACCATCCAAAACCTCACCCAGGCTTCTCCTACTCTCAGCCCGACGCTGCCGAGCAGCCCCCTCCTGATTTTGATGTGTAGAATGGCGAGATTGTGGAGAAGAAGAAGGAGAGCCTTGACGAGGTGCTCAAGAACTTCATCAAAGCCTCATACTACCGAGTTGGGAAGATCGAGAAAGAAGTGGAAGGAGTCAATACCAGGGTGGACTTACTTGGAAAGCACGTGAAGATCATAGAGACTCAAGTCAGTCAGATTGCCACCTCACTTGGTGCGCAACACATTCCCGGAAAGCTGCCAAGCACCATCGAGGCAAATCCCAAGAATCAAAAGGACTGCAAGGCTGTGAAGTTGAGATTCGGAACGAGCTACAAAGGTCCAAGCATGCCCCAAAGCAAGTTTGGGGGGAGAAAGAAAAACAACCCGCAGAGCCGTCCTCTATTTTGATCGACAGGCAGTCTGTCGATCGAAATAGAGGACAAGAAAGAGGAGGTCGACACAGATACAGAGGACTCGACCAACAGGTCTGAAGCAAGTGTGTCGATCGACACACCCCCTGTCGATCGACAGGTAGGTCAGACAGGAGATCAGTCGACAGAAACACAGTTCCAGCACCATTCCTCACCTTCCAAAGCTGCCAAGGCACCTCCGATGCCTTTTACTCAGAGATTCGCCAAGCAAAAAGAGGATTCCAAGTTCTCGCGCTTTGTTGAAAACTTGAAGAAGGTAAGCATTAATCTGCCTCTAATTGAAACTCTTTCTGAAATTCCAGGTTACATGAAGTATCTTCGCAAGCTGATGAGCGAGAAGAAATATTTCGTGGAGAATGCAACCGTGAAGCTTCATGAGCAGTGCAACATGGTCCTACAGAAGAAGCTTCCAGTCAAAAGAAGTGATCCAGGATGTTTCACCATCCCAGTTGAGATCGGGGGGGGGGGTCAAGTTCGAGAAGGTGTTGTGCGACACTGGTGCCAGCATCAACTTGATGCCCTTCTCTATCTTCTAGCGCCTCAAGATTGGAGAGTTGAGGCCGACTACAATCACTTTGCAGATGGCAGACCGATCTGTGTCTCGCCCCAAAGGTATAATTGAGGATGTTCTCATTCGTGTGGGTCATCTAATTTTTCCTGCAGATTTTGTAGTCTTGGACATGAAGGAAGATGGCAGCACACCCCTCATATTGGGAAGGGGATTCTTGGACACTAGTGCTGCTTTGATTGATTGCCGTGGTGGAGAGATCACGCTTCGAGCAAATGAGGAAAGGATCACATTCAAGCTCGACACAAGCCGGCAAGAATCCGAATGCTTCAGAATCACATCCCGAGAGGAAGCAGATGAGGAAGAAGAAGAAGAAGAAGCAAGTGAGGAGTTCAAAGAAGACCCAGCCGCTCAAAGATGGGAGCGAGAGAACGAATCGGCAAAATTATCAATTACATTGTCTCTTCTCGAGCTCACTGCTGTCATCCAAGATCGGTGGGTCTACATAGTTGATGCCCAAGGAAGGCGAGTGCGTTCTAGTCCGCCCTGGTTCTGAAAAAGAGGTACCGTCAAGCTACGACATTAACTAAAGCACTTGTTGGGAGGTAACCCAACTTTTACATGCTTTCATCCTAATTTCCGTTATTTCTTTTCAATTTTTGTTTTTATTTTCGTTGGTGTGTTTGACTTTGTTTTCGAATTTTTGTTTTGCATTTACTTTATGTTATTTTTGAAAAAAAAGGAAAAAAAATTTTGAACAGTGGAGGATCGACCTCTGTTTCGATCGATAGGGCCCTTGTCGATCGACACAGAGGTCAGCACAGAGCAAGTCGATAGAAGGCTCTGTGTCGATCGACAGGGCCCCTGTCGATCGACACAGAGAACCAGAATCACCAATTTCTTCGTCGCGCATCGCTGATTCCTCTGGTGGATAAAAGTTGATGTCTGAGATCAACAGTCAGGTATCTGTTCTGTTTCTTGTCTGATTTTCAAACTTTTTCTTACTCTCCGAGTTCGAAATAAGTTTGGGGGATGTGGACAAGAAATTCGAACTATCTATCCCTTTACTTGCTTTATTTTTTTTATTGCATTTATTTGATTTGGTGTGTTTAAGTTTTTGCCTGATAAAAAATTATGGATATTGTGAGGAAAATTTTTATTGAGTAATTGAACCCTCTTACATTATATGTGAAGTTTGGAATCGATATTTGATAAGTTGATTTGCCTTCAATTGTGGTTGATTTGCCTATGAATGTAGAATACCGCATGATAGGGTCTGATTGAAACTTACACTTGCATGATGTTTGAGTGGATTGAAGTTGACTAAGGAAGAAATATTTGAACCCAAGTGAGATTTGAGCCTTATTTTTGTTCATGTGAGATTCGCATGTATGTTTTTCGTTTCTCTAGAACTTGCTTTTGTTCTATTTTGGGACTGCATAGTGTGCACAATGATAGAAAATGATCTTAGGTCATCTTTGTTAGCCAAATTATCCCAAACACTGTCCCTTGTGATATTTTATCCCTAGACTAGCCCCTTTGAGCCTGTTACTTTTTCTTTCTTGGTCTATGAGTTAAGAAAAACATTGTAGTTCTATTTTGTCTATATGAGATAGTGCTATGAAAAAGGTGAATTGTATCCTGTCTATAGGATTTGGGTGAAATAAGGATAATTGTTATAAGTGGATGGGAAAATTTTAAATTGGTGAGCAAAGAAAGTTGGGCTCTAGAAAAAGAAAAATAAAAAAAAGTTGTGTCCTTATAAGCTCAAATAATCAAACAAAATTCTTAAGAGCATAAAAGGACTAAAAAAATGTTGAGCCTTGATATGTGTTGAAAAAAATTAGGAGATGAGTGGATGATGAATAGATAGTGGTTTGGATTGATTGAGGAAGTACAACTTGATTGATTTTTAGTCACTTGGCCATATTTCCCTACCTTTCACAAAAGCCTACATTACAACCTTATCAAAAGTCCTTTTTTATTCTTGATTTGTGTGCACATTTGAGCAGTGGAGATTTTAGAACTTTTGCAAGCATATGGTAGAAATTTCTTCATACATGTTGTGAGTGCTTTCATTGAAACCCAAACACTTGAGTGATTGAGCGATACATTTTCCCGTGAGTCTTCTAAAGTTGATGAATATCTTATCTCTTTCAATTGCTTGTGTGATGTGGATTGATGAACCTTGATTGTGATGAATCTTGTGAGGCATTGCACTTTCAACTGCTTGAGATTTCTTTTCTTCTTTTCTTCGATTGAGGACAATCTAATATTCAAGTTTGGGGGGTTTGATAAGCTCATATTATTACTCACTTATCTATATTTTTCTCCATTATTTCAAGTGTTTTATATTATGTTTTTACTTATTTATGTGCATGAGACTATTTTAGAGGGTGTTATGCTTGTCATGGTAAAATTTTGCAGGTTTTAGGCCGAGTTCATTGGAAACCCGTACCGAAAGCAGATGATGTTCAAAGGAACAGTCATGAATTCTTCCACACGTGGAATCCGAGCTAATGGAGCATAGAAAGAGAAAGATCTTTGAATTAGCTTTCCAACGCAACTGGAATCGAGTCGATCGGAGTTCGGGAGCAAAAGTTATGGCCAAAACCGTGAGACTGCGCAGAAGGCTGAAACATGTATCCATTTCTATCGAGATCCTCCCTATCGATCGACAGGGAGGACATGCTAGGGTTTCGATCAAAATTCTCCCTGTCGATCGACAAGAAGAACAACTTGCTGAATCGCCGCAAGCCACAACTCGGATTTCGACTTGAAGGCTGTGTCGATCGACACAGAAGTCCGAAAAGCAAGTTTTGGCCTATTTTGGCAGTTTTTGTTATTTTAGCCCAATACCTAGTTAGGTCTTTTTCACTCCTCTATAAATAGGACCTCATTATGCACGAAATTGATCTATCTTTTCAGCATTATTACACTTAGAATAATTGAGCTTTGGAGTTTTTACAAGACATTCAAGGTTCCTCTTTATTTGTAAGTTAATTTATAACATGTTTGCTTTACTTCTAGTCATGTTTTGTGGCTAGAACCCTAACTGGTTCTAGAGTTATGATTTCTTTTCTGATGCATGTTAATTGATATCAAATCTCTAAGCATGGATTAATTCTCTGATTTAATTTTATAATCTAGATTAAAAGAAAGACCGAGAGGTAAATTGAGATCTAGGTTTATAGTTAATAATTGATGGATCGAGAGATGAAAATTATTGACAGGAAGAGAGAATTAAATATGTTTGTTTTCTGTCCAACCAAGAAGAAACCTACATAGGAATAATTAGATAATTATGAGATTCATTAATTTGGTGTTCTTGAGACCGAGAAGAGATAGTCACTAATTAATAATCCAGGATTTAATTGCCCAACCAAGGAATTTAATACACAAAAATCTATGTTTTCTCCATTGCTGAGTTGATTGATATTTGCATGTTGATGATTAGATAATTTGCCCTAGGATCTGTGCTTTTCTTTAATTGCTTTTAAAACATTTTTTTTCTGCATTGTTCTCTTTAAATTCACAAACAAAATCCCTTTTCCAAAACCCTCAAACATTTGTGTTCTAAAACCTATGACTAGTACTTTGGATTTTTTGTTACACAGTCCCTGTGGGATCAACCACCTTAGGGTGTAAAAGTATTATTTGCTACTGTATTTTACAGTTATCACTGATCCTCCTCGTATCCGCCTTCAGTTTCCCCATCATAGTGTCCTAGGGAGAAGAGGAGAAGAGGGTTCTCTTGTCTCTAGTCATTACATGACTTAGCCAAGAATGGCGATCGAGACCCGATGAATGAGGAGTCTTCCACTCCATGTGACGTAAGGAAGATCCTCTTCAGACCCACCTAACAATCCATCTTACGCCTTATGATGAAGGAGTCATGGCCTGACGATAATGGCATCTTACTTCCCTTTGGTTCTCATGTGAAAATCCTCGATATGAGCAGGAAACCGAGTAGTGGGAAGATCATCTCAGACAAGATATTTTATTAGGACGATTTATTCTTCTCATTGAGTAGCAGCACGATTTTGTTGCTCGTATGCGTCTTGATTGTACTCTGGGGAATTGATGATATGACCCATTTGGAGTCCAAGATATGGAAGGGATAAAGCTTTTGGGAGTAGAACTTCTGAGATATATGAGGAAAACTGAGGGATATGTGTCAATAGTATACCTTGAAGGCTTTCAAGGCTCTTCTATTTATAGGTTGTAGGCCTCTCTGCTCTTGACGGTTTTGATCCCCTGGGATTTGAAACGTCCCGTTCCTCCAGGAAATTTAATCACATTTCCATGTCTACAAGGGAAGTTATAGTGGCTCCTTCCATGTGTATGCTCCCTATTCCTTCTTTTCCTGAAATGTCATAAAATTATCTTCAAGAAAACCAAGAGTGAGAGCTTGGACTCACTCCTCTTCAGATGCAATTCCTTCAAATTCTAGAAGACCGAGTTTGATGCATAGCTCTCTTAATCTTTCTTCAGGTAGTGGCTTGGTGAAGATGTCGGCCAATTGTTCTTCAGTTCAGATATACTCTACGGAGTTATCTTTCTTCTCGACGTAGTCTCGAATAAAGTGATGTCTGATGTCGATGTGCTTCGTCCTAGAATGATGCACTAGATTCTTTGTTATGAACATTGAAATTTTGTTATCGCAAAAGATTGGCACACATTCTGATTCGACGTCATAATCTCTCAGTTGTTTTTTTATCCATAGTATCTGAGAACAACAACTGAGAACAACAACATATTCAGCCTTAGTGGTAGAAGTTGCAACCAAATGTTGTTTTTTGCTAAACTAACTTATCAATTTATGCCCTAAAAACCGACAAGTACCACTAGTGCTTTTTCTATCAATTTTGCACCCTCCGAAGTCTGAATCTGAGTATCCAACTAAATTTTTCTCATCACTTCTTAGATACCATATTTCCAATGACTCGGTACACTTCAAGTATCTGACGATCCTCTTAGCAGCTTCCATGTGCGATTTCTTCGAATTTGCTTGAATCTTGCTCATACTCCAACGACGTAAGAGATATCTGGTCGGCTGGCTGTCAAGTAGAGCAAGGATCCTATGATGCCTCTAAGATTGGTAGGATCAACTGATTCTCTTTCTTCGTCTGGAGTGATCCTTACGTTTTCACTAATTGGAATTTTGAGTGTTTTTATCTTCTCTGGGCAGAACTTGTAGATGAGTTCCTTTGTATACTTCCTTTGATGGATAAATATCCTCTCTAAGGATTGATGAACTTGAAGACCTAGGAAATATGTCATCTTTCCCATCATGTTCATCTGAAAGTGACTTTGCATAAGCTGAGCAAACTTGTCGCATAGAGACGAGTTTCTAGATTCCAAGATGATATCATCCAGATATATCTGTACTAACAAGATATCCTCAGCATCCTTAATCAAGAAAAGCTTCATGTCGATCCTTCCTATCGAAAACTCGTTCTTCAGTAGAAATTGAGATAACATCTCGTACCAAGCTCGAGGGGCTTGTTTTAGACATAAAGCGCCTTTCTCAATTTGCACACTTGTGTGCATTGCTCAAATCCAGGTGGCTGCTTAACATACACCTTTTCCTTGAGCTCTCCATTCAGAAAGACACTCTTCACGTCCATTTGGTACACCGTGAAGTTGCGATACGTTGCATAGGCTAGAAATAATCTGATGGCTTCCAGTCTCGCCACTGGTGCGAAGGTTCATCAAAATCATCTCCTTCACATTGTGTGTATCCTTTGGCAACTAGTTTCGCCTTGTTCCTGACTATATTGCCCGTTTTATACTGTTTGTTCTTGAAAACCCACTTCGTTTCTATCACCAATTGGTGTGTAGGTCTGTCCACCAAGTACCCAACATTGTTGCTAGTGAATTCTGAAAGCTCTTATTGCATCGCGTCGATCCAATCTGGCAATTGCAGAGCTTCTCCAATCTTTGTTGGTTCAAATTGAGAAAAGTAGCAAACGAGTAGAGCATTCCATTGCCTCATCCGTACTAGATTGGTAACATCATCTAATACTGCATCTTCTGGATGGTGTCTCAACCATTTAGGTCTGTGAATCTCACTAAATGTAACTGGTTGTACGAACGGTTCTTAAGTAGAAGCTCCAGCAACTGTACATATGTGAGATGAAAATCCTCTGATACGAGTTGATTCTCTGCATTTGATGTGGGGCTTTGCTCTGACTACATTGTAGATTGACCTTCGTCACTTTGAGGATTGATCACTAATATTTTGACCAGACTAATTGCAATATAGTAGCCAAATAAATTTATTAACTCGAATGTCGAACCCACAAAGAAAGATGTACGAAATAAACTCATGTACTAAAACATAGTTTTTTGGATAAATTGTTTGAGCAATTAGAAAATACATTTTTGGATTTTTGAAAATAAAAATAAAGTTTAAAGCAAATAAAGGGAAACACAGATCATAGGGTTGAACTTCTATCCTGGATAACATGCAAATAAATAATCAATCATATTCATCCAAGAGGTGAGATATCAGATAAGTGTTAAAATTTCCTTGGTTCGGCAAATAATAACTAGATTACTAATAATTGACTATCTCCTCTCGGTCTCAAGAACACCTATTAATAAATCTCATAAGAACAACGAATTTAAATCCCTACAATTTAGTACTTCTTGGTTCGACAGTACAGATTTCATCATGTATTCTTAATCCTCACTATCAATATTCACCTCTCGGTCCTTCTATCAATAACTAGACATCTAAATCAATCTTCATCTCTCGGTCCTTCAATTAATTAGAATTATAAAAGAAAACAGGAATCACAAACCATCAGTAATGAATTAATCAATCAACCCTAAGCATGCATCCAGAACCGTTATACAAACCTTAGAATCTTCTAGGAAAATTAACTAGACATAATAATATAAGAAGACATAATAAAATGAAAAGTAAATTGCATTAATAAAGTAAAATAGGAGTTCTAAAGTACATAAATAAAATAAAATAAAACTAAAGATTAAAATAACACTACAAAAATTAAGAAGAAGAAGAGATTACGGATATAGGTATAGGGACCCAGTCCATATAGGGAGGTCCAATGAATAATATAATCTAGAGGGGTATTTATAAAGTTTTTATGGGCTTGATATGGCAGAATCCTATAAGAAATAAGATTAGATTTGATGGAAATCTTAAACTTAATATCCTATTTTACATATATCTTTCTTTTTGGTCTTCAAGGCTTCCAAGTTGACGTATATCTATTATTTCCACCGAATCTCGCCCAAAAACTTGTAAAAAACATTTTTCCTTCCAGGGTTGTTCCGTATGTCGACCGACATGGCTGGCGTCGGTCAAAATGGAGTCTTCATGTTGCCAGAAATCTCTCACGTCGACCTCTTCTGCGCAGTCTCACAGTTTTGGCCATAATTTTTTTCTTTCGAACTCCGATTGACCCGATTCCAGTTGCATTGGAAAGATAATTCAAATATACTTCTATTTTCATGCTCCATTAGCTCCAATTCCACATGTGGTAGAAGTTGCGACTGTTTATTTGAACATCTACTGCTTTTGGTACGGGTTTCCAATGAATTTAGCCTCAAACCTGCAAAATCTTACCATGACAAGCATAAAACCACTCTAGGTAGACTCATGCAATAAAAATAAAATTAATGAACTAAAACATAACGAAAAATAATAATTAATCAAACTAAATATGAAGGAAAATATGAACTCATCAAGGATCTTCAAAATTGCGTCTCTGATAGTGTCAGATTTAATCTCTCCAGTTCCTACCTGCCTGTTAGGTCTTCATGAAGAACTAGTCCTTCTACATCTGGAGTCTTTTCAGAGTCATCTTCATCAAGTCTGAATACTCAAGATTGGATTCCCCCTTGATTAGTGCAATCATTTAAGAATATGGAATCCAAGGCTTTAGCAATTACATTTGCATCACCAGCCCTCTCAGCAATTTTGAGTGAGATGAGGATGCCGATCCTGGGTTCTGAGTCTTTTCACCCAGTTCTTCCAGAGTTCTATGCACTAGAGTATTTTCACTAGAAATAACATTGCATGTTATTTCCACAAGCCCAATGGTCTTGTTGAATACTCTATATCCCTTGTGAGATGGGTGTCCATATCCTAGGTAAACACCTTCATCAGCTTTGGAAGAGAAAATATTCAACTTCGACTTCCCGTTATTGTGGATATAACATGGTGCTCCAAAGCACGAATATGAGCTAAGGAAGGCTTACGACCGCGATACGCTTTATATGGAGTTTTGTGAATTCGACCATTGAGACCGCTTATGTTCTGTGTGTAGCATGTTGTAACTACAGTCTCTCCCCAGAAATGTTCACCAAGATTGGTCTCTGCTAGCATTGTCTGCACCGCTTACTTGAGTGTTTGATTCCTCCTTTCTGCTAGCCCGTTCTGTTGTGGGGGTTCTTGAAGATAACCTTTCATGTCCTATCCCGACTTCAGTGCAGAAATCCATTAGAGGACCATTGCAGGACTCAGTCCCATTATCGGATCTTATTCTCTTCACTGTGACTTCCTTGTCATTTTAAACTAACATGACTAGTTTAGGAAGCTCCAGCTTCACCTCGTCCTTGGTCTTGAGTAATTTTACCCAAGTGTACCTCGAGTAGTCATCCACGACTACTAGAGTGTATCTGTTGCCTCTAACGGTGGGTGGTGTCACTGGTCTGAAGAGATCCATATGCAACAGTTCCAGTATTATTTTTGTGCTTGTACTGACGAGCTTGCTCTTGAAGGAAGCTTTCGTCTGCTCTCCAAGTTGACATGCTCTGCATACGCTTTCCTTCTTGAAAGTGCCCTTTGGTAGTCCTGTTATGAGCTCGTTCTTCACCAAATGATTGATCGTCTTGAAATTCAAATGGTTCAACCTCTTGTGCCATAGCAAGTTTACTCCATTGGAGCTCGTTGCGACAAAGCATGAACTTGCTTGTCCACTTTGCCGGTCTACTACATACAGACCACCTTTTCTTATGCCTTTGAGCCTGATTTCATTTGAAGCTATGTCTCTGATTTTACACTCAGAGTCGGCAAAGGAAACAACATAACCATTTTTACTAAGTATGCCTCTGAGCCTGATTTCATTTGAAGCTTTGTCTCTGATTTAACACTCAGAGTCGGCAAAGGAAACAACAGAACCATTTTTACTAAGCTGACTGACGCTTAGAAGATTATGTTTGAGGTTGGTGGCTAGGGACACATTTCTAATGAGGATTCCATCTCGATCGACGCATCCCTTCCCTATAACTCTTTATTTGGATTTGTCACCAAACATAACCGGTGGTCCCCTAACCATTATGAGTTCTGAGAGAAGATCTCTTTCTTTGGTCATGTGAGCAGAGCATCCACTGTCTAGGATCCACAAACTCTACTTTGGTTGGAGTCGATCTCCTTGTACCTGTACGTGCAAAGCACAAATTATGCTTTAGGTCCCCAAACAACCATGGGTCCTGCAGGGTTATCGAGTTGAATCCATCCTTTCGGGATCCAGACCTGAACAATATTTATATTTGGTACCTTTCGGGATCCAGACTTAATCTTTCATCTCGTATAATGCATGAAGTGTGTTTGAGAAGAAGTGATCGTGTGCGGAGTCCTTTTGGAAGTATATTGTTTCAAATGTGATAACTGTTTATTCTGGGACTGTTTCAGTTGTGACAACTGTTTATATCTCACTAGGTTAAACGATCCATACGATCTTTTGTGATCTCTTACACATTGTATGATTTCCCTATTGACAAGATAAGAGGATAGCGTTGTTCACCTTTTATGTTTGTTAATTAGACAAGAGAATTGTATCATTATATAAAAGACATTAATGATTACCAATATATGAAACGAAACTGTTTAGCACTATACTAACCATAATATTTTGCAGTGTACACAAACCTAACACGAAGGTGAGTCTAAATATTAAAAGTTATTATTTTTTCTCTCTCTCAAAAGAAAGTTATAAATATAATCTTTTAATAATATCGTTTTTTTAAATATAAATATTACGTAGAAAATAAATGAAATATCTAACCTATTGTTAGTAGACTAATAGGCAGTTGGCGAATAACTTATTGAGCAATAATAGCGCAATTAGTGTGAAATACTTTATTTTTAAAATCTTGATACTACTAATTTAAAAATGGATTTAGACCTTAAAGATAAATTTTTATTGAAAATCTGAAAATTTTAAAATTCTCAATTATTGACCAAAAATTTACAACACTCTCAATATAGAATTGATAACTTATTTTTCAAGTTCTAAATGGACAATTATATTATTTTTGAGTGAATCTCTTGTAACAGTTTTTTTAAGACATTTATGATATTTTTATACATGAAATGATGTATTTTAATATAATAAATTATATAATTAACCAATACATTATTTATTATATTAAAATATATCATTTATTAAAGGAAAAACTATGAAAAATACCCTATAGTATTGGTCAACTATGAAAAATACCCTAATGTTTGCTTTTTCTTGAATTATACCCTAAAGTTTCATTTTGCCCACTAAAAATACCCTTTACTATGAAATATATCCTAAAGTTTCTCATATCATTGAATTATACCCTAATATTTGCTCATGTCAATTAAAAATACCCTACATCTTTAACGGTGTTAAATTTTTAATACAATATATGCCACATATATACCAAAGAAATGGAAATTTCACACATTATTTAATTTATGATTCATAAAAAATTTAACATCAAATCAAATATTAGTAGGGATGTCAATTTAGCCCGAAATCAGCGGATTGGCCCAATTAACCCGAGCTAAAATACGGGTTAGGTTCAAAATATTTTAGCCCGAAAAAAATTTGACCGAATTACCCGAAGCCCGATGGGTTCGCCCGATTAACCCGGTTACTTTTTTATTAATATATCTATCATATATAAGTACTGAAATCTACTTTTGATATTTAAGATCATATATATTAATTAAATTTTAAGTTATATAATTGTATTTAGTTCAAATAGTATTCAATACATAGTTAAGTTTATTTACTTACGAATTTAAAATATATTTTTAATAGTTAAATTAATCACTATATAAGAGTTTGTGATGTGCTTTGTATTTTTTTATAAGAGAAAAGTAATATTTTGTTTATTTTTTATTATTTAAAATATTAAAAGAGTGAAAATGTATTAAAAATAAAAAATAATTAATAAATTCAATGGTCCGACGGACTAGCCCGAAAATCGACGGGTTAGGGTTACGGTCAACATTTTTTAGTCCGAAAAAATTTCAGTCCGATTTGACCCGGACCGATTAACCCGCAGCCCGATAGGGCTGACCCGAAACCCGACGGGTTAGCCAGATTGACATCCCTAAATATTAGGGTATAATTCAGTGATAAATAAAACATTGGGATATTTTTTATAGTTGAGAGTATTTTTAATTGACAAAATGAAACATTAGGGTATTATTCAAAGAAGAAGAAACAATATGATATTTTTCATTAGTTATCGATAGTATAAGGTATTTTTCATAATTTTCTCTATATTAAATTATATTTTATAATGTCTCACAATTCATTAAAAAAAAATCTGACTAGCACAAGTTTTCCCCATTATTTTTTAGGTAATAGATAATAATTCTTAAAAAAATAATAATAATAATATCCAAGTAGTTTGACGGAATATAAAATCCAATCAACAAAAGATTTTGGTATACTTAAAAATGAATAAAATATACTCACACTTTACATAATAAAGAGGCAGCCTGGATCCGCTATTCATTTTTCTCAAAATTCCCAAAAATAATCCTACTTATCTTCTTTTTTCGTTTTCCCAAAACGTGACAATTATTTTTCTATTCTACATACTCTCTCACCCCAATTATATAATGCCATCTAATCTTCCAGATACATCCCAAAGTTGTTTAAGAAACAATATACTCAAATAAAATCATTCAACCTTTATTTAATAAAACAAAATGTGAAAAATAATTGATCTCACATTTTGAAAATAGTTTGAATCTCTTATATTTTTCAAAACATTAATTGACCCCTCTCCTTTTTGATGATATTGTTTTTCACAATTTTATTTTCTTAAGTTTGACTACTTAAATATTCTTTATTTCCACGATTACGCAAGAATATATTTATAATCATTATTAAAACAATAACAAATATAAAAACTAAACCATATAATTACAAACATATAGTCAAAAGCTCATACTTTTCTTGAAGTGTTTGATGAAATAATATATATTATTTTAAGAATATATCTATGCAATAAATCATTATCTTTTGTTGACATATCCATCTAAGAAATCAAATTTGACCCATCAATATTTGTCTTTGCTGCCATAACTAAGCATTAAACAATAGCTGTCTTAGTTGACCCAAAGTATTAAAAATAATTTGGAATATTTATTATGGGAAAATATGCAAATCTATCTCAAATTTTTTATGAGCCTCCAATTTTATCCAAAATTTTTAAATATAACAATTTCAGGCTTAAACTTTGAATGAGTTTTCAATTTTATCCCAAACTTCTAAATATAACAATTTTGGCCTAAACTTTGAATTTTTCACACCTATCAATATTTAAATGTCAAAAATCTTACATGGACACAAATATTTACATGTCATACACAAAAATTCTACATGGACACTACTCTTCCATATCATTCCATGACATTCATGAAGTATTTATTAAGAATAAGAAATTGAGTGATTTTAAACATAGCCACAATTTTTCTCACTATAGTCCCCTTATTTAAAATAAATAAAAATATTATTATCACTTTACTATTTTATCCTCAACTTGAATTATTAATTAAAAAACTAGTAACAACCTTCATGCTATGCATAACCCCTTCTTGTAAATTAAGAGAGTAATTGTGCGTGGCTATCACTATTTAAAATGAAATTGAAGCCACAATCGAAATTTTACATGAATTATTCTAGTTTTTTACATGAATTAGATGTTTCATAGATCAGAAAAGAAAAAGGTAAAGAGAGAAATTCTAACAAAAATTTTAGTTGTGTTTTTTTTAAAAATACTTCAACATGTTCAATTTCTGAAATAACAATGTCGTCGTCTTCAAAGCCATCAATTATCAAACAATTCATTCAATGTGGTGTTTAGTTTTATAACATTTTTGAATTTAATGTGGTGTTTAATTTTATAACATTTTTTTATTTTGTGCTACAAGTAAATCCGACCTAAGCTTTAGATGTGGAAGGTAAAACCACTCTCAATATCGATGAAATGGGTTGGCAAATATTTCATACTTGTCACCTTTGCCAAAATGATCCTATTGAAATTGAAATCGGACTAATCTGTGCCGGAATAATTGTATCATTGTGATTGTGACGACAAACTTTCAGACTATGTGATTGTGAGAAGGGGGGGCGGCAAGTTGCATTTCTAATCATAATTGTGGCTTTAGTTTTACTTTGAAGGGAATAATCATCAATGATATTGTAGAGTAGAAATTCAGAAAATATTGAAGTGACGACATCAATATAGATGGAATCAAAGAATATAAAAATAATTGGGAAGGAGCCACATATATTTTCTCTCTTGATTTCTTAGATAGGAACTATACAAAAAATTAGAATTTTGAGGATAAAATTATATACTCCCTCCGTCCCACTCTATTAGTCCCATTTGCCTTTTTGGTCTGTCTCACTCTATTAGTCTCAATTCCTAAAATGGCAAACTTTTTCACACTCATCAATAAAATACTAATTCCACTACACTCACAAACATTGATTCCTGTGCCGAAACCATATGGGACTAATAGCACGGGACGGAGGTAGTAATATTTTAGATTGTGGCTTCAATTTCATTTTAAATCTCATAGCCACGCACAGCTATTTTAGATTGTAGCTCCAATTTCATAGCCACGCACAGTTACTCTTAAACTTATAAGAAGGGGTGAAGATTAGGGTTGTTATTAGTTTTTTAATTAATAATTTAAATTGAGGACAAAATAGTAAAGTAATAATAATATTTTTATATATTTTAAATAAGGGGCTATAGTGAGAAAAATAGTAGCTATGTTTCTAATCACCCTAAGAAATTTTAGAGTAATATATTATCATAAAACTCATGATATCTTTATTAAGTATAAAAAAATTTAGAAAAATATATTTGATAAATTATTAAGATATGACTTGATTTTATGTCTTTATTCGTTTTAATATTAAATATAAATATATGTAAATTATTATCTTGGGTCTTAGTTTAAAATAAATTATTCACGAAAATAATATTCTTTTAGAAAATTATCTTAATTTGAAAGTAGAATATATATATATAGTGAAAATTAATATAGTATGATATGTAAATATGTGTCTACGTAAAATTTTCGTTGTTTAAATATTGACAGTGGGAAGAAAATTGGGAACTTATTTAAAATTTAGACCAAAATGTTAAATTTAAAAGTTTGAGATAAAATTGGGAACTCAATCAAAATTTAAAACTGAAATTGTTATATTGAAAAATTTAGGAAAAAATTGAAAACTCATTCAGAGTTTGGGATATATTTATATATTTTCCCTATTTATTATAAAGGCTAAAAATCTCATATTCTTTAATGTCTAAATCTCCAATATTTCGTTCCTATCAATTATCTATAGATAAAAAAAGGACTCATTTATTTATTTTTTACTTTTGACAAAATATACAAAAACACCACAACATTTTATCAAGTTGGTAAAAATACCTAGGGATGTCAAACGGGCCAACCCGCCGGGTTCCGGACCAGCCCTATCGGATTGCGGGTTAATCGGTACGGGCTAAACGGGCCGTAACTTTTGTCGGGTTGGAAATTCTCAACCCTAACCCTAACCCGTCGGTTATCGGGCTGGCCCGTCGGGCCGACTAAATTACGATTTTTTTTTTAATTTTTTATTAAGCTTAAATATTTATTATTTTATTAATATAATTAATTATATATATATATATATATATATATAAGTAATTATTTTTATGATTGAATACTAACATAAAATGTTGTTTATTAAGACATTAGATAAATTAAATAATCATATACTCCCTCCGTCCCAAGTAAATTGTCCATATTTTCTTTTTCGTCTGTCTCACAATATTAGTCCACTTCTATAATAATACTAAAACACAACCGTAAAACCACTGTAGCTTTCCCGCCGGAAAATATCAAATCTAAATAATGTTCATCACGTGGGCTTCAACAGGTAACTTTTGAGAATAGATTTCAACAGTCACATGCAATCAACTTTAACTATAGACTGCAACTTTGCAGATTCTGAAGCAAAAATTGAAATTTTTGAAGTCAAATTCCTAGAAATTTTTGAAATTCAAATTTTTTGTTGGAGCCATAGTATGTCGATCTATATCTATAAATAGAAGCAAAAATTGCTTCGCATATAAACATGGCTTCCAATACATAAAAATAAAACTAGAATGAAAAAAAAAATCCTCCATCCAAGAAGAAAAGGAGCATTTCCGTCATTCCAAACATGAGAGAAGGGTTGGCCTAAGGCAAACCGTAATCACCCACGGGCGTGAAGACCCCACGGATCAGTTTCACCAATGCACAAAATCATCTGAAGGCTGAAGCTCCAAACACCAAGAGAAGCAGACAGATTGATGATCGGTTGAGGTTCCAAGATGTTAGTAACTCAAATCATCAACATGACGCTGGAGTGACACAAACATCAAACAAGGTAAGAATTTAGATTACTAAGTGAGTTAAATAGGTACCAAAGAATACAAAAATTTCATAAAATGTTGTAGTTTACAGTCTCCTAATCGTGACAGTCATCAATCTAAATTAAAAAAATTAGAGAGGATTTAAAGAGAAATATATTGCATCTTTGAAAATTTAAAAGTTTATACTACAAGTTAATTTTGAAATTCAAATTTATGAAATTAAAGTCATTTAGAATTTCGTATGTAAAGTTAATTCAAATTTATTTACGCACCTCAATTAACATCAATCACAACACCAACAACACTATGTTTTGACTCTAAAATAGAAATTAGAAACTAATTCATGATCTCTATTGCTCAAGCCACAACTACGACCATATATACACAAGAAATGGGAGTTAGGCTTGGGCATCAATCATTAATCCTCAAGTTTCAAGGCTCCTAGCTATCACATGTAGAAATATGGAAAAATATGAGATACTACATTTTTAAAAGCTCTTACATCAATAAAAATAGCACTTTTGAGAACATAATTGAGAAAGGTAAAATTTAAAGAAACGTAAACTTTTGTAAACAAATCAAAAAATGAAATAAATCGGCAGAAAAAAACTTGATGCTGCAGTTTCCAATCTTCATCGCCACTTATTTGCAGTAATTAACTATCTAAAATGAAATAACACCATAAAATTAAGACTTTAAACCAACAATCGCGTATTTGAATGATAGTTGATTAGCAAAGAAAATCAATTTGGAAGAAAAGAGAGAATGAAGAGGGGAACAGGATCTTGAAGATACAGCAGGAACTCACCAAAAAAATAAAGTGCAAATGCAAGATAGTGGTAATGGAGAGAAGTGTGTGTAGGTTTGTGATTGGGTATGTGTACGGTGGTGGCTAAAGTGAAATTTTGGGATAGGAGAAGTGAGAGACTCATGAATAAAAGAAATAAGAGAGAATGAGGAAATGTAATGAGTAATGTGTAATTCGTCAACATTGTAAATGAAGATAACTAATTTTTTTTTAGTTGAAAGATAAGTAATGTATTTTTTCATAGTGCAACGATTATTTTTATTTTTTTGTGTATTTCTATTTATTTATTTAATTACAATCCTCTCTGGATCTTATTTTATATCTAATCATAAACTATAATATAATGTTTTAATTACAATTTTGTAAAATTAAACTTTACCTTTATTTTTTGTAATTGTAAGTTATGTATGATTGCTGACCGAATAATTTCATTTATTAGAAGTATAGGTTGATTTTTAATAGTTTTCATTACATTATGCACAATTCTTTTAATAATATAATGTTTAAATATATATGTTTAGTATAGGATATTAATAAATTAGTCGATAATTAAATATAGAGGTTCTTAGAATTATAGAAGATTTTTAAAAAATGTTTGAGGTTAATATATGTTAACATAATTTTTGTTGATTTTAGAATTACAATATAGTTTTTTATATTGTAATTATGTTACATTTTGAAAAAATTGTGCAATTATAATACAAGTTTTTGAAGAATTTTGCAATTATAATATCAATTTTTTTTTAAATTGAGTTAAACAACAGTTTATGCTTTTTTTTATACTGTAAAATCTTAGATTGGTCGTGCAGGACGGCTATAATCTATTTATTATAATAAATGCAAACAATCAAAAATTGTGGCCAAAAGTGAAAAAATCTAGCTAGGTAAAATAAAACAATACACGTGAAAGTCTATGTATTGAAAACAATTATTACAAAATGCTAGGTCATGGCCTATTTATATGACATGTCAATAAATTCAACTGTAACAAAAATCTTTCAGCAAAAATTATTTTATTCGACACCCATCATATTTGAAATTCAATATTCAAAATATGGAGTCATTTTCTATTTGATACCTTATATAAATAGCTCAGATTCATAAATTACATTAGAATTTCTTTTACGTTTAATTTGCAATTCTCTTTATATTTTATTATTATGTCATGCATTGCTTTCTTCATACTCAATAGTTAAATGTCCTTTTTTTCTTCCCTTCTAATGGCCTATCTATTTTGAAACATTATGACAATGCTTTTGTACGAGTTTGAGTGAATTTTGGATGAAGAAGATTGACTTACGATATCAATGAATCCAGCATCGAAATAACTGACTACCAAAATCTCGATTAGCTAAACTGATTTAAAAAACAAATAAGAGAGTAGCATAATAGACATCTGCAAAAAAAAAAGTAAAAAAGGAAGAAAAAAACATAAAATGAGTAACCAAATTCAATACCTGCAACTGCATGACCACCAACAACCAACTCTCCGACGCACCACGTTAGGGAGGTAGAACAAAGGATTTTTTAAATTAGGGAAATACGAAAACTGAATGTATAATTATATTTATGAGATGGAGTGATAATGATTAATGCTATGATTAGAATCATGCTAATTTATTTTTTTTAAAAAAATCAATTTGAAACAAGAAATCATATTTTTGAAGTTCAACATTTGATTGATAAAGAATATTTTAATTTATTATTCTAAAAAGAAACTTGCGATTGTTTTGTATAAAATTTGTATATATAGACATAATTTTTAAGTGGATAATGTAGTATATTTTTTTTGAGTTGAATTACTACTAAAATAAGGAATTGTTATACAATTACAGTTTTGGCACTTTCCTTCTTAAAAATTATTATGTCAATATTAATTTTAGTTTTATTTTACTTTATTTAGTACTATATTATTATAATATAGATATACAGTAAATGATGTTGTTTAAGGAACATTTTCAATAGTTATTATCTTTACTAATTTTTTGAATAAAACAAATATAATTTCTTTTATAGGTTAATTTATAAATTAAATTCATATTTTTATAGACTTTGTAATTGATATACTTTTTATTTTATCGAGTTTAGATATGCAGTTAGATGAATAATATAAAAATTAATTTATATTATAATATACTAATACATCATAATATTAATGAATAAAAGATAAATACTTCATAATTCGCGCATCGCGCGGGTGAAAAACTAGTTCCTAAAATAGCAAATTATCTACACTCATCAATAAAATATTCATCCCACTAACTCCCACTATCACTCACATGCATTGGTTATCGTGTCCGGTCAAATGTGGACAATTTGACCGGGACTGAGGGAATATTTTAATTGTACAACTCCAATAATATTATATTAAATAAATAAATAAATTAAATATATTAATTACAAACGAATATTGCAATATATAATAATAATAATAATAATTTATTTATATCATAAAAATTTTATGAGGTTTCACAATTATGTTAAATAGTTTGCTATGACATAAAGTAAACTATAATAAGTATTTATTTAACATGATAGAGTTTTACTAAATAATTTTATAAGTTTGTGAATCTAAACAATTCTAAGAATTTAATTTATTTAAAATAATAATTAATATTTTAGAAATCAATTATTTCTTAAATATTCTTTTAAATTATTTATTTAAAATAATATTTCTTAGTAGTAAAAATATAGGTATATCATTTGTGTAACATAAAATTTATTTAAATACTTCCATCTAAATATAAAATAAGTATAGTATAAAATAGTTGATATTTATTTTTCCAAGATTTAATAATTTAATTATATTAAAATATTTTAATTTTTTTTTTTAAAAACGGAGTGGCCCGTCGGGCCAACCCGTAGCCCGGCGGGCCCAGCCCGTTTAACCCGCAACCCGTTTAACCCGAACCATTTAGCCCGGTTTCTTATCGGTTAAGAAATTTTCAACCCTAACCCGGTGTTTAGCTCGGGTTATTCGGGCCAACCCGTCGGTCCCGGGCTAAATTGACATCCCTAAAAATACCTCAATATTTAATTTTTTAAAATCGAATTCTCTCCATACCATTTGAATTGTCACAATTACTAAATTGGGTGTCCCAATCGAATTGTCACATTTAAAAAAATGACAACTTTTTTATACTCAACAATAAAATATTAATCTCACTAACTTATTCTACACTTACAATTCTTAATTTTCGTGCCGAAAAAAAACATGACAAAGTATAATGGGATGGAGGGAGTAGCATTTTTAAAAAAAAAAAAACTTGAAGTTTTCACTGCTACAACACAATTTTTTTGGGTCTAAAAATTATTCATTAAATATTATTGTTTATAATATAAATATATACAACAAATAACTGATAGAAGTTATCACACTAAATTAAAAGTTTATGCAATAGGTAACTTTTTTTTAGATGCAAAGAAAATGTTTGTTGTTATTAAAAAACTATAAACTTCATATTATAATAACTAAGACTTAAGAAAATGTACGATAATTAAAAACTAAAGAAAAAAATATTTCAAAATTGCAATTAAACCTTAAATAGATAGTAGATGACTTGACTGCATTTTTGACTCCAAAGAATATTTTAACGTTACAATATGGATGATTCTAAATACAATCATATTTTTTTTCGCTACAACCCCTTTAAAATAATATAACTTGATATTCCAATATTATCCTTCGAACTTAATTTAAAATCCTAATTAAGAAAAGTGATAATCATGTATATAATCTACTATTTGAGTATAACAACAATATCAAGAAGTTAGATGTTAATTGTACAGAGCACTAAAGAGTGCAGCTCTAATGAGAGACTGTTCATCCAAATTTTCGGCTCTTCTCTTGGAAAACCATCCTAACATTTGCGTTGTTAATTGTGAGTCGTAGACATAACTTTTTTAGGGGATCACAAACCCAAGTTACCCCAAACGGTCTCTCCTCCTTTAGGAAGCAACGAAACAATCAAGCGTGTGACATGCTCAAGAGTATGCAATCCAAGAATCTTAGAATCCAATAGACCAGGAGTTGTAGCTCTGCAAAATAATATTGTGTTTGCCTTCATTTTGAACTATTCTAAGTACTAACCATAAAAAATGTACTGCTTTAGTCATATACTCCCTTCGTCCCACTTGAATTGTCACACTTATCAAATCGGGCATCCCAACCGAATTGTCACATTTCTAAAAATGACAATTTGTTCACACTCAACAAGATATTAGTCCAACTAACTTATTCTACACTCAAAACTCTTAATTCTTGTGCCGAAAAAATTGTGACAATTAACACGGGACGGAAGGAGTAATAAAATCAAAACAATATGTATTTGCTTATCACACCGAGGAGGGCCGCCTCCTCCCATAGATGGACGGGCTTCCACCCATTTTATGAAGTGGAGAAAATAGATTGCCCATATGGGATGACACACACCATCCCTTTCTGATTGCTATTAGTAGTATAAATTAGTTTGATTTTACTCTTCAATCTACTTAGAGATTGATCCCTTATATGCTCATCCAACTATTGTTGTATTTTGGAACTAGACATAGAGATTGTAGGAGAGAAAATAAGAGAATTGTTATTGCTTTTCTGCTTGATCGTTACAATGTGGTGTTTACAAGTTTAAATAGGAATGAGAAAATACAAAGAAAGGAAATGTATATATCTCTTGATTTGAATGATGATCCTTGCTGATTTGATTTCAATCTTGTTGATCCTTGACCAAAAATAGATTCCAACACTCCCCCTCAAGTTAAGTGGCGGGATTTCCGACACCTAACTTGCTCAGAATTTCTTATAGGATTCTAGAATCTACGGCTTTAGTGAGTATATCCGCCAGTTGGTCTTTTGACGGAACATACGGTAATGCCACAATTCCTTGCTCAATTTTCTCTTTGATGAAGTGCCGATCTACTTCAACATGCTTAGTTCGATCATGTTGCACTGGATTTTCAGAGATGCTTATGGCTGCCTTATTATCGCACAACATCCTACAAGTTTTGCCTGAATAAAGGTCAAGTTCAACCATCAGCTTTCGCAGCCATAAGACTTCTGTGAGACCACTTTTGATTCCTCGGAATTCTGCCTCAGCACTGGATAGCGCTACTACCTTTTGTTTCTTGCTTATCCAAGATATAAGATTCCCTCCAACCATAGCGAAGTATCCTGCTGTAGATTTTCTGTCCACAGGGTTTCCAGTCCAATCAGCATCTGTATATGCTTGAATCTCTAGATTTCCTACTTTCTTAAAGAAAATTCCATAATCGAAGGTTCCCTTCAGATATCTAATTATTCTGATAGCTGCTTCCATATGTTCTTCCTGTAGCTGATGCATGAATTGACTGACTACACTGACGGCGTAGGCAATATCAGGTCTGGTATGAGAAAGGTAGATGAGTTTTCCTACCAACCTCTGGTATCTCCCTCGATCAACACTTTTTCCTTCGCTCCTAATTTGCAATCCATGATTCACAACAATAGGAGTAATTGCGGGTTTGCAGTCCACCATTCCAGTTTCAGCAAGAAGATCAAAGGTATATTTCTTTTGATTGATGAAAATTCCACCTTTTGACCGTAAGACTTCAATTCCCAAGAAGTATTTCAGTTTCCCCAAGTCTTTCATTTCGAACTCCTGAAATAAGTTTTCTTTTAGTCTCTCAATTTCTTCCATATCATCTCCTGTTAAGATCATGTCGTCAACATAAATGATGAGACATGTCAAGAGATTTTTTCGTTTCTTTATAAATAAGCTATGATCTGAATTACTCTATAAGTAACCAAGTCTTTTCATCACCACAGTAAATCTTCCAAACCAGGCTCTCGGAGACTGTTTTAACCCATACAGGGTTTTTATCAACCTACATACTTCATCTTTTCGGAACTCTTGAGCATACCCAGGTGGTGGCTCCATGTAGACTTCCTCTTTCGACTCCCCATGAAGGAAGGCATTAGTTACATCAAACTGATGCAGGGGCCAGTCTTGGTTAACAACTACAGACAGAAGAACTCGCACGGTGTTCAACTTCGCAACTGGTGAGAATGTTTCCGCATAGTCTATCCCATAAGTCTGAGTGTACCCCTTCGCTACAAGACGAGCTTTATATCTTTCTATCGAACCATCCGGTCTCCTTTTGATCGTATAAACCCATCTACAATCGATTGGTTTCTTCCCGGCTGGCAGCTGACACTTTTCATAAGTATTATTACGGACTAGTGCTTCCATCTCCTTGTCCATTGCGTGTTTCCAGTTCTGACTTTGAAAAGCTTCTTCCTCAGAACGCGGTATATCTTCTTCATACAATGCTTTATCAAACTTCCTAGCATTGTCGGACAGCTTCATTTTCACAAGAGATCCAATAGACTACCGAGCATTTCCATGTCTTTCAGGGAAATACCGATGGGGCGGGATTCCTCTATTGGTTCTGGGCGGCAATACATAACTTTGAGGAGCAGGTTCAGCATCATGAGCAGGTTCAGCAGCAGCAGCATGTTCAGGATTAGGAGTTGATATTTCAGTTTCAGACTCAGAGTTGGACATCGAAGAAGGATTTATCAGAGTGGCGCCTGGTGCGGAGTTGCCATTATCAGTTTCTGAGTTCAGCTCAGACGCAGCTGTAATGTTAGTAGGCTGTGGATCATCATCAGAGAAATTCGAACTTAGAAGCCAACTTAGCGAGTCACCTGTTACTGGTATGTCTAAATTCTCCCCCTGACTACTAGGTTGGCTGAAGAAAAATTCAGTTTCGAGAAAGGTGCAATGTATAGTGGTAGTGATGTGATGAGTTTTTGGGTTATAACACCGATACCCCTTTTGATTGACCCCATACCCAGCAAAGACACACTTTTCTGCGCATGGGGATAATTTTGATCGTTCATGTTTTGGGATATGGATAAAGACAGTGCACCCGAATATTTTAGGTGAGAGAGTGAGGGGAGCTGGTATATGGGTCTGTTTAGCTAAAGTATCGAGAGGAGTTTTGAGATTTAGGATTTTGGTGGGTAGTCGGTTTATAAGGTATACCGCTGTAGCGACAGCTTCTGGCCAGAAGGAGAGTGGAACTTGGGACTTGATCATCATTGCACGAGTCATTTCAAGTATGATTCGATTCTTCCGTTCCACTACTCCATTTTGTTCTGGGGTATAGGGACAGGATGTTTGATGTATTATTCCTTTTTGGAGACAAAAGGTTTTCATGGCTTGATTTACAAATTCCCCCTCATTATCGGTTCTGAGAGTTTGAATGGGCTTACAAAATTGTGTGTGAACCATAGTATAGAAATGGGTAAACTTATCGATGACTTGTGATTTATTTTCTAAGAAGTAAACCCATGACACCCTAGTGCAATCATCAACAAATAGCAAGAAATATCGAAATTTGTGATTACTACAGGCAGGTGAGGGACCCCAAACATCAGCATGAATAAGTGAACACACAGAATCAACACGGGTATTATTAGAGTTGAAGGTTTGTCTATGGCTTTTGGCCAAAACACAGGTTTCACATTTATTAGAATTAAACTTAGCTAGTCTAGGAAAAAGAATATTAAGATAACCAAAAGACGGGTGACCCAACCATCGGTGCCAGAGCCAAACTTCTCTTTCAGATGATCCATGTGCTAACATCACAGTGCCTCTAGGAGTGATCTCATTCACATAATACAAACCATCATGTTCAGTGCCACGTCCAATAATCTCCTTCGTCCGAATGTCCTGCAAAAGACAGAAATGAGGATGAAGGAGTAAGGTACAGTTGAGTTCTTTGGTAACATGACTAATGGAAAGAAGTTTATGAGATAGACTGGGAACATAAAGGCAGTTGGACAGACGAATATGAGGAGAAATTTCTACAGTTCCAGCCCCCCGAACAGGTGTAAGATTCCCACTAGCGGTTTAAACATGAGTAAGTAAAGGTGTAGAGGTGGTTAAAAAATCATTTTTGTCAAAAGTCATAGTATCTGTTGCTCCACAATCAAAAATCCAGTGCCTATTTTTCTCAATTTTCTGTTTTTAAATAAGACAGGTAATGGATTTTTGATATGTATGATTATTTAGGACTTTAGATGAGCTAGATAAATTAGGGAAATTATCATATAAGTAAGGGGGCTCATTTTCTGAACTATGAATTTTTAAGGGCTGAAAGGTAAATTATGCTTCATATTAGGGTTGGGAGAGGGTTTGATTTTGCAATCAAACCCTTTACCTCCAATCGACTGCGCCGCTGCCCTCTTTCCTCCAAGACCATTCGCCGTCGTCGACGCCGATTCCTCCCCGTCGAGCCCCGACACCGTGTCCCCGTCACCACTGCGGTCCTCCCTGTCGAGCCATCCGCCGCACCCAGCTGCAGCAACTCCCCCGAATCCAAGGCCAGATGACGGGTTTGCGCTCACCGGCGACTCCACCGAATTTTCGCCGACCGTCGTCCTTCCCTTTGCAATTTTCGGTGCTTTTTGGTTATCCTCCCACCATTCGGGATAGCCGACAAGTTCGAAACACATTTCTTTGGTGTGTTTCTTCTTCCCGCAGTGAGAGCATTGGAGTCTCGATTTGTCAATTTTGAGCCGAGAAGGTTGAGCTCCGGTGCGGTGGTTCGGCTGGCTGGGACGAGGGTTCGACCGGAGAACCAAACCGGCTCCGATTTGTTCACATTCCGAGGGTGTTGTCGATTGGAGTATCTCTAATCTGGCGGCCTCTCTCCTAACCTTGCTAAAGGCCGATTCTGCAGATGGAATGGGAGCCTCCTTTAGGATGTCTCGCCGGATTGGATCGTATTTTTGATCCAACCCGGAGAGGAACTAGTACAACCTTCTCTGATTTGTGATCTTCTGGTATTGGGATATTCCTTTTTCGCAGCAGTTTATTGGATTCGAATCCCTTCTGTCGACATTCATCCAACACGTTTGCAGGTTGTTCCAGTAGTCTTCAATTGTTGATTCTCCTTGACTAATCTTGTTTGCTCGAACCTCCAGATCATATAGAATGAAGGGATCGGCTCCGCTTCCGTAGGTGGTAGCAAGGCCGTCCCAGATGGCTTTTGCTGTCTGGTAGTGAGCAAAATCGGATATCAACCGGGCTTCCATGTTCTGCAATAGCCAGGAGCAGACTGTCAAGTCTACTTCTTCCCATTGAGGGAACTTTGGGTCGTCGCTTTTTGGTGGTGTCGGGTTTCCCGTGATATGGGGAAGTCGTCCCTTGCCTCCGATTGAGACTTTCATAAGTCTAGACCATAAGCCATCAAGTTTGAAACCCAGATGAATATTCTCTGAATTTCGCATTATGTTGGCTAACCGTTCTGATAGCTTTTCTTCTGTCATGGTGTTTGCAGGTTTGAAGGATATTGGAGATCTGCTTTGATCTTACCAATTGGTTTGAGAGAGGTATTGAACGATGATGAAAGATATTCTGAGTTCAAGGTTTGGGAAATGTTTTTTTTTTTATTTGAGGTTTGTTGGAATGGGTCCTCAAGGCAGTGATGAACTCATTTCTGAGCCCAACCTGCTATTATACCATGTTGTATTTTGGAACTAGACATAGAGATTGTAGGAGAGAAAATGAGAGAATTGTTATTGCTTTTCTGCTTGATCGTTACAATGTGGTGTTTACAAGTTTAAATAGGAATGAGAAAATACAAAGAAAGGAAATGTATCTCTCTCTTGATTAGAATGATGATCCTTGCTGATTTGATTTCAATCTTGTTGATCCTTGACCAAAAATAGATTCCAACACTATCAACAAAGGAGATGGAAAAAACAACAATCTTGAAACTAAATTCCCAAGTAGATGCCTACGCCTTATACTATATATGCTTAACGGCTTCTGCATCTAAATATATTTACAAATATTACGTTTCTAAGATAATGAAGAATCATGAATAGGAATATAATTCTACACCTTATGTTCTGAAATGAGAGTCTCCAATCATTAGAAACCATGTTTTCTATTCTTCCCCTCGTAGCTAATGTGGGCAATCAGAAGATTCAAAACAACCCGAATAAAGTATCGGCCGCCAACACTGGCCGGATCTGGATTTCAGGCAGTTCAAGCTCGGTTTCATTGTCTAAGGATAGATGCTCCAACCAACACTGAGACCTACAACATTCCATCATAATTGCTCAATGTCCTTGGCTAGTTCTTAAATATTTAATTTTTTACAAATACAAAATAATTAGTACATAAAGAAACAATTCTTGAACAACCTTGTTCATCAACAATGGCTATTGCGATGTTGTACTAATTTATGAGAAGCCGTTTCTATTATTTTTTTATGGTACGTACATTTACTTAAAGAGAGTTTTATTTTAGGGAGCGTTATTTTAAGGGTTATGTATTTGAATATTATTTTTTAAATAATATTTTAAATTAAATTATAAGGATAATTTAGGAATATTATATTACAGATTTTTTAAAGGGGCTGTAGGAAAAAAAAAGGTAATTGTATTTAGAATCATCCCTTACATATAAATACCTCATAATAAAACCTCTCGTATTTTTTTGTCCTCCTTCTTCATTACTACAAAAATTACTAAAACTTCATAAAAAAATAAAATAATAAAAATATGACCTCCGTTGTTCACCACTTCACCCTATGTAAAGAATACCTTCAAGAATAGGAAATAATTAATTGTATTTGGTGAAGAAGAATTATTTGGTTTTCTGAAAACATTTAATTGGTGTATGGAAATTAATTAAAATCACATGTTATATTCTTTTTATGATTTTTAGTTGGTTGTCATATAAATATTCAATGGACTAAAATTGCAGTCAACTCGCAAAAATTTCCTAGGGATAAAATTTGAAAGAAAAAAAAAAGTAGAGGTTGAAAAATGTTTAGTAATCGGTATTTTTATGAACTTGATCAAATGTAGAGAATATTTTTGTATATTTTATCCATTTTTATATTGTTGTAAAAAAATTGAACTAATGAGCGCATAAGTGATTCTTAACCGAACTGACAATCCTAAAATCTACGTAAGTAATTGGTGCCTAAAACCTCCCCTAGCAATGACATTTTAGCAAATGTCATCCATTAAAAAATAATAAATTGAATAAAATAAATGCAAAAGGCAATATCAAGGGAATCAAGTCATGACTCCATGCTTGTCGGACGATCCATGGTGTCTTCCAATGTCATCCAATCACATGCTGCCACTTGGCAGCATGTGATTGAATACTCGTATTTTTTGAATAAATCCACAAAATAATTTTTAAAAAAAATCATACCAAAATTCATAATTTTTTTCTCTATAAAATGAACCCAATATTGATACATTTTCATTCACAACCAAAACTTCTATTTTCTCTAGTATTTCTTCATTTTAATATTTTGTTATGGAATTATTATAAAAATATATAATTAACAAATTAATAAAAAATATTATAAATAATATATATTGAAGTATAAATATAAAAATAAATAAATTTTAGGTTGGGTGAATGGTGAGTGAAATTGAGTTGGGTTGTGGGTTATGTATGTGGATGAGAGAGAAATTATTATTTTATTGTTAGGTTGGGTTGTGGAGTGTCATTGCTAGAGGTAGTCTAAGCGCCGTCTAGATACCAATCTGATTGCCAATTAAGTGGGTTAAACACGGCTTTGATAGTTCAGACAATTTATTTTTTATATTTTTTTTACAAAATAAATATAATTTTTATTTATCGATAAATATATATTATAAATATTAAATATAAAAAATTAACTTTAAATGTATTAAAAAAACTAAGAAAACCAGGTTTTGTGGACTAGTCAGCTAGAGCAATGCATGGCGGTCAGTTTTCGTCACCTACAAAGTAAACTAAACAAGATTCAATTCAAACAAATTATGTTATTAAATATTGGTAGCTCATTGTGGGGCCTCTCTCAATGATAATATATACATATATTTTCTTCAGTCAAAACTCATCATCTCCATTAAATTTGTTTCATTTCAACACCATTTGAGAAGAAGCACGAGTGGTTTATATAATAGCTGCTGCCTTCATTTATTGCCAAACTCCATTTGACTCCTCTCTCTCTAGTGGAAGGGCAGAAAAAATGAACCAAGATCAAGAATTGGCAGTGGCCCAGATGAGGAGAGCGGTTCATAAGCTCGGTTCTTCCACTGAGGTAATACTCATGGTAGAAAAAACTTTGATCTTGAACAAAGAGGGTAGTGATTCCTTTTTCTGTTGTTTTATGACAGGGATATGGAGATGTTACTTTGACTAGATTCTTGGTGGCAAGATCATTCAACGCAGACAAGGCTGCAAAAATGTTTGTGCAATGGAAGGATTGGAGGGCTTCGTTTGTTCCCCTCAATCACATCCCTGAATCTGAAGTTGCTGATGAGTTGCAGCAGAAGAAAATATTTTTGCAGAAGCTTTCAACAAATGGGCACCCTGTGGTGGCTGTCAAAGTCCACAGGCACACTTCTAATAAGGATCCACTTCAATTCAAGAGTATGTTTGTGTGTGTTTTTTCATATTAATTTGATGGTGTGCTGATTATTAGTTGGTTTAATCAATTTGTTTAATGTTTCTTCCTATGATTGTGATTGTGATTGTGCCTGCCTTGTCTTTATATGCCGGCCAATGCGAAGTAGACTATTCTTTCATGCCAAAGAGATCATATAAAATAGGGGAAATTTAGTCAAAATATCCCAAATTATTTGAGGTCTAGGTGATGTTATCCCATCATTTTAAAGTTAGGAAAATATATCTTAAACTATTGAGATTTAGGGAATTTTATTTCATTTTTTAAAGTTAGTTAAATATATCCCAAACTTTAATTTTGTCGGGGAAATATACATCAATCACTAGTTGTGTTAAAATTGTGCGGATTCTCACGTTATATGTCACGTGTTAAATGACATGTAATTATTTTTTTCCCATTTTTAGTAAATGTTTCGTGCACGTGAGATTTATAAAAAAAAAAGAATTACATGTTATTTAACATGTGTCGTATGACGTAAGAATCAACATGATTATATATTTTCTTAACAGAATTAAAGTTGGGATATATTTCCCCAACTTTAAAAAGATGGAATAAAATTCCCTAAATCTCAATAATTTGGAATATATTTTCTTAACTTTAAAAATATGGAATAAAAATCCTCTAAACCTTAGTTTGGGATACCTTAACTATTTTTTCCAAAAAAAAAAAGTTCAATGATTTTCTTGTGTGGTGACTATGTCCAAATCATGTTGGTTTAAGACTTGAGTTATGGATATCATCTACTCCACTTGTTTTGTAGTTTAATGAGCGTTATGGTTATGGTCTCAAATTGTGACATGTGCTATGATCTGATTACTGGTGGATGTGTTGGATTAGCCTAATATTCATGATCCATGTTGAGTTGAGAGGAAAAATGGAAGACTAATGCAATTGTGGTCATTGAGTGATGAGATATGTCATGAAATGAACTTCAACTGTGCTGTGCTTGACTAGAATGGTGTATTGTGCAATAGAGAAAAGCTTCAACACTATCCATGGATTGCTTGCTTGGTTTTTTGTTTCTGATGCATATTTTTTGTCATTGTGCAGAATTTGTGGTTCATTTGCTGGACAAAACTATTGCAAGGTATAACTTTGTAGGAAAGTCATCTATGTAGAAAGAGATGAACACTGCCCCATCAAATTTCTGAATTCATATTTGAATGCAGTGCTTTCAGACCCAAAGAAATAGGAAATGAGAAGCTGATTGCTGTTCTTGATCTGCAAAAGCTTGCATACAAGAACATCGATGTTCGTGGACTCATCACCGGTTTCCAGTTCTTGCAGGTAAAGGAAAGGGACCCTATCCTACCAATCTTTCTACATCACAAACCATTGAATCAAAGATGCTAACTATGCATATTTATCAGACAACAGAAAAAATGTTCATGTAAATTTCATTAACAACAAACACTCTTGTATTATATTCTTGTCTGTGTAGGATTACTACCCGGAGCGCTTGGCCAAGTGCTACCTGCTAAACATGCCTGGGTTCTTCGTGCGCATTTGGAGACTGGTTTCGCGCTTCCTTGAGAAAGCTACTTTAGAAAAGGTATCATCTCATTCATCATCAGCTTTAAGGCAGAGAGGATGAGAAACAAGCTCATTTTTGGCATCATATATGCTGATTGCTAGCTTTGATGCATATGCATATGCAGATTGTGATCGTCTCCAATGAGGAAGAACGGCGGCGCCTGATCCGAGAAGTTGGCGCAGACACGTTGCCGGAGGAGTACGGCGGGCGAGCCAAACTCACCCTTCTTCAAGATTTTAAGCTGGATGATGAGTTGGAAAACAGAGTAGCTTGAGTTGATTCTGCTTCACCTTCTTCTTCTTCTTCAGTCACCACTCTAACTCAGCAACGCCTGCTCTCCTTCGTTATATGTAAAACATAGCAAAACATAATACACAACATTATTGCAAATGTTATACATATAATCATGCATTACTAATAATCATTTTCTTTCTATTTCTATTTCCATTTCTCTTTCTTTTCTTTTATATTTATTATTTCAACATCACTGATGGATTGATTGCATGCATACAAATAACAAATATCCTTTGTTGATTGCAAAATTAGAGTTAGGTTAATGTACAACGGAATTCTTTTATTGTTAAGTCCTCCAAGTTGGTGATTCTCGCACCAACTTAGTTCCGAAATGTAGATTGTTTGGCTAGTTGGGAATATATTACTTAGCCGACTGATAGTAATATACTCCAACAATTGATGTTTTGGGCTTTAAATTCAATGCAAAAACTTAAAGATAGCAGTAAGTAACACCAGAATTTAGAGGTTCGGACCAAACTATCGTACGTCCTCTCTTCTAAAGCGTAGCCTGGAATCACTAAGTTGTCAATTACAAAGATGTCAACGATCTATTGTTAGTTGATTAATGTCACGTCCATCAATTCATTAGCGCACTCGCCAAGTCCTTTGTAATCAAGAACTTCTTTAAGCTTGAAGTGTAGACACACTACCTTGACCTTCAAACTAGACGTGAGAGTTTGAGTTCCTCTCAAGAACGTAAGTTGTTGGTATACACCCGCGATAGTTGTCATCGAAGAAAAGACAACTCCAAGATGCTTTCTTACTCAGAGAGTAAGAAACACAGAGATAACTCTTGTTAAAAGCACAAAGTGTCATGTTCAAGAAGGGACACGGGAAGTTGATAGAATTAATCTGAAAGCTTTAGAATGCAAAATGGGTAGCTTTCGAGAGATCGACAGAGATCAGATTGTCAGATAATTTATATAAATTCGTAAAAAGTGTAACCTTCTCAAGGTGGAATGCGACCTCTATTTATAGGTGCTCATTTGGAAGATTTGAATCCCTTAGCCGATTAGAGCCGTTATGAGATAAAATGAATGCGTTCTGTCGAAGTCTCACTTTTTCTGACTTGCAGTGTCCTGTGTCAGTAAGGGCAGGTGGACTTTTACTGCGTCGGTCAGAACGATTCCTTTTTAGCCAGTCCGAGGAATGTTTGCTGGTTGATTCTGGGGACGAACAAACTTTTGTATACTTAACTTTAAGATCTCATTTTTTAAAGTCTGGTCTTAAGAATGTCATTGCTTGTTCTAGCTTGAGTGTGTATTCTAGCTGGTTGGGAAGCGCTTTGTTGGTGACATATTGCTCATAAGCTCCGTGTCGATAATTCTCCAACTAGTGACAACGTGTCAGCCAACTCCTCCAAAGACGCGTTGCTAGTAACAGAGTGTTGCCAACAACCAATACAAGTCTATTTGTGGTGCATCATGTGCCACCAAATCCCTTTTAAGGCTTGTAAATTAACTTTTATTACAACTCAGTAATTCATATACAAAATATTACAAGTTTAATCTAATTTAGTTAGACACACTAATCTAATGAAATATTTAACTTATCAAAATAATATATAAAGCAGAAATTACCAACAATAATTCAAAACACTCTTTAATAGCGGTGAATATGGAAAATTTTTATAGGGAATTTTATATTTTTTTGTGTAGATTTTTTGTCCCTCTTCATCCCCAGCTTCTTGAATTTTATTGTTCTGCCCAATTTCTTCTTCGTGACCCATAGATGAAGATTATTATTTCATAAAAAAAAAATTAAAAAAAACTGAATAATCCTAGTACTATGATTATTTCTCTGCCCGCTTTCTTCTTCCATATGACTTGGGTACATGTGCCAATATATGATTATATTACAAACCATGCGCTTTTCTTAAAAAAAATAAAAATAAAAATAAAAATCTGTGATTTTACTTAAATGCTTAAACCGTCTTAAATTATATAAATTCAGGATAAGATTGATTTTGTGCAAATATATAAAAATAGCCACTTTTCTTATCTTAAAATCTTAATTAGCCACTTTTATATATATATATGTAATAAATGTCTAAATTTATATAAACTTTCACAAATGTCCCTACTATTAACCTATTTTTTGCAGGTTTTTAATTTGACAATTGTAATTATTCAATTGTTATTACTCAAATTAGTATATATATCTAATTTTATTTTGATATTCAGTCTAATTTTAATTATATATTTTAAATAGATTAAAAATTAAAAGAATGGTGTTTGCAATTTAAATGGAGAAGCTAAATTTTTTTAGATTGATTTTAGGACTTCATTTAAAGGATTAATTTATTTAAGCAAAAAATTTAATGAAATTAACAAAAAAAAATGAAAAAAAAAATTTTTGCGAATTGTTTGTAATTTAGATTTATACACTTCTGCTTTTTTTTAAAAAAAATCATTTGCAACTTAAATGAAAAATTGTAATTAATAAAAAAGTTAGTAAAATTGTTTACGACTAAATCTTAATTAATAAGATAAAAAGTATTAAATTAAGGAAACAGTTTTTAATATGTTGTGCTTTTATTTGCTTAGTGGAGTAAAAATTTGAAAAATAAGGGTAATTTAGAAAAAATGACTATTTCTTGAATGAGTATATAATAGTGGTTATTTAAGGTTTTTAGATAATGAAAATGACTATTTAAGATTGGGTAATTCTAAATACAGACTCTTTTTATCTCTTCACAGCCCCTTTAATAAATTAAAATTAAAAAATATTTGAATTTACACTTATACCCTTAAAATTCAACTAGATCATTAAAAGTAAAATAAAGCCCTTGGCTTCAACCTCCCATCTCTTCTTCATTTCTAATGGTAAAAAATTCTCTTATTTAATTTTTTTAAAAATAATAAATTCCTTCCACTTTAAAAAAAAGCCTTGATGCCGTCTTCTTTGCTGGAAACGGCAAAAAACTATTTTTTTCTTGAAGAAAATTGGTTTCTTTTTATTTTCTGAAAAAAAATATTAATTGCATCGTATCTTCTTCTTCTAAACAATAATGAATTCTTTTTCTCTTTATGAAGAATTTTTTTTTCCACTTTTCTTATAAAAATCTTGATTTCAGGTAAGAAATCTTCTTTCTAATTTCAACCAATAATTTTATTATATTCCATGAATAAATCTCCTAATTTGAATTTCTCTTTTGTAGGTTGAAGATTGGTCAGAATTCTATCTCGTCTTTTTACTGTTGGGAATGGTATGAGGAGTTATTAACATCACATAAAGCAGTGTGTAACTAGAGTTCCATGAACATTCTTTAGTAATTTATGAAAAAGAAATACCTTGTAAAAAACCTTGTTGAATGTTAGCCGCATTATTTTATTGAATTTTAAATAATTAGGTATATAAGAACATAATGGTCCTTAATTATTATAATTAATTTTGGGGACTACAAAGAGTGATTTAAGGGCTGCAAGTAGAATCACATTTCCTATAATGAGGAGGCTATGTTTAAAATAAATATCTATATTTAAAAAAGGTAAAATAGTAATATTTATATTTTAAAGTGTGAATGAGATTGTGTTGAGTAAAATTGTGGTTGTATTTAGAATTATCCTTTAAGATTTTGACTAATTGATTTTTTAGCATTGAAACGCTAACTAAATACGTCGATTTTCCACGTATTAGATATGATAAGTACATATTTTACTTAATAATTTGGAAACTGACATGTCTAATTGATATTCAGGTGCCAAGAAATCAACCTCGTCGTAATTTACATAATCTAAAATACTTTAGGTATTTAAATACCAATACTATTTCTGGAAAGAAAAAAAAACGTGTGATTTGTAATGCAATTGCATATAAGAGATTAAAGTGTAAATATCAAACTTAGTAGATAACATTTCAATGATCATTTTGCGATGAATTAGTATTTAATAATAATGTAATTCAATTTTAGAAATGAGAGATTTGGATTTTAAAGACTTTATTGTAGGAAATTACTCCTTTAATTGTGTGAACATAAAAAAAAAGGAGTTTGAAAAATGTGGAAGTTTGGTGGTAGTTTGGTGAAAGGAGTTTGAAAAATGTGAAAGTTTGGTGGTAGTTTGGTGAAAGGAGTTTGAAAAATGTGGTGGTGGTTTGAAAATTGTGGCTGATATTTGCCTATAAAAGGCATGAGTGTTTGTAAGTTTAGAACAACACAACAAAAACAAATTGAGAGAGTTTAGTGAGAGTTTAGTTTCCTCTCAAATAAAACTTAGATTTCGTTGTTTTTTTCTTGTCCTCCATTTTGTTTATTTCTCCTGCTAGTTGTATTTATCCCATTGAGTGTGAAATTATTCCTGGGGCCAACAAGTGGTACCAGAGCTCAGTTAGGGTG
>JAPKLW010000077.1:776367-836500 GCA_026898455.1 Plectranthus barbatus
GAGTAAGGGGGAGATTGTAGGAAATTACTCCTTTAATTGTGTGAACATAAAAAAAAAGAGTTTGAAAAATGTGGAAGTTTGGTGGTAGTTTGGTAAAAGGAGTTTGAAAAATGTGGAAGTTTGGTGAAAGGAGTTTGAAAAATGTGGTGGTGGTTTGAAAATTGTGGCTGATATTTGCCTATAAAAGGCATGAGTGTTTGTAAGTTTAGAACACCACAACAAAAACAAATTGAGAGAGTTTAGTTTCCTCTCAAATAAAACTTAGATTTCGTTGTTTTTTTCTTGTCCTCCATTTTGTTTATTTCTCCTGCTAGTTGTATTTATCCCATTGAGTGTGAAATTATTCCTGGGGCCAACATTTATTCACCAAAACATTTTGAAGTTAAAAGATGACATTTGCTTATTAAATCAGTCAAAATATATATGTTGCTAACATTTAAAAGAGTGGTTGTAATAATTGGGCTGCATTCGTCTTTTCTTGAACTATCAATTTTGAATAACCGCGACGCAGACATCATTTTATAAATAAAATAAATCAAATTCAACTTGGGCTAGCTAAATTCATCCCTGACTAATGCAGTTGTTTGAAATAATCATTAATAAATCTAATGCTTCCATATAAATCTTAGGGCTAAATTGCATTTATAATTTATTGTTTTTTAACAAAATTATGAAGAAGAAAAATCGTTTTAAATTAATATTATTTTTAGGTGTTATTCAATATTTTAAGATTCTTCTTTAGAAAAGAATTGAAGGTTTATTGCAAATCAACCACAAACTTTACACTTTTAACATTATCTTATAAATTAGTAATTATTTTGAAATGATTTTTTGGTATTCTTTAATTAATAAATATTTATTATGTTGTTTTGTATTAAGCATTCAAATTAATGTTAGTATTTGTGTTTGGAATTATGTGTGGTTTTAATATTGTAAAAAATCATGAGTAAGTAATCATTTGTGTAGCTTTGACTAAATAGAATGTCAAAAACTTGTGTTAGATACGCCTAAATGATTTAGGCGGGTTTTATCCATACTCAAATGGGTTCACCCACCCAAATAGGGTTTATTAATCCCCAATTATGGTATATTAAATGAGTTTGGGTTAATGGATAAAACCCGCCTAAATGATTAGGCACGCCCAAATAGAATTGATCATATAATTATTATATAGGTTCTAGAATTATAATACTTTATATTCTAGCAAGAACTGGAGACTTGAAGAACAAACTGACTCAAGATCAGTTCACATAATTCATAATTGGTCATCCAGATGACAATTACGAGGAGAAAGCCACAATTATTAATTGGAAGAGTTAACTAACCAGCCATGAGAAGAACATCAGCTGACAGTCCATGAGAAATTAGACAACTGAGGAAAAGAGGACGGACAACAAGGATAAGCTCAATTGACAATTGCTTATGTTATTCAAAATGTCTCATCCAAATAACAAAAACTGCGGATTTATAAATCCCAGCACAAAAGTTAACCTACAAAATTATGGGATTGTATCACACTTTTTCTCATACTAGAATTCGAATCAAACTATAAAAACTCCATGACTCCATTTAGGAAGAGCAGCAAGGTTACCAATTCTATTGAAAATCAGCTCTTGCATATTTGCTCAAAGGTTTCGATCTCTCCCTGGGCTTCTTTTAAGTCTTTGGTGCATTTTGTGCGAGACGATCATACTTCTTGAGCACGAGACTACTGGAAGCCAATTAGTTGATTGAGTCGTGATATCCCAAATCTGTTGAATTAAATGCTTTATTTTCATTAATTTATTTTATTTATTATGTTTAAATAATAAACATGTAATTTATTTTATGATTAATTTTTTTTAAAAAAAAATCTTACTGAAAACTATACAATTTTATTAATTATATTATAATATAATATATTATTTGTTCAACATGTCACAAATACTAGTTTGAGAAAATTTAGGGAGCGTTTGGTTTAATTGTCGGGAATCACTATGCGTATGAGTTTCATAGTAAAGGGAATGGGTATGAGTTTATTTTTTGGGAATTATTCTGATGTTTGGTATATGAGATGAGTTTGGAAACTATTTTCAATTCTGATGATTGATATTTTAAGTTTATAGAATTAGAAAATAATTAAAATATTATATAATTATAATAACATATAATTAAAATAATATAATTATTATACTCCCTCCGTTCCGAGTAAATTGTCCACATTTTCTTTTTTGTCTGTCCCACAATATTAGTCCACTTTACTAAAATAGCAAAATCTTCACACTCATCAATAAAATATTCATTCCACTATCACTCACATGCATTGGTTATTGTGCCTGATCAAATGTGGACAATTTGACCGGGATGGAGGGAGTACTATTTTAGAATTATTTTATAAAAATAATTATAAATTAACCTGAAATAAAACATAAATAACAAATAATTTTGTTAATAGATTTGGGATAGAGAATGAAGCCCACCATTTTGGAGTATTTGGGTATCATTCTTATTTTTTCAAATTCATACCCTTCAACTAGGGATGAGAATAGGCAGGGGCGGCACTACGTGAAGGCTCACGGGGTCGGCCGCCCCCACGGCGTTTCGATTTTTTTTTATACATGTATTTTTTTTAAAAAAATATAAAATTATATAATATCGACCCCACAAAATTACGATCCAGCCCCCACAATACTCGAGTTCTACATCCGCCCCTGAGAATAGGTTAGGCTTCCCAACAGGGGCCTTAGGTCTGATAAATAGGCTAGGCTTGGGCTTTTTAAAATGTCTACATGCATAAATAGGCTTAGCCCAGGCTGCAAATTAGACATTTTAAGCCTAACAAGCCGACATATTTAAATAATATATTGTATAAATTATTAATATTTTAATTATTTAATATTAAATGTAATACTTATAATAAAAAATAACAAATTAAATTTATTGTTAAATTATTAAACAATTTGTTGGGCATTAAAACTTTATTAATAACTACACATATATATTAGATGGGTCGTAGAGCATTATATGATATTAACCGTAAATATATGTAAATTATTAAATATACTAATAATAAACTTCAAAATAAAAATAATGTATTGATAAATCGCTAAATTATTTAGCATATATATAATTTTTTATGGTCTAGACTCACTAAAAAATAAGATCTATCAACATTAAATAATAAGATAAATTTAATATTTAAAATTATATATTTATTTATAAATAAAATATAAAAATATATTCTCCCTCCGTCCCACCTCAATTGTCCCACTTTCCTTTTTCGTCCGTCCCACCTCATTTGTCCCATTACTTAAAAAGGCAACTTTTTCACACTCAACAATAAAATATTAATTCCATTCAACTTACTTTACACTCACAGTCTCACACTCCTTGGTTATTGTGTCCGGTCAACCCGGGACAATTCACTGAATTCAGCCGGGACGGAGGGAGTATAATTTTATTATAGTCCTTGAGTAGGCCAAAAACTCAGTCTTTATATCTAAATAGGTCAGATTTAAACTCTTATAAAAATTTATTTGGATTAATAGGTCAGGCTAAGACCTATAAAATTTTAGGTAGACTTAAATTTACGGTCAAAATTTGGCATGAGCTAATCTATTTCCACCCATATCTTCAACTAAACGAGGATTTTAGAACCATTTATTTCTCTTATTCTAAAACTTTGAAATGTTAAACATCGCAAGTTTTTAAATGAAAAACAAAAGGGGTAGCGCCGCCAACAGGGGTCATTTTCGCTCCATTTAACGGCTCTGATTCAATTCTAAAACCCTACATATCGTAATAGAAACTCCAAATACCAATATCCTCATCTCCGCCACCGGCCGCCGGAAGAAATGAAACTCCCTACACTCTCCCTCCACCATCATCACCCCCTCACCACCCCATTCATCCACAAGACCACTACTCTCCCCAATCCTCGCTCGACTCCCGCCTCCAATGGCCCCTTCACCGTCCGAATGTCCCTCAGAGATGATGGTCCCTCCGTCGCCATCGTTGGAATCACCGGAGCCGTCGGCCAGGAGTTCCTCTCCGTCATCTCCGACCGAGACTTCCCCTACCGATCCCTCAAGCTGCTAGCTTCTAAACGCTCTGCGGGAAAAACTGTCACTTACGAAAATCGGGACTACACAATCGAGGAATTGACGGAGAACAGCTTCGATGACGTCGACATTGCTCTTTTCAGCGCCGGCGGGAGCATAAGCAAGAAGTTTGGGCCGATTGCGGTGGAGAAGGGCACAGTTGTTGTGGATAATAGCTCCGCGTTCAGGATGGACGAAGGGGTTCCGCTTGTTATACCGGAGGTTAATCCGGAGGCCATGGAT
The DNA here is from genome assembly GCA_026898455.1 of Plectranthus barbatus. Taxonomy (NCBI): domain Eukaryota; kingdom Viridiplantae; phylum Streptophyta; class Magnoliopsida; order Lamiales; family Lamiaceae; genus Plectranthus; species Plectranthus barbatus. The sequence goes on from JAPKLW010000077.1 coordinate 780,690, forward strand.
GGAATCAAGCTCAAGAGTGGGAAGGGGGCGCTGATTGCCAACCCGAATTGTTCGACGATTATATGTCTCGTGGCGGCGACTCCATTGCATCGCCGTGCAAAAGTATTGTTTTTCTTTACGCTGCATTCTGTTAATTTATTTTTACGCGAAAATTTGTCTATGCTGCATGTGTGGAGACATACTTGATTCAATGCCTTCTGCGAACTGGGAAAATCTCTTCATTAAAATTGCTATTGCTCCAACTTTTATCTGTGAGAAATTTTAATTTGTTGGGCGGCTTATGTTTTGAGAGCGATTTGATGTAGGACAAGTAGAAGTGGAATTTGATGGTTGAATACTAGTTGATGAAAATAAGATTGGAGTGAATTATAGGTTGTTTCGATACAGGAGAATTTATAAAATTTGTCTCATCTGGAGTGGGTATCCTACTCTTGAACATGTATGTGTTACCTACATTGTTCTATTTAAGAATCTTGCAGGAAGATTAGATAAACGGCATAGCTATGATGAGTGGCCATAAATACAGTCTATACAAGAGACATTATGGAGTTTAAGATGTTGTTTTACGTAGGTACATCTTCTGATAATAATCGGTTTATCTATGAAGATTGAGACTGGACCCATCCATAGTTAAGAACAATGCTTTAGATCTACTTCAACTACTTAAACTTGATTAATTAACAAAAGAGAAAACCATTATTTTCTCAAATCTTGGTGACGAGGGTTATCTATTTTCAATTTCAGGACAACACTTCTCTTACTGATTAACAGAGTCCTGGGCCTCCTGGATATGGTCCATTCTATGCTATTCGTCGACTTCAAAGAAACACTGTTTTTGTGCTGATACTTTCCAGTTGTTTGTTACAAGCTTTGGTTGTTATTACTTCCTCATACAGTATATTGAGCGGGTGTGCATATCTAACCATCTTTTTCGTCAGATTTTGATTTACAACTTCAGTAACAGAATTAACTTAAAAGATTTGCTGCCAATCTCGGGCATGTTGTCCAATAGCTTGTACTGTATAAACATTTGTTGTTTGAAATTTGGTTCTGTTTTTCTCCTTTTTTTTTATATCCCAGAACACTATTCAAATTATCTGTTTATTATACTTGCATATTTGGCTCGATGTGTTCAAAAGTTTTTTCATGGAAATTGCCAATTATGCTATGTAGGTGACGCGTATGGTTGTCAGTACGTACCAGGCAGCTAGCGGTGCAGGTGCTGCAGCAATGGAAGAACTGGAACTGCAGACTCGCGAGGTATATTCTTTTCTACTGTTTCATCTCATCTAATTAGCCAATGTGTTGATGAATGAATGACTTGTTCTTCAACAGGTACTCGAAGGAAAAGAGCCCACTTGTAAAATCTTTAAGCAGCAGGTCAACAAATCTTTCGTATTTGAATTATAATGCGTCTCTTATTATGATTCTAGATCTCGTAATTCTACAGTATGCCTTTAACCTGTTCTCGCACAATGCACCTATCCTTTCAAATGGATACAACGAAGAGGAGATGAAATTAGTTAAAGAGACGAGGAAGATATGGGTAACGCTTACAGTTTCATTTTAAAAAATTTATCACATGAAATCACGTAATGTCAACTTATCCTGGAGATTTCTCCATATTATCCTCCACTGTAGAACTATAAGGATGTGAAAGTTACGGCCACCTGCATTAGGGTACCTGTGATGCGTGCTCATGCTGAGAGTGTGAATCTTCAATTTGAGACACCTCTGGATGAGGTAAACTCTTTTATGTGAAATGAAACCATATTTGTCTGATCTTTTATATGTTTAGGCCCCAACCGAGTGTAAAAACTCTCTTAGTCCTCTTCTAAACTTAGTTGATAACCACTTCTCACTCCACAACAATCATTCTTTTAGGACACAGCAAGAGAGATTCTTAGCAATGCTCCAGGAGTGGTGGTCATCGACGACCGTGCAGCCAACTACTTCCCCACCCCTCTAGAAGTTTCTAATAAAGATGATGTGGCAGTTGGACGAATACGACGAGATGTGTCCCAAGATGGTAACTATGGGTAAGAATGAATGAATTCATAATAGGAGTAGCTTGTGAAATGCTGTGAATATTGACATGCCAATGTAACTTTTCATGTGAAAATAGGTTGGACATTTTTGTTTGTGGAGACCAAATACGCAAGGGTGCTGCACTCAATGCAGTCCAGATTGCAGAGATGTTGCTGTAGAATTTGCTCAAATATTTATGGTGAGATGCGACTTACCAATTTTGTACTATTGGAGAACTCCAATGTTTGTAGCTTATTACCACCTTTTTTTTTTCAATAAATTAAGTATTTTTGTCATGGAAAATTATTTTATCATTTATCTTTGCTATGTTTTTTTACTAAAATATAGCACTTATCTAGAAGTATTTGTACGGACAAAATATCAAATATAATCTGAACTATTTTTGCATTATAAAATTTAATTAAGAAAAACATACTTTTTTTATGTCTAATAATATTTTTTAGAACTAAATTAAACTAATAAAATTGATCTGATCTTTTTTATTTCACTTGGAAATGTCCAATTATCCAATCTAACTCAAAACCATTATTCGTATTAAAAAAAATTTCAGATGACATTAATTTAAATCCTATCAAATTTAGTTAGGGAGGATTTGGTAAGGTATGCCGAGTATTTTTACCATTTCTTATATTGTACTGAATTTTGGTGTATTTTTTTTAAAATATAGAAATGTATTTATTTGAATTCACATACTCAGATATTCGGAATCTCAAATATATAATCTTTTAGTAATAAGTAAGATGCTTTTACCACTGCGCTTTGAGTAGGGTGCATACAAGACATAAGTTTTATATATAATGATTTTATGGTGCTTTCTCCTAAAACTTATTTAAAACAAAAAAAAAAACCTATTTATATAATAATAATAATCAAATGTTACAAATAGACCAATAATATTTGCCTCAATGAATTCTTGTATTATTGATCACATATATATAGAGAGGTACAAGATATGAATAAATATTTGAAGATATTTACCCTAATGAAATATAGGTATATCTTTTGCATGCATATCTTCATGCATATCTATTCTAATATCCCCCCTCAAGCGTGACTGTGGGAAACCAACAACTCGAAGCTTACTACGAAAGAATTCAAAGAGAGGTCGCGGCAAACCCTTGGCGAAAATGTCTGCAACTTGCTGTGAAGACGGAACGAACTCGGTTCGAAGCTTATTTGCAGGGACAAGCTCACGAACAAAATGATAATCAAGATCAATATGCTTTGCTCGTTTGTGCGCCACCGTATTTTGTGTGAGAAAGATAGCACTGTTGTTGTCACAAAATAAGGACAGCGGTCGTGGAAGCTTGAGTCGGAGCTCCGAAAGTAAGTTAGATAGCCAAATGACTTCCGCCGCAGTATTCGCAAGAGCTCGATATTCGGATTCACAACTTGACCGTGAGACAGTGGGTTATTTCTTAGCACTCCAGGAGACAAGATTGCCTGCAAGAAAAAGAGCATAACCATATGTAGAGCGTCGCGTGTCCGGACAACGCGCCCAATCGGCATCGGAATAAGCGACGAGGCTGCAATCCGAGCTGCGAGAGAATATCAACCCATGATTAATAGTCCTTTTAACATATCGGAGAATTCGCTTAACGGCCTGATAGTGCTCGTCGGTTGGTGAATGAAGGTATTGGCTAGCCAAGTTGACTGCAAATGAGAGGTCCGGACACGTAATTGTCAAGTATTGCAAGGCACCAACCAAGGAGCGATATTAAGTGACATCGGCGAACGGCTGACCGGCGGACTGAAGGGTCGTTCCAGCTGCAAGAGGTGTAGCGGCCAGTTTCGAATCCAGAAGATTCGAACGAGCGAACGAGCAAGAATATCTCTCGCATACTTAGCTTGCGAGAGAAATAAGCCATCGGTTGTGTAGGTTATCTCCAAACCTAGGAAATAGTTTAGCCGCCCCAAATCATTGATGGAGAATTCATGATTCATGTTGGAGATGAGACGCGAGATAAATGATGGATCATTGCCTGTCTGAATAATGTCATCCACATACACCAAGAGATATATGACGATGTCGGCCTTGGAGAGGATAAATAAAGATGTGTCCGATTTGCTGCAGGAGAACCCAATACGAATTAAGTAATCATTGAGCCGTTGAAACCAAGCACGAGGAGCTTGCTTTAGCCCATATAGTGCCTTCGATAGCTTGCATACGTGGTTCGGAAACTGAGCGTCAATGAACCCAAGCGGTTGTTCCATATATACGGGGGATGACAAATGCTCATTGAGGAAGATGTTTTTGACATCCAGCTGATGTAGAGGCCAGTTGTGATGCACGGCAAGGGTGAGAATGACTCGAACTGTCGTGGCCTTGATGACTGGACTGAATGTATGAGAGAAATCCAGACCCGAAAGTTGAGTGAATCCTTGAGCCACCAGCCTTGCTTTGTGGCGATCAATGGAACCGTCAGGAAGGTATTTTGTGCGGAAAACCCATTTTGAGCCGATGATGTTGACATTGTTTGGACGAGGCACAAGTGTCCATGTGTTGTTGTTGCGAAGGGCAGTCATCTCCTTATCTATAGCCGCCATCCAGTGAGCATGTTTAGCTGTAAATTTGAAACCACGAGGTTCTAGGATGCCATAAATCCATGGAAGCTGTCAAGAGGTTCTTGGATGTGGAGGCGAAGAGAGCTGGAGACACGCCATCCAAAACGTAAAGGCCGGCTCTACGATGACCCTTGGCTAGGATGTGGCGTGTGTCGCGGTTCTGGACAAGGAAAAAAATCATCGGAAAAAAGAACATTAACAGGTAAGTCAGTGGTGAGTTTGCTAACAGATAATAGGTTTTTAGTAAGAGCAGAAACGACAAGAACATCGAAAAGGGAGAGAGATGAGGAAAGATTGACGTTACCGGTGTGGGAGATAGATAGTTTTTGCCCATTACCGACAACCACCTGATTTGTACCGGAGTAGGGAGATATATTGTCGAGAGTGGATGGAGAAGCAGTCATGTGAGCCGAGGCACCAGTATCTAGGTACCAATCCGAGTGATCCGAAGTCGAGAGGGAACAGTCGGTAGAGAGGGCTTCGGCTAGATGAGAGACCGGCTTTGGAACATAGCGCTGTGGACAATCTGAGGCATAATGACCATCAACCCTGCAGATTTGGCAGCATGGAGGGCGATATTGTTTCTTGCGTCGTCCACCACGTTGCTTGTTTTGGGAAGGTTGCGAGCGAGAATCAGAAGGTGTCTGGCCAAGGATACCGCGACTAGAAGGAGAAGACAATTGTTGACTGTAGAAAGCAACTGAAGAAGGTGACGAAGAGTCGAGAGAATCTTGAAAGAGTGAAAAACTCTCGGCCTTTGCCAACAGATCGCCGAAGGAAAGAATGGTGGGAAGCGCCATCTGGGCAGCGGAGAAGTTGACGAAGGATGGTCCTAATCCACGAAGGAACCAATGCGCTTTGTCCGTATCAGCGATCGAACGACCGATCGCCGCAAGTTGATCGCAGAACGCCTTGAACTGACGACCGTACTCCTTGACAGAACGAGATCCTTTCTTCATGAGTTGGAGATCGTCCTTTAGCTGGATTTCTCGAGTCTTTGATTTGTGACTGAAAGCCGACTCAAGAGCAAGCCAGACTGAGCGAGAGGATGCGCAGCCTAGGGTTTCGGCCTTGGCTTCTTCAGTGAGTGTGGATAGGAGGAGGCTGAGTAAGCGTTGATCATGTTGACGCCAAGTAAGATAGGCGGGGTTCGTGGAGGAGAAGCTGGCAACGGAGATTAGCGTGGTCGGAGGAGAAGGTGTTGAACCGTCGACATAGCCAAGTAAGTTTTGGCATGAGAGAAGCGGAACAAGTTGACCACGCCATAGAAGATAGTTGGTAGAAGACAACTTTATGGTGATCATATGGACAAGAGTAGAGAGAGGGAGAGAATCTGCAGGCTACAATGGTGTCGACCATGAGGACGAGAGAGACAAAGAGACGAACGAGAGAGAGGGATCGAGGCTAGGCTGATACCATGATAGACCAATAATATTTGCCTCAATGAATTCTTGTATTTTTGATCACATATATATAGAGAGGTACAAGATATGAATATATTTTGAAGATATACAACATAACAAATCTATAAGATACCCTAATGAGATATAGGTATATCTTTTGCATTCATATCTATTCTAATAGTTACTATGAAATGAGGAGGGAAGATAGGATTTTATTTTTGATTTATTAGTTTAAAATAAAAATGTTAGTAAAAGATACTAATATAATAATAATAATAATAATAATAATAATAATAATAATAATAATAATAATAACATATTTTTAGTACTGTACGTGTCGGTATACCGTAGATCATATATTTATTTTGTTGAGAAAGAAACTGTAATATTATTAATAACAATCACTAGTAGCATTAACTACCAACAAGAGTTTGAACCTGAGATGAAGTAAGAACATTGGGAGTGCAAACAAAGCCTGCAACTATCTAACTAAATTGGCTAAATAATGAGTGACACCTTTTTCCTTCCTGAAGCTGACGCCGGATCCATTTGAAAGAACCTCAAAGAGCTTTGAAGTTTGAAGGATATCTACTATAATAGTACCGATAGAGGTGTTGGGGATGGACCTATGAATGATTTTATAACACAGTGTCACGATATCAAGTTCGACATTAACTTTCCTGAATCCTTTGTTCTACGCCATCAAAAGACATGAGGTTGCTTTTGCAAGTTGAATGTTAAAGTGGTGTGGAGTTTGATCAATTAAAATGCCGACAGGAAAGCCTTTGCAATCACCAATGGTTCCTCCCAAACTTGTAATACTTGGAAGGTCCAAAAGATGCACCTGTCTGTATTCATCTTATAAAAAACTTGATAATTTTATATGATATAATTTGGTGTTTTATCAATATAATCCCATCGCATGAAACATAAGATGTAAAAGAAAGATATCAACATCAGTGTCTAGATTCAAAAGATAAGACAGAAAATTATCTACAAGTATTCATATTTCCAATAAAAAAGAAAAGAAACCTACATATTAAAGAATCAAGAAATGGTTGGCCCCTTTTACATACGATATTTGTATATTTATATATACACAATGACAACAAAAACAAATGGAAATCGTGATGGTCGTCATTGCGAAGAAATGTTGAGCAGAGAGAACTTCACCCGCAAACATATCTTCTTCTTTTCGATGTCCAGCTTCGCTCCCGTCACCAGCCAATGCCCCGGGTTATCCGACGGCCCTCTGCACAGCTGCGCCGTGTCCACGAACTTCAGCAGCTTCTGCGCCTGCACCGGCGCCGGCGGCCCGCTCGGGTACACGCCGGAGTCCACGATGACGGGGTCCTCTTTCTCCTTGTCGGCGTTCCTGGTGATGGAGGTGCTGATGGACGAGAAGAGGGCGGATTTGAGGGAGTGAGATTCTGAGTCGCTTTGCATCCAGTTGGACTGGACAATGTAGGCGGCGGAGACTCGGGAGTAGAGGAGGCGGAGGTGCAGGACGCTTTTGGAGTCGTGCTTGGCGACGTGGAGCTGAGCTCCGGTGACGATGAAGGCGGCGCCGGGGCCGGGGTTGAGCCAGCGTGGGTCGTATTTGACTGGGGCGGTGCAGACGTGGGAGAATTTCTTCCATTGAATGGGCTCCAGGTAGCGGTGGTGGTCGGGGGTTTCTTCCGATCCCCGCCATATGGGAGGGTGGTGGAACTTGTCGTGGAGGAGAACCGGCGGGTTTACCAAGTGTTGGAGGTGTATGCCTAACCTGCATGAATTCACCACAAACCCTAACTTATCATTCTTGAAACACCTGAATTTAGGGTTGTAACTAAAAAAAACATTCAAAATAATTATGAACTATTTATAGGTACTCCATTCATTCAACATTTCTCAAATTGAATATATCAAGATTAATTAACAAGATTATATTTTTAAATAAATATAGTAAATTTTCATTAACATTAATTATATATTATTATATTACAGTAAATTATTTTTTATATTACAAATCCAACCACAAATAAAAATTTAATAAAAATAAAAAGTAGATCAAAACTATAATGCCTAAATAACTAAGAGTTTGTTTAATAAAATTATCCCAATTTAATAATTATACTTATATTATTACAGAGATTTAGTATTTTCCCAAAAAAAAAAAGTTAAATCTTTTTAGACGTTTATTACTATTATCATTTATTGTATATCTATTTTATAATGAATAGTAAATAAAATAAAATAAAAATAGCAAATCGTATTCAATGAGAATTTCTCTCTTCTCAAAACTGTAATTCATTAAGACTTCTTTATTTAGTATATTAATCGATAGATTTGATATGAATGTGAATATTATATTAAAATATACTATATTTGAAATTGAGAAATACCTATTACATTTGATGCCCTCCAGATACAGCCGCATTCCGGTGACCGGGATGTTTCCTGCCGTCACCTGTCACACACCATTAATAATAATAATAATATTCAGATTCCAATATCATTTCAAATTCCGAATATATAAATATTACTCCCTCTGTCCCGGTGAAGTAGTCTCTTTTCTTTTCGGCACGGGAATTAAGAGTTGTGAGTGTAGTGGAATTAATATTTTATTGGTGAGTGTGAAAAAGGTTGTCATTTTAGGAAAATAGGACTATTCTATGGGACAAACAAAAAAGGAAAGTGAGACTACTTCAATGAGACGGAGGGAGTAGTATATAATATGATATTGAGTTAGGAAATTACCTGAGTTGTATTGACGTATAGCTTAGGGCCCATCAAGTTGAAGTTGAGAGATGGGGTTTGAAAAGCCTTATTCATTGTGGGGCCCAGTGGAAGGTCGTTATGAATTGGGGCCCAAATTTTATGGGCCTGAAAGTCCAAGAAATACTGTAAATCCCCTATTGGCGGCTTATCTGTCCATATTCCAAATCACATCCATCATTTATTTATTACTATTACTAATTACTTAACCTCTACAATAAATGTCTTAAATAATATTAAAAGAACAAAAAAAAAAAAAAAAAAACTTATGTGATACAGTTCAAACATAGTTGTATGAATGTGATTTGATTTCAATAGAAGAATTCTTGATCAATTAAACAAACAGAGACGAGACGAGTAGAGTTAGACTGTTATTGGACTTACAACGGAGGTAGAGATTGATGGCGTGAGACAAGAAACCTCGGCCGGGAACGCCGCGAAGAAGAGAAGTGATGGGGATGAAATTGAAATGAATGGCGTCCGGCATTGATGGAACTGTCAATAGCCATTCACAGTGAGTGCTCACTGATGGATCTCCACCCCTTCTTGAACATATCACACTTATTCCCTGCAAATAAATATATACTTGTTACCACGAGCTTCAAAAAATATTATATCATGAAGCCTAATTGCCTAGAAATATATCCATATCAAATTCATTTATTCAAATATGCAATATTAAGTTTTATTGTATTAGAAAATGATGGCTGAAATGCATGTCAGTATTATTTTGGTGAAGTGAGATTGAAATTGAAGCCGCCATACAAAATTGATTGAATTAGTTAGGAGATAATGAATGTGGATGGTATTTATCGTTAAATACAGAAAAATGTCAGAGCAGGTATGAATAGAAAGTCCAAATTATGGGCTGATTTGACATTCAATTAAATGGGTAACTTGCAAACCTGGAAATTCACAAAATCGAGACAAGTAGATCTACGTTTGTAGCAATTAGCATTAATTATATGCCCTCTTTATATTTATTTCCTTGTATTTAATTAATAATTTAAAAAAAAAAAAGGCAATGAAAATGGAACTTACATCGTTTCCGGTTGTAGAGGCGTAGTTGCTGAAAAGATTTGGCTGCGGATCAAAAATCCCATTGAAAGCATGCGGTGGCTGCATCAAATATATATCTCACTCAAACTCAAAGTAACGATCTAAAACAATTTTCTCAAAACTAAGTAATTTTATCAGAAAATTTTTCGTTTTAGACAACTTTATCCTAAGCTTTTAGGTTAGGATATTTTTTTATTTCATTAGGGAATTTAATGTCATGGTATTTTTCTCACCAGGGCTTTTTATCCCATATTTTTATTTTGTCAAGAAATTTTTTCCCAATTTGACTTAATTAGCTATAAGTTAACTCCGTCAACAACTTAGGTTAAACTTTACCGAGAAATAAAAATGTGGGACGAAAAGTCGTATATTTGGGACACAACTCTATCTAAATAATAAATTTAGATAAAAACCCTAATTGAAACTTGTTGGTCCCAAAAATCCTAACAATACATACTTATGATAATATATCCTAAAATGAAAAATTTTCGAATAAAATTAATAATTCTAGAAAGAATAAAATAAAAAAAAAGACCTTGTTTTTGGTTTCTTTGGTTTTGCATTGATGGGGAGAAAAAGTGCAGGCCCCATTGAAGAGCTGGTCACCAAGATTATCCAAATGATTTTTGAGGAGTGATGGCTCCATGGTTGAGCATTTTTCTTGCTTCACCATTACCACATCCTGTCCACCTATGCTCAGCCCCACAATTATGTGAGTACCATATTTTTCAATAAATCTGTCACATTCCAAAACAATTCATCATTATTCACCATCATCAACGTATGCATGATTACATGTGAATCAATTAAGCTACTCGGATCATAATTCAATGGAATTAAATTTCATATAATAAACGAGTCAAAGTCAAAATTTATATTATCCAAGTGTGAGCTCGGAGCAAGCTACTTAGCTAAAGTTAGTATAAAATATAAAATTATTAACTTTATAAATTTGAAACTATTTTATATTTTAAGAGTTGTAAGTATGATAAAATCTTTGATTAACTTTGTTAATTACTAGAAAAAAAAAAAAAGAACTTGAGTATAAAAATGATATCTTTTTAGAAATTCATTTAGGTTCGATTATGACTTAATTAGGTTTGTAAACTTCAATAAAAGTTATAAAAAAACTCAAAATTTAACTATGGCTCAATTTGATTACACCTAATTTGGTCAATGCATTGTAATATTTTTCTGCTATATTAATCATTTTCTCTGCATGGTGACTTGAGAGTTTTTAGGAATATTGAATACTGAAAAATCTGTAAAGTCCCTTTACTTGTGTAATAGACAAGTAATATTATGCATGGGTAGTTGGTAGGTCGTGAATATTTAGATTATTTTAATAAATTTATTTTCGACAGTTGAACTACTAAGTTCAAATTGTGGCTATAGTAAAAATATATATATCAATAGATAGAATATTATAGCATTATTTTCTTTGAGAATGATAAGAGTATTATATTAAAAGTCTTTGGTTTGACACATTCTCATAAACATTCTTACATAATGTACTTAAAAAATAATATGCAGTAGGAATATAATGTCAAGGTTTCTGGAATGACCAAAATGCCCTACAAATTTTATTCAAAGATAATCTTATTCTAGATTAGTTCCATTTTATTATGGCAAAGTCTCAAATGAGACGGTCTCATCATTTTTATTGTGAGACGAATTTAATGAAATGATGTATTTTTTTTGTTGCAAATGATGTTTCACCATTTTTATTGTGATATGAGTTTAATGAAATGATATATTTCTTTATTGCAAATGATGTATTTCTTTGTTGCAAATAATGTAATTCTTGAAAATGAAATAATGTATTTAACTTATTGAAATGATGTATTAAGGTCCGTCTCACAATAAAAAAATAGTGAGACCGTCTCTCAGGAGACCAACCCTTTTATTATAACCATATATATTGATCAAATTAAAGCCCTCTAGAATATAATCAATTTCTTAGACTGATTCCGACTTTTTGGAAAAAAAAAACAACACAAAAACAAAACAAACAAATAAATAAATAAATAAATTAAAAAGTAAAAAAGTAAGATTTGGAGAAAATAATATATGACCACTTTTTCCTTATTTTATGTAACTTTAATGTCCTATTATTATCCCTTCAACTTTAATATTTCTTCTATCTAGATAATTCAATCAATTACTTTTCTTGTTCACTTCTGCTACATGTATCATCATATAGATTTTCCATGTTTTATAGTCATATGTTATATAATTTCAAAACTTAAAAGCAGAAAATCTACACCCAAACAAAAATAGCTAATTGAAAATCTGGAAGTTCAATGATTATAACATAAGAAAATATCACTACAAAGAAAAAGAGATTAGAGAATAAAAGAACTGGTTGTGTAAGAAGATAATTGTAACCATTTAATTAAAAACCTGCAATTATACCAAATATACATGTTTTTTCACAAAGTTTTGAGATTGCAAAAGAATAAGAAATTTGAAACTTAGACAATATAATATATTTGATAAATGGAGACAAGAAAAAGACAAATTGATAGGATAAAATAGAAATACAATTTATCAACTCAAAAAAAAGGATACAAGAAAAATTGAAGTGACAAAAGTGGCAGAATTAAATTAAATTACCAGAAAATCACATCGCTTTCGGCATTCAATGTATATGTACAATTTTGAAGTTGAGATTTCGATGAATTGATATTTTTTAAGTGTTCAAATCTCCAATTAATATTCTGAAAATTATTTGGTCAACAATAATAATACCCATTTACTAATGAAATTAGCCAATTAGGCATATAATTAAACTCGCCCAGCTACCATATCGAACCTACCATATACTTCATTTCACTGAGTAAGATTCAAATCACTAAAATCTTACTCAACAATTTTCTTTTCAAAATAAAATAAATTAAAATAATTTGAGTTTTGTGGCTAATTAGAAATGTTATAATGATAAAATGAAAATACCTGGCAAGAGCAGCAGGATCCCACGTAGAAGGAACATCGTTTCTTACTTGATCGACAAGAATCAAGGGATATCGATCGATATGGAGCGTGAAGAGCACGATGAAGTATCCATCCAGCCCCAAATTCTTGGCGCTCGACGCGTCGACCGCCCACGACCCGCTCTGAAACCCGAACATCGAGTTGAACAACCCCGACGGGATCTTCCCGGGCACCGAGCTCTTCTGGTTGAAGAATTCCGACATCTGAAACAAAAAAAAAAAAAATAAAACATATTCAAATCGACCGCCTTGACTGGGTGCGTGTCAGTTCCGTTGACCGACCTGCTTGAAGTCGAGGATATCGGTCTGATGCCTCGTGCGGTCGCCCTTGTCGCATTTCACATCGACCGATACATTCTGTAACGACCCGAAACCCGGGACGGCGAGCTCCCGGGTTTCGGCGTCGTTGAGGTGGACGAGACGGCCGTCGCCCTTGCAGTATTTGAGACGGAAATCGGAGGAGAGATCGAAGCCTTTGCCCAGGCTGGACAGAGCCTTCTGCACTATTCCATCACTCATTCTACTTGCTGTTTATTCCAAAATATAAACAAAACCATACATGTATATATATGAATAGATGGGGTGGAATTTTAGAAATGGGAGAAGAAGAGAAAAATGAGAAATTTCATATCTTTTGATTTTCATTCCTTTAGTTGTCTGGATTTTCCATTTTTATAAAGAGTTTGACTGATGGTGGTGCACAGTAATGGGTTTCCTTTCCGTGTGCTTTGATTCGGTAAACTTCTTGCCTTCACACTAAATTAATCGAGTTTTTTTTAAAATATAATTTCGTGTGGGGGGTGTTTTGGACATTTCGAGTTTCAACTCCCTATTTTGGAACATCTTTTTACGTGTTAAATTTGGAGCTCATCATCTTTTGACCATACTTATTATGAGCTCCAATTTTGGCTTTTCTTTATTATATTCACAACCTTTCATATTAAGGATACAATCAATTCTTAATTACGGGGTTGATTCGGACTAAGAATTATTTCAAAATCAAGATATTTTTTCCAAATCTGATTTGAATTTTTAAATCGGGCAAAATAGTTGGAGGATTGAAATCTAACTCAAATTCCAATAAATTTATTTGACTGAGATTATTGACATTTATATTAGTAATTCTATCATATATATATATATCAAATTCTAAATTTAACTATTGAATTATGATATTAATAATAAAGTGACAGCATAAACAAATATTGTTGCAATATTAATTAATTTTAGTTATTTAGATTAATGAATTCACAACAGGTAGTGAGTCGAGTGAGACAAGGTTGAGAAACTCCAGAAGTGTTCAAATGATTGTATATTTGAAAAAGATTTGGTGTATTTCTCCATGTAAATACCCCACATCCCCATCATTTTTATTGACAAAAATTTGTGTGAGATGTTTTTACGTGAGATATGTGTTGGGCCCAAAAATAATTGTGCTAGAAAAACTAGGCCCAGCTCCAGTAACGATGGCAACGGCCCAAGAGGACACACTCAAACGGGCTCTAAAGCCTCCAAACGGTGAACTCGACTAGGCCTAGGCCAGGCGTACTGGACCACGACCCAAGGGGACCCACCGAAAGGAGCTACACGACCCTCGGATGATGACCTCAACTGGTCCCCAAAGGGAGACGAACTACCTGCAAGGTCCAACTCCCGACCACGACCCAGAACCATAGATCACGACCTATCAACAAGGGTCCTTCCAACCTCCACGACCTACCCATCATTCAAAGGGAACACGACCCAACTGCCTCCGAAGGAATTGGAACTATCCCCGAGTTCCTCGCGTCGCCTACTAAGGAGAAGTCAAAACAGATGAGGGTCCAGCTGCGGATAATTCGGAGGTCTGTTGAGGGAACCTAAACCACCCCCGAAAAGGACACAGACGTCAACCTCCAGGCTCCAACCACGATCTCCGGTACCCAACTGCCCCCGAAGAAATCGGAACTACCCCTGGGTTCTTCACGTCGCCTACTGTGGAGAAGTCAAAACGGATGTGGGTCCAACCTCGGATAATTCGGAGGTCCGTTGAGGGAACCTGAACCACCTCCGAAAAGGACGCAGACGTCAACCTCCAGGCTCCAGCCACGACCTCCAGTACCCAACTGCCCCCGAAGAAATCGGAAATACCCCCGGATTCCTCGCATCGCTTACTGTGGATAAGTCAAAACGGATGAGGGTCCAACCGCGAATAATTCGGAGGTCTGTTGAGGGAACCTAAACCACCTCCGAAAAGGACGCAGACGTCAACCTCCAGGTTCCATCCACGACCTCCGGTACCCAACTGCCTCCGATAAAATCAAAACTACCCCCTGAATTCTCTAGGATTGTAACGGCTCCTCTTGAACTATAAAATGGGAGCCGGTAGATCATTTTTAGCACGATTTTCACCCCCACCACACTTGTATTCTGGAAATTCACGATTTACACTTCATCATTCATACTAAAATTATATTATTTTGTTGTTCTTTAGTTATTTTTCTCTTATCTTTCATATGTTCCAAGGGTCCCTATTTCATCACAAATCGAACCTCAACAATATGTATACAATATACTCCCTCCGTCATGCAGGAGTAGTCCCATTTCCCATTTTTTTTTCCCGTAAAATAATTACATTTCCTTAAAATGACAAACTTTTCCACACTCACCAATAAAATATTAATTTCACTACACTCACAAACAATGATAACTGTGTCCGGAAGAAATGGAACTACTCCTACGGAACAGAGCGAGTATTATTTAATAAATTGTGTATTTTAATACAATAAATGATAAATTGCTAAATACATCATTAGCTATTGTAAATCAAATCATTTCAATTCATAAAAATTTCGTAAATATCTCACAAAATAATGTTTTACAGGCAACTCTTTTTATTTTTCATATATAACAATATAAGTCACATACTCATTTTTTTCAACATAATAAAGTTATCACCGTGAAGCATGAGTGAAAATAGGTTGGGCTAAATTGAACTTTGACTCAGTAGACCTGAGTCTGTTATAATTGGAAGATGTATGAGTATGATTCTTACCTATAATAGATTTTTTTAGGCGTAAGTCTGGTCTTCTTGGCTAAGTAAGTTTGATTCGTAGCTTATTAAAAACTTATTTCATACTACTTTCTATTTATAATTATTTTTTAAATTATAAACATATTATATAATTTTAGTTGCAAAATATGCAAAGTAATTTATATAAATCTATTATTTGGTAACAAATAAATTATTTAATATATATTTTTTGATTTTAAATAATAAATATATTTAATCAATTATATAATGTATGACTATTTAAATAGACCAACTTGCTAGGTTTCATAGGTTTAATTTAAAGTCCGAGCCTAAGTCTACTTAACTAAAAGGCTTTAAAAATAGCCCAATTATGATGTATTTGCATAATAAGCCCAACTTGACCTGTGGTAGGATCGGCCGAAAGTCCTTATTAGGTAGCCCGATCTATTTCCACCCTTATTGAAAGGCTTGAATAATCTATCAAACCAGTATAAATCATTGCATTCTTTATTTTTCTATTTTATTATTTATATTTGCAATATCTTAAATTCACAACAAAATAAATATCTAAATAAAATGATCATTTAATAAATCTTAGAACATATAATCATTTAATTTGTACTGTGTTATTTCTAAAAAAAATACTAAATTGTACAAAAATATATAGATAAGACTTGAAAAATAGAAAATCGAATATTTTATGTAGATAATAGACTGCGTGTTTACATATTACAAATATAAACGAAAATCACAAGATATTAACTGTCAAACAAAAATAAATACAATATAAAATAGAATGAGGGAATAGAATAATTCTGAAACCCACCGTTTGGTTGAATGGTATGAGAATGGGGTATGGAAATGATTTCCGAATATTTAGAAATTACCAAAACCCTCCGGTGGGTTTCATTTTAATTCCCAAATTTGATTAACAAATCTATTTATTTCTTAGATTTTATTTCATTTTATTTTATTATTTATTTTAATAATATATTATAATAATAATATTATTAAACAATGTTTTATTTTATCATTTTATATTTTATAAAATAGATAATAAATTATTTATTTTAAATATAATAGAATTTTTTATTTTATTATTAAATTAATTATTATTTATATAATATTTTAATTCTATTTGAAACCTTTAAAGTAAAAAAAATCATCAGAATTGAAAATGATTCCTAAACCATCTCATAAACCAAATACCAATAATTGAGAATGATTCCCAAATCTAAACTCATACCTATTTTCTTTACTATAAAACTTATACCCATAGTGATTCCCGATAGTTATACCAAATGCCCTAAATATTCTGACATGAGTGGTTTTCGATGTCAATCTTTCAGAGAACACAAAAAATCTTGTATTATAATTGAAAATAATTAAGTAAGAAGTTGTACTAAATTTGCAATTAAAATTATAAAAATGGATCTTTAATGTTGGACATTGTATGTATAAAGACTTTATAATGAGAGATATTCAAATTGATCCTCTACACTAAAAAAACCTTATATACATAGATACTTGATCACACATTTCTCTCTCTATATATTAATAAGTTTTGGAAATAAAATTGGTATACGATTATTTTCAACCTTTCAAGCTATTTAGTTGTAGCTATTTTCAAGATTTAAATATTATCTTCAGTTAGGAGCGCAATGTTTAAAGTCCTTCATTTGAAGAATATGTAGTTAAATATTATGTATTTATTATAATTTATAATTAATTATTACTAATTAGTAATTAATTGATGAAAATTATAATTTAATTTAATAACTTCATTGTAAATTATTCTCGTAGGATTAATCTTATTTTTATATCATATGTAATTTAAAACAATAACTATATATATGTTTATTTTTGTATTATTACTGTTTTTTCTTGCAAGATTAATATTATCTTCAATATTAAATATAATTAAAAATAAGTGGGAATACATACAACTAGCCACTTTGAAAAAGTGAGTATGTTTTATATCCACAAGGATAAAAATATAAGTTTTCTAGCTACTTTGTACTTTTGTCTTTTTCTCTATTTCATTTTTGACTACAAGACAAAATCAACTTTATTAAAGTTATTTCCATTTTCGGAAATATTCATTATTTTATTTATTTAATTTTGAGCAATTAATTTGAACTACCAAGGTTGTTGTAAATTTAATTACAACCTTTTACAAACAAATGTTTTCTATTGTACGAGGAAACATTCAAAAAATTACTTGAAGATTGCTGAGAGGGTTTTGAGAGAGAAAAATCCAAGGTATGTTGATTTCAACCATTTTTCCTTATTTTCGATTCGTTTTTTGCGTTATAATGATGTTATGTGTTCAAAATCGACTTGCATATCTTAGTTTTCTAGAAAATATAGTGATTTTAGGACTGTTTTATGACTGTTCTTCGTAAAAATACGCAGAGAACTCAGGGAGAAAACCAGAGAAATCGAGATCTCGTGAAAAATCGAGATCTCGATATGGTGTCGAGATCTCGAATTTTCACGAGATTTTTTTAATTGAAATTTTGAGATCTCGATTTTATTATCGAGATCTCGAAATGTCTGCTGTATGATGCTCCTGATTTTATTTAATATTTTCGTATCATTTATCGCAGATGTCGTATCAATGTTTCATCATACGTCATGGTGGTGCATGGGACAGATCCGAGTATATTGGCAGAGACGAGCAATTGATTTGTTTGAGACGCGAACGGATCTCCTACAATGCCATTTTGTCCGAGATTCATGAGATCATGCACTGTGATCTCCTCACTACTAGTTACTGCTTGTTTTACATGAGCAGTATATCTGGGGGCTCGAGGCATGTGAAGGCTGGACTGAAGACCGATGAAGATATAATGCGGATGCAATATGAAAATAACATCGATCTAGTTATATACGTGGTCACCAAATTGAAGCAAAATCAGTCCGGATTTGAGGCACCTCAGTCACAGTCACAACGATAAACGTGAATGGGTGGTCCTAGCATCTCATTAGCTGATGATTTCGTAGATGAGTATGAGGCAGAATCTACAGATGATGATGATGATTCTTGTGATGATGATGAGGAGGAGGAGGAGGCAAGCGAGGAGGAGAGGGACGAGGAGGAGGGCCGGAGTCGGTTGTTTGAGTCCTTGGTCAGTGATTTTTCTAGATGGATTCTAGCTCCTGGGCGAATGGATCAGTACGGACTATCTAACAATAACTTGAGTCAATCCGTGGCTGCAGCTCGACATGATCAGGAAATAAGGAGTTGGGTGCTTCCTTTAATAGAGGTTGATGCTCCTGAGCGTTTGGAGTGGATTATTCCCGCAGATTGGGCCCCGACTCAGCTATGCATTGGAGCGACATTTAGCAGCAATGATGAACTTGACCTTGCTGTAGTACTGCATCACTTGCATCACCGGTTGGAATACTCCACGGAGAGGTCCAGCACTACTCGGCTCAACTTCAGATGCAAGCATGGGAATGGTTATCCTTTTATGCTACGTGCAAGACAATCTGGAACTGTTTGGAGAGTATTCAAGTATGATCTGATGCACAGTTGCCATACAGATATTGATCGTGTTGCTCCCCGCAGAGTGCCCGCAAGAGTGTTGGGTAAGTATTTCTCTAGTAAGTTGGCGGCGGAGGGCGCTATTCTAAAGCCAAAGGAGATGATGTCTGAATTGTTGATTCAATTCGGCATCAAGATTGATTACATTTTTGCCCTGCGGGCAAGAAACATAGCCATTGCAATGGTATTCGGCGAGTGGGAGAAGTCTTATGCGATGCTACCGGGCTACTTACACATGCTACAGTCTCGTAACCCAGACACGATGTATGATATATCTACTTCTTCGGATAGTTTGTTCAAGCACATGTTTCTTGCGCTTGCTCCTTGCATCGATGCATTTCACAGCTTCATGCGCCCAGTGATCGTTGTAGATGACACACATCTGAAGGGCAAGAATAAGGGAATGTTGTTTGTTGCGGTGACGAATTACGGCAATGAACAATTATTTCCCCTTGCTATCGGGATCGGACCCATAGAGGATGATGAGTCGTGGATGTGGTTCATGCATCGCTTGCATGTTTGCTTTGGAGATCGCGAAGGACTCATCATTGTCAGTGATCAACACAAGAGCATAAAAAATGCATTGGAGTTAGCATTTCCGAATGCTACACATGCTATTTGCTACTACCACTTGGCGAATAACATGTCGAGGTACGGTCCTCAAGTTGGTGCTGTTTTACGAGATGCAGCCTACTGTTATAGGCACGATGCATTTCAAAAGCACATGTCTACTTTGGAGATTCTGAGCAAAAACGGAGCTTACAAGAGGCTTCTGGATATAGGAGTCCACCATTGGTTGAGATCTCAGTGCCCTGGTACCCGATTCAGCTTCATGACGTCCAACGCAGCCGAATCCCTCAACTCTCGTTTGTTATGGGCAAGGAGATTGCCCATATGTGCCCTTCTTGAGACTTACAGAGCTATGGTTGAGAGATGGTTTGACGAGTGACGAGCGGCTGCACGGTCTAGAGATCATGCTCTGATACACATAGCTATGACGAAGTTAACAGAGTCGTCTGAATATGGGCGACAGCTTGTAGTCAGAGGCACCACCATGGCACACATATACAAGGTGGAAGGGCAACAGAGGAGCTACAATGTCGACTTAGAACACAGAACGTGTGAGTGTCGTCAGTTCGATCTCGATCTGATTCCATGTTGTCATGCGGCTGCCGCCCTCAGGTAATATGTTAATTCGTACTTTCATTATTTCACATATCTTTTAGTGTTATAACATGTGTGTCTTATTTTTTGATTGTCAGATATACTTCGCAGCCGATATCAGAGTACATGCCACACTACTACAAATAATTCACTCTGCTACAGACATATCATCACACCATTATGACTGTGCCACATCCATCGGATTGGGTACTACCATCGAAGGTAACTTCTTTTGTAGTGAGACCACCGATAGTAGTTTGACAGGCTGGCCGTCCGAGGATGAGTAGAGCATGTTCTGGTGCTGAGAGTTCGACCACGCGCAGATCTCAAGTATGAAGGAGGTGTCGACAATCCAGTCACAACTCACGTGCCTGCACTGCTTATATCGCCATTGGTGAGGTGGATTTGAACAGTCCTCCACCCCAAGAGGGGCCACGAAGGCGACGGGCGAAGACATGTAGTATCTGTCAGCAGACGAGGCATACAAAAAGAAAATGTCCGGAGAGAGTTGACCATATGAGTGAGTAGTGGCACTTTTTTTATTTTTGTTTGCATGCTTATGACGAATTGATTAGATGTTGTTAAGGTATATTGGTTTATATTAGTTTTGGTGATTTATGTATTGTGGCTGATATTTGGACGAATTTTTGAGTTCCTGTTTGATCTGTTTAGGTGTTTTGGTTTTATACGAATTCAGGTCGATTTTAACAAAATTGCAAATTGATTTCGAGATTTCCAGGGTTTGAGTCGAGACAAATTCAATTGTTGTCTTGACATGTCTCGAAATCTAATTCGAGATCTCGATTTGAGTGATTAATGCCTAATTGAATGTGTAATTCAGTAAATTTCGAGGATAATCAACTCATATAACATTCATTTAAGCATTTTTTTATTCAATAACAAAGAAACATGCAATAGTTCATTCATTACTAAGATGTTTACCTTGTATTATACTACTTCTACTTCATCCTATTTAAACATGAATAAGATATGAACATTTCAAAGAGAAACATCTTATGTATGAATAGATTCAAATGTATAATGTATTATGTTAAATGAACTTTAAAGTGTTAAATAAATGTTAAGTAATGTATGTTTAAACTGTATAATGTCTTAATTTAAGATTAATTGTAATTAATTACATAATTAACGATTTCGAGATGTCCAGGGGAAGTCGAGATCTCGAAATCAATTCGAGATCTCGACTTCCCTTGTATCATCTTGATTTCTCGGTTCTGTTATTCAATAAAATCCATTTAATCCTGTAGAATCACCTATGCAGTTCGTATCAATCACAAAATACACCAAAATGCAAATTCAATATTAATAAAAACATAATTTATGATAACAATAGAAAATAGTACTA
Organism: Plectranthus barbatus; assembly: GCA_026898455.1. NCBI lineage: Eukaryota > Viridiplantae > Streptophyta > Magnoliopsida > Lamiales > Lamiaceae > Plectranthus > Plectranthus barbatus. The sequence goes on from JAPKLW010000077.1 coordinate 802,609, forward strand.
CAATAGTTCAGCCTCATCCATGAAAGACAGATATTCTTTCAACATCTTGGCACTAGGAGCACGAAAGGGGGCGGTGCGGCCCGCAGTAGATGAGGTGGTGGGGCCAACGGGCTGAGAGGTGGTCAGGCAAGCAGTGGATGAGGTGGTGGGGCCAACGGGCTGAGAGGTGGTTGGGCCAGCAGTGGATGAGGCGGTGGGGCCCGCAGTGGATGAGGTGGTGGGGCCAACGGGCTTAGAGGTGGTCGGGCCAAAAGTCTGGCCAACAGTGGGGCCAGAATAATATGGGTACGGTGGGGCCCATCTCTGGCTCCGGCGAGGGCAGTAGAGAAGTGTATCTGCGAGGTCCAATAAGAAAACCTTCAACCTATGAGTAACCCTGGAAGCCACCGGCTCCACAATATACTGACCCACACGATCAGCTACCGGCACCATGAGTCTATCTGCGACTGGCCCCATAAGTAGCTGAGCCACCGGATCAATCATCTTCTCTGCCAATGGCTTAATAAGCCGCTGTGCCACTGGATCAATGATGCAATTCGCTAATGGCTGTATAAGCTGCTCCGCCAATGGTGACACATCTCGCTGTGCCACTGGATCAATGATGCGATCAGCCACTGGAACAATCATGTAATCTGCTAGTGGCTGCACGAGCCCATCTCTCAGTGGTGGAAGAAGTGTATCTGCCAGTGGCTGCACGAGTTGACCAGCCAATGGCACTGCAAATCGCACCATATCATCCATGGACATCTCGTACCCCTCGTACCATGGAGGCTGTCCAGTCTGAAAAGATAATATAAATATATAAGTAAAATATAATCAAATAAAAATCAAGCAAATTTAAACACAAATACCTCTAGAGGCTCTGCAGATGCGGAACATCGTGGGCGCTTCTTAGCCCGCCGCCGATGAGGAAGATCAGTACGCTCGAAAGAAGAGCGGACTGGAATCTCAAAACCGCTCCCCATATCAAATACTGGCGATGGCTGGCGATGTGGCTGTGGCGATGGCTGGCGGTGTGGCGGCGCCGATGGCTGCCGCTGAGGTGATGGCTGCTGATGTGGCGGTGACTCCGGCTGCTGCGGAACCCTCCTCGAAGAAGACCTCGAGGTACTAGCAGATGGCCGCTGAGAGGCTGATCGTCGGGGCTTGAAGCCCCTATAAGGTATAAATCTCCGAATCAACGGGTTCTCAGCATTCCTCAAGCTGAGCCAACTCTCAGAATCGGCCTCATCATCAGTCGGCTGCAGTGTAGTACTGCAAGCATGCTGAAAAGAAACATAAATCAAATAAATCAAATAATACTTAAATTATAATATAAGTATTAAAAAATGTAAACAATAATTACCTCATGTCTGAAAAAACGGGTGAAGTCGGAGTCCCGAATATAAAGAGGTCTCCACAACAGGCATCGAGGCCTAGTCTCCTGACCCTCCTCTGGCTCAATGCGCATCGCAACTAAGGTTGCCATATCAGGGATCACCTCGTACGACCATGCCTGCACAATAATGTAAATAATTTACAATTCTAGTCTTTTATAAATTAAAAAAAAATAAAAAATACAAACAATTACCTCCAACACCCAGATAGGGCCGTATATATGCACTAAAGGCACATTCTCTGTCTTTGAGGATGTGATCACGACAGACATTTGATGCAGAAGGATACTGAAGGACCACGAGCCCCAAGGGAATGCCCTCCACTGATGAGGTCTCTCCACCAATGCATAAACCCAGGGGTCTACTTGTCGCTTCCCATCGAAGCACATAAGCATACGGTAGACAAATAGAATCTGAGCGATCTTCACGTAATCATCAGCAGAATCGCTCAGAGTCAGCTCGGTATTCATAAAATCAATATTCAGCTAATCAACACTAGGCATGGTTGTGTAGTGAGAATACAAACAGCCATCCTCCGGCATATCATGAACTCCAGTAGGGTCAAAACCCGAATCTCCGAACCGCAGCCCGGTCATCAAACAAAACTCCTCAGCACCAAGTCGAATGTTGGTTTCACCAACCCGAAACCACAACTCGTTCTTTGCTCCCTCCACCTCAATCTCGTGGGTGATCAGAGCCCACGTAGCACGTATCGCGCTCTTCTTCAACCGAAAAGTGAGAAATGGACCGAACGGTCCATCCCTAAATAACTCAAAAGTCTCCTCTCCGAAGCTCATCAATCGAATCCGGATATCCTCGAGAATGTCCCGGTCGTAACAATTCATCGACCGCGGGACTTTGCCCTGCAAACTGGGCCTGATCCACTGCCAAACCTGCAATTGAATATAATAAAATATTTAAATAAAAGGAGAATTAAAAGAATTCAAACCAGAAATTAAAAAAAAAATCGAGATCTCGATTTCTCATCTTGATTTGATATCGAGATCTCGATACCAATATCGAGATGAGAAATCGAGATATTGAATTAAATTTTAAAAAAGTAACGTCGAGATCTCAATGCGCCATATCGATATCTCGATATCGATATCGAGATCTCGATATGGCGAATCGAGATCTCGTCGTCTCCTTCCTAGGGCGGGTATTCGCAGTTTTTTTCATAGTTAAAGCAGCAAAAACCATTCCTACATTGTTTCTAATCATAGAAATCGACGAAATATGAACCTAATCAACTATATTCATAATTAAACATGTATTTGAACCTAAAAAACATACAAATCGATGGAAAAAAAGACATAAAAATCGATATATTCTTGAAAAAATAGACATAATTTTCGGGGAAAAAATGGAAATAACTTACTTGGTTCGGGTTTTATTCTTCTCCAGACATTGCAATCGATGGAATGTAGCTTTTTTTGGGTTGGGGGAGCAAAATCCGATTGTTTGGAGCTTCAAATCGGAGAAAATGGAGGGACGGTGGTGGGGGAGAATCGCCGGTAGAGTGAGAGAGGGGGGGAAGTGGGGTAATAAATCCAAAAACAATTAATGTTTAACAATTTCAAATGTGAAATTCTCTGTGCAATCATTGGAAAATGGCTAAAAAATATATATTTTTAAACTTGTGGCTATATAACATGTTGACTTATCCAAAGTGGCTATTTAAATTTTGCTCTCTAAAAATAATATACTTATCGAATAAAAATTATCAAGTACAACGAAAATATATCAATACATAACAAATTTACTTGAATAGCAAAGGATCTTCCTAATCATTAGGGGATTGAACATTCAAGTTTTTTTTTTTTTGGTAAATTATTAAATTCATGATCTGAATAGAAATTTTGAAGAATATTAAAATGTAAAGACAATAATATTAATGATCAATTAAATAATTAAGATATTTTGAATGTCAATTTTAATAAATAAAAATTGGATGGGTGGGTGTAGCAATTATTATCAGGTATATTATTTATGACCTACTTGTATCAAAATATCTCCACAATTAAGGAAGTTGGTCTGATGTACTTATAACTTATATATTACTTCTTTTAAATTGCTAGTTATAATACATAGTTTTTATATTGTGGATGCGTAAATCTCATATGTTTGAAAAATCTTTTTTGTGTTAAATAAGAATACATTTGAATATTATGATTATTTTATTTTACGGCTACATTTTTATTATAAATACTTTAAACTTTTTTTTAAAAGTTATATTTCTTATATACAAACATAAAAGAGAGAAAATCTGAAATAACTAAATTTTATAGTGAAATGCAAAGAATAACATGTGATATGAAAACATTAAAAAAATAATGAAAGTGTACCTTCTCTGATTAAGTTGTCTTAATCAGGACATCACTTTTCTCGATTTTGTAGAGAAATATAACTAATTAAATGAATATTTTATTATTTTATCTTGTGAAATACAATTAAATAATAGAGGAAAATAATTGGCATGAACTCTATACAATTGGACATGAATTCTATACAATTGAGTATGAACTCTATACAATTAAATCAATATGCTCAATTGAAATATAAAAAATGAATTGATGTGTATCAATAATTGGGCATTGTTTCTGCTTTATGAATCACTATGCATTTAAAAAGACAAAATAATTATTAAATTTCTAGCCAAATTCAATCCAAAATAAATTTGGGTACTTAATTCACTCGAGCTTGAATTTGGGTGAATTTAGTTCAATTCAGCTGGAATTTGGGGCTTGAATTTGGGTAATGTTAGTTGAATTCGGCTAAAATCTGAGTGATGTTTAAAAATCGAGCGTGAATCTGGGTGATGTTTGAAATTCGGCTTGAATCTGGGTATGTTTAACTTAAATTGGGCTTGAATTGCCTCAATTGACCTTCAATTTAGCTTGAATTTTGTTACAAAAATTTAAATTGGACTTGAATTGTCTCAATTACAACATATTCAATTGAATTACAAGTTATGTATGTATTATAGTTTAATTTAAACTTTAATGTATGAAATTATAACTTAATTCAATTGAATTGCATGTTATGTATACATTTTAGTTTAATTTAAACTTTAATGTATGAAATCATGTTGGTCCCCGATCAGAGTGTTTGTATATCCAACAGAAGTTTTAATAATATCTTGCACTTATCTTGTTAAGGTCACGGCTTAGCATGTGTTTATCAAATGTGTTTAAGCTCGAATATTGGTTAGATTTATTGCAGATTATACTTCAATACTTGGTGTGTTGAATTTCAAAGCAAACAATATGCAACGCAAGGAAATGACAACACTAAATAAACACGGGGTTTATAGTGGTTCGAATTGTTCTATGTCCACTCTTCAGTCCTCCTGACTGAAATTCACTATAGATTGATTACAAGGTCAGGCTTGATCTCTAACGTTGAACAACTCTTCCTTCTGGTCAGCACACACCTTCAAGCACCTCGGTCTTCAACCTTCACCTTTGACACTCCTTAGAGTGAGGTCAAACCTTCCTTCTCCTCGGACGTCAACCTTTTGAGAGTTTTATAGTTCTTCCCAAAACCTTTCCGTGTTTTGGCAGTAGCCCGTGATAATCACGCTTGCAAAGCAAGGTGACTGCTAGATTCTTTCTAGGATAGAAAGAATCCCAATGATAACCAAAGAAAAAACTTCAAAGGTCTCGAGCTTCAAATACGTAAGCTTATGTAAAGCCTCAATCAAGTACAAGCTCGGATACGAGTTCGCGTGTGTATTAAGAGTGTTAAGATCTCTTCTATTTTCTCTGTTGTAGAATTTTCGCGAACCTCTGAATCTCTCTTTGATGACACCTATTTATAGATGAAGATTCAAATGGTAGTTTGAATCTTATCCATTAGACTCGGAGTGTCTGCTCGCCAATCTCCATCCTTCTTTTTCTACAAAGCGCAGAGACTCTTCAGGTCTCCCTTCTCTTTGATTGGCGATTTTCTTATTTTAGTTGTCTTTGTCAGAACGGATGTTTCAGTTTGAATTTGGAAACCTTCCTTGTGTCTGTTGATTACCCTTCACTCTGATTCATCGGGTTTCCTTATGATTTAGATCCTTCTGATTCACCACTTCGTATTGTGTGTTGATTGTTGTTGTGTGTTTGCCGGCAGTTGGTAGTCTGCTGATATCTCAACAGTCTTGTTGAGGTTTCAGCAACATGTTTGCTTCAATCCTTCAGCATTCTTTTAGGCGTGCCCAAGTTTGCTAGCCTTTTATTAGCGTCTTCAACAATCTTCAAGCATGTTGATTCCTTCAACATTCTTCGATCTTCTAATGTGTCGATTCTTTCAGCATTCTTCGATCTTCTATTCTAGTTCTATTACAACTCGAGTAATCCTATACATGACTTTTACAATTCGAATCGATACTATGTTGCTAGAAACTAGATTGAGTTGAGCTTTGATGCACCAAAACTAATATACATACAATTAAGACCAAGGGGTTATAATATTTCTAACAATATTCCTAACAATTTCTCCCTTTTTGGTGTGATCAAAGCCTCAAATCTAAGTATCGACACTAACTAATCACGGGAAAGTTGATTACTGAGATTACAAAATAGCAGTCAGATAAGCATATAACACATTCACACACATATATCAAGCAACACACAGGAACATATCACACATCCAACAATCCAAGCAATTTTGTTGATTATACTGAATGTGTATGTTCAGCTATAGCAATTAATTCAGCGTTGGACAATGAGGTGTTGTCTTCAACCTAGGTTAGTTTCCATTAAAAATCTCGCAGTAAGGTACTGAAAACATCTACCCAAATAAAAAAAACAATTTTACCGAAAAACTTGTGAGACTTGGAAGGATTACTTCTTGGTTGTTGAGGAGTCCGAATCAGCATCTTTAGCACTTGAGGAGCCGATGGGTTTCTTCATATTTCTGGGGGTCTTGGTTGTGACCTTCATGAAATTATCCACGAGAGCTGCTCTTTCTTCTTTTCTGGTCCTCTCATTTTCTTCTTTCATTGTTCCTCCTTCTCTTCATCTACTTGTTTTCTCCTCAATTCTTCTTCCAGTTTCCTACGTGCTTTAAGGTAACGGAGTCTCTCTTCATCTTCTTTTCGCCGCTCTGCTTCTTCTGCCAATATCTTCTCTTCCCCCTCTTTGATCGCAGCCAAAAGGTCGGTGGAGAAGATCTCAAAGTTTTCATGCAGCGTCTGGTGAAGTTCCTCCTTGGCCTCAACCACTTGGGTTTGCACTTTAGCTCGCACGATTTGCACAACTTACTCTCCAATGCTCCTTGCTACCACAACATGAATGAATCTCTAGAGGTCCCTATTATGGGTACTAGAGCTCAATGGCTCAATTGTCAAGATCGGGGGCTCGATGGATATCACCAATTGGTTAGAGGTGGTTGGAATGTCAGCACTAGCAGTGATTGTCAGCGCCTGAGATGGAGCAGCAGTCGGATCAACATCTTCTGTTGTAACCGGTTCATCTTCCTGAACACGATCTTCTTCAGCAACATCTGGAGACAGAGGCCTAAATCTATCTACCCAAGATCGGATATTGGCCAATGCCATGAGTATCTGCTCCTTAAACCTCATCATCTTCTGGTGATCCTCTGCTTTCTTTCGTACGGCTTTCTCTTCTGCTAGTCTGGCTTGCAACTCAATAATTGCAGCCATCTATCGTGTTGTTGCTGGGGATTTGAACTCATGAGTGAACTGAGGTGAGATGAAAATGGAATACTCAGAGGCAGGTATTGAGCGATCTCATGTGATTGCTTGATGGGCCTTGATCTTTTGCAGTCTGGCAGCTACTTGCTTCGCGGTGTTCGTCCGCTTGGATGTCTGATCCATCCAGTCATCCGCCCATTCTTCTTCACTTCTCTAGTAATTCAGACCCATCTGTGCCATCATGATTGCTCGGTCTTCATAATGTAGTTCGTGGGTGGCGTAATCAAAGAATCTCCACCTCTGGAATTCTATCTTCAACCATTCAAGATCGGAAGACCCATCTAAGAATTCAACGACATAGGTGGTTCAAGTTCATCAGCAACTTGGGCTTCAATAAATATATAAATTTCTTTCGCCCACGAGATGAGGTCATCATTCTTCTCATCCTTCACAGTGACTGGAGGGCACCATTTAGCAATCCTTTTTGCCTTAATCCTTCTGTCAGGTTGTCCTTCCATTGGTACTCTCAATATCTCTGCTCTGAAAACTGAGTAACCTTCAATAAGCATTATGATCCCTTCGGCAGCTTCTGTACTCCTCATCATCTCCACTTCTTCATCACTCGAGATATCACTAAATGAAATACCTGAGACTTCGGGAGAGGTAGGAATCGGAATTTTCCTCTGCCACAACATTTCGATGGTCTTGTGCAGCACAAAGGGATTTTCTGCTCCTAGTCTCCATTCTGGAACAGTAGCTGGATCCACTCCCAGAGCTCGTAGACAGTGCTCATTATGTGCTCTCATGCTTGCACTAAGGTTGACCTGCAGCCTCGCGCATGTCTCAACATTGAGTGAGGTATTGGCTTCGCTCTCCATGGCTTCTTTCTCAGCAATCTCCTTTGCAGCAGCATCCCTTTCAGCTGTTGATTCAGGTTGCTGGCCAGCCTTATGTTCAATTACCTCAGTGATTGTTGTACCTTTGTTGATTATCATTTCAAGATCATCAGTCTCCTTCTCTGTTGCCTTGTCCTTTTTCTCCTCAGCAGGGATTTGGCTCTCCTCCTTGCACAACTATTTGTTTATCCTCAATTGTCTTCACAACAACAGAACTGCTTCCTTCTTGCACAGCAGTTTGTTCCACACTTCCCTTCATAATATTTCTACCTCCTGGCATAGCAGCCTGTTGAACAACTTTTTCAGTATGAACATCAGCACCATCACTTCCCCCTTGCGCAGTGACGGGCTTCACAGTCAGAGTAACAGAACCCCTTCCTCCTTGCGCAAGAGTCTGCTGCATCATCGATTCTCCGGATCTTCCTTGCACCACATCTTGCAAATCCCTGAATTCTCCTATCTTTTTTAATTTGTCAAATCTATTTTCCGACATGGCATATGGATTCACAATCCTTTCTTCGGCATCACTGACCTTAGCTTTGCCTTTTGCAAGTTGTGCCTTCTCAACATCCTTCTTGGTGATGCGTCCAGGTTGATCACCGGCTTGTATCTTGGCATTGCGCTCATCGTAAGCAGCTTTGACTTGCTCAAAATTAGCATCCCTTTGCTCGAGAGTCATCTTCATCATAGCTTTGTTGAATTCCTTTTGCGCACGTGCCTTCTTCAAAGCTTTCTCCTATCGCCTCTTCTTCCATGCTTGCTCCTCTCCAGAGAACTCTAGCTTTCTATTCGTGTCTTTGGAGGCTGACTTGATAGGCACTTCATCTGCATCCTTGGAGACATCTAGAATCGGTAGTGAAGTGCCTACTACCGGGACAGTGACCTGGACTGTTGATCCTTGGAAGCGAACATTTCTTCCATTCTTCTTAGCCTTGTCTTCATCACCTGCTGTCTTTCTCTTCCTCTGCTGAGGACTCTTCTGCGTGCGCTTTTTCTTCGCAATGGGTGGCATAGAGGGATCTAGCTGTGTGATGTCTACCAGGCTTTCATATTCCTCGAATAGAGCATCCTGGTTTGCTTGTCTTCGTTCTATTTTAATTTCCTCCTCAGTGAGTGGAATAACAGTAGGCATAATAGCTCTTCCTTGGTAGGGCTCTTCCTCATCTGAGACCGGTTATTTGGGGTCGACATTGCTCTTCCCTTTTGGAACAAGTGGCTCTTTGAAATCCTTTGTTGGCTGTTGCTTCTTAGTGGGCGATATGTAGTCGGTAGGTATCAGATCTTCACCACGGCAGTGCTTCCCTTTAGGTATAATCCCCTCAAGAAAATGACTTATCTTGAGTCCAAAACCCACATCTTGGGTGAACGTATGATCCATCCTGATATTCTTATTTTCGTATACGTGCGGTAGCCACTTGGTGTAGATGAACTTTGCCCAATGTCCACGGACTTGATCATCAATCGCCATCATCTCAACAAACCTCTTGGCACTTAGCTCTGAAAGGGAACCAACCTCGCCTACCAGCATCATTATCACAATTTGTGCTAGGCTCTTCATGGGTTCTTCTAGTGATCTCAATGGTGCGGACGGTTTCCATTCGTCTGTGAATGTATCAGTCTTCCACCTGCACCATCGCTTCTGCATCTCTTCTTCATAATTGATTTTGTAGTTGGCAACATCTTCTCCTTCGGCTCCCAGGCCGTACTTCTCTGCTAACACCTCTGGGCTCATTATTATCTTCGTGCCCAAGACACTTGTGGTGAAGAATTTCTCACTTTATCAATCAAGGCAAAGAACTCTGCAACTATGTGAGGCCGAAACTTGAGGGGTTCTTCAAACAAGTATTTTAGAAGGCCTTCTCGATCGAGTTTGTCGATGAGTCTATCACAGTAGTGTTTTATGAACAATGGCTCGTAGAGTATCTTGTCCTTTTTTACTTGAGCTGCCCTCCTTTGTTCAACGGTGAGTTCACCTGGTGCTTTTCCGTGAGCAATGGCCACCAAGCAATAGTATGAGATTGATTCATCAATCTGTTCCTTCTTGAATACACCTGTGAATGTTGGCTAGAATTGTTCAAGTTCTTCGGGAAAGCATGGCCTTCCAGAGGATTCGGGAGGGGGACTGGAACGGTTGGATGATTCCGCCATTGATAACTTTTATGAACTCAAAGAGATGTAGAGTAGAGGAAAAATTCAAAATCTATGGAGTAATAGGGTTTAGAAATCCCAAACTAACTTCCTTTATACGATTGTGAGTAATCAGCTTCGTGTGAATGGTTGGATCTCCCTTATGATCTGAATGAATCGACGGTTGGACAGTTGATGACGGTTCGCCTTACGTCCCACGATGATGGAAAGTTGCGTGTGGCTGACGTGGCTTTTGCTTATTTGTCGCCGCCCTGTGTTGTAGTCACCTTTTCAAGTAATGTAGACTCCACAGCAGCTTCGTCAATCAGATAATCCCGCCTTTAGAGAGATTTAAAATCATTATCTCTCTTTTGTCTGCTGAATCGAACACAGCATGCAAAAAGGCATTTTGCTGAGAGCTTTAGCTTCAGCAATCAGTAGATCTATGTAGGGATGTCAATCGGGCTAACTCGTCGGGTTTCGGGCCAGCCCTATCGGGCTACGGGTTAATCGGGTCGGATCAAATCGGGCTGAAATTTTTTTGGCTGAAAAATCTTGACCCTAACCCTAACCCATCGGTTTTTGGGCTATCCCATTGGGCCAATGAATTTATTAATTATTTTTTATTTTTAATATATTTGCACTCTTTTAATATTTTAAATAATAAAAAATAAACAAAATATTACTTCTCTTCTAAAAAATGCAAAACACATCACAAATTTTTATATAATGAAAAATTTAACTATTAAAAATATATTATTTTATATTTTAGCAATATTTGAATATGTTTTAACTTCATAAATAAATAAACTTAATTATGTATTTTGTACTCTTTGAACTAAATACAATTATACAACTTAAAACATAATTGATGAATATGATCTTAAATATTAGACATAAATTTTAGTACTATAATTATGATAAATATATTAATAAAAAAATAATCGGGTTAATCGGGCCAACCTGTTGGGTTTCGGGCTCAGCCCTATCGGGCCTCAGGTTATTCGGTCCCGAGCTATTCGGGCTAAATTTTTTTCGGGCCAAAATATTTCGACCCTAACCCGCATTTTGGCTCAGGTTAATCGTGCCAACCCGCGGGTTTCGGGCTAAATTGACATTCCTAGACCTATGCTGAGAGCTTGGACTCAGCATCCAATCGATCCTTTGAAATTTCTGAATACTATAGATCGCAGAAGTTTGCTGAGAGCTTGGACTCAGCATTTAACTCAAATTCTCATAAGGTCTTAATATTCCGTAGACAATAGATAATAGCTGAGAACTTGGATTCAGCAGTCAATCTTGAATATGCTAATATTTCATACGTAGCCATCTACGGGCATCTGCTGAGAGCTTGGACCAGTCTTTGGGGTTCTATCGAGAGCTTGGACTCTGTAGACAAATTAAACTCTAAAATATTTTGATCTTTTAAAGGTCAAAGAGTCTTCTTACTGAGAGCTTGGACTCAGTAACCTTCTTTTCGGTTTTGTCTGCTATGCTGAATAAAGCAAACAACGTCACATTACTAAGAGATTGGACACACCAATCACCGGATATCTGCTGAAAGCCTGAAAGCTTGGATTCAATAGTAATTTAAGACTCTTTTTAAATCCTTAAATCTTTTAAGTTCAAAGAGTCTTTACTGAGAGCTCGGACTCAGTATTCGTCGGGAATCTGCTGAGAGCTTGGACTCAGCAATCAGCAGAGAGTTTTTGCTTGATAAAAATCTATCATTTCAACCATCAAGCACTCTGCTTCCGACTCAGTTTTTGGAGATACACTTATGAAATTCTTATCTTCTGATTTTTCTTTACATTTTTGAATTTTTTACCAAGGAAAATCATAAGAATTTTAGATAGACTTCTATTTACACAAGGAGTGTAATGATCTAGCATTTTGTTTAAACAGTTATTATTTTGAGACAACAAAGTATTGTCATCAAACCGAGCATACTGTTTTATTGATATCATTGATTTATAAGAGTTGCGCTTCTTCAACCTGCTCCTGTGGAAGGAGTAATTCATAATCTATTACAACTCAAACAATATATGTAGCATTACGAGTGTGAAATTACTCAATTCAAGTATGGATAATTAAACTGTGTTTAATTGATTCAGCATACCAAGACTAATAAGGAACTAAAATGATAGGAGTATTACATAGCAATGAACTTAGCCAAAATAAATTTATCTAAAATATAGTGATGAAATGTTCTTGAAATATAAAGTACGGCCTCAAATCTCTCTCGTCGACCTTCATGATCCATAAACCTCAAAACCCATCAAATAATTTGATTGAATAAAATACACCAAATCCTTTCACAAAAAAGAAAAGGTGTGAATAAAAGGAAAAAGAGAAGGAGAAAATGCCAACAGAAAGACTGGTGCATGGCAGCAAAATAGAGTCACGAGTCACCAGTCATTGTTAAATAATTAAATCAGTGTTGCGTGCGGGCGACGAGAATGCGACATATAATTACCTTTATTTACTTAAATCAATATGAACACACCTTTTTTTAATTATTTCATAATATTCTTCCCTGCTCATCATTTTAGTCAAGATTAGGAATTGCAGCCGTAGAAATTATCCAACCCCCTCGTCTTTCAATTCTCATTTTCCACTTAACTTTCTTCCTTGAATCATGTACCACTGTTATGCCTGCTTCCATCTCATTTTCTCATTCAAATTCTAAATAATATCCATCAATAGAGAGAAAAAAAAAATAGATCCCATGTCGTCGACATTGAACACTATACTATTGGGAATCAAAACTCATATAATATTATCTATTTTTGGTCAATCTCTCATAATTTTCAACGAGAAAGACATCATACTGAATGAAAATTATGTGGACTCTTATGTTTATCTTCAGTGAGGGACAACGAGTTGTCACACCCAACAAATGTATATATGAGAGTGAGTCGGATAGTAAAAGTCTATGTTAAATATGGACTAATATATACCATTCATTTCAAAAAATTAAGAACTCATATTAAAAGAAATTTCAAAATCTTATACTTTATTATTTTATTAGTTAAAATATATTATTCTTAATTGTCATATATACTATGCTTATTTTTTAAAAGTAATTATTTTTATGTGATCAATCCAAGGTTAGGATTTATTTTTATTTATAAAAAATTTATTTTTAACGCAGATCCGGACTCTATTTTTCTATGCCTTTTTCAGGTTGAAAATCTATATCTATAACTATACTAAAACACAATCGTCATGTACTGTACCATTCCCGCCCATTTAAAATCAATGTGTAATCAATGTTGTCATACACATGCACACTCAGCCCATTTAAAACCAATGCTGTCATACACATGCACACTCAGCTTAAAAAATCCACAAAATATGATGGGAAAAAAGGCCCAACAAAAGCATAAAAAAATAATGTCCGGATCCATATTGTGGTTGCAAATTGTCCACGTTAGCACACATATTTTCAACTATGTACTCTACATAATTTTGAGCGGTAATTTACAAATTTCAAATCCATTCAAAATTCAAATCTTCTCAACAATGGTCTATATATATTGCTTGCGAGAAGTGTCAAATAAATTCACATTGTTACTTTTTTTTTCTTTTTATATTTGTTCCTTCTTACTTATTATAAAATGATGTGATATCTATTATTAATATACTAAATGTGAGCAGTCATTTACTGTTCATTTAGCGGGAGAATTGCCGCTCATTTACGAAGCAAATTTCAATCGCATGCAAAAAGAAAATCACGGACATCACTTTTCAATCCATTTTGTATCTATCAACTACACACTACAAATATTAAATTGGTTAATTTCTTAATGGTTCACAGGTTGGCTATTTATGTCATGTAAAATACAAAAATAATGCATTTAATATATTATACAATTGATTAAATATATTGATTATTTGAAATTAAAATGTTTGTAATTTAGAAATTAAGAATATATTAAATAAATTATTTGTTATCAGATAATAGATCTATATGAGTAATTGTATATACATTTGCTATTGATATTATATAAGATATTTATAATTAAAAAATAAAATATATATTATAAATATAAAATACACTAAGAACAAGACTTATTTAACTAAAGAAATAAAGCTTAAACCTAAAAAAAATTTATTATTATAAATAATAGGCTGTACTGAATCCACTTTATAGTAAAACTAAGCATATTAAGTCAAAGTCTAATATGTCCGACGTATTTTTACCTTTATTTATATCCCTTTATTTAATTAAAATATATATAAATATATTAAAATGTTGATGATATTTTTAATATATATAAGTACAAATAAATTAGCAATTTCGATATTCAACCTTTTTCATAATTACTTTTTTAATCTAAATAAACTATTAATATTAAGCTTATATTATCAAAATTATGATTACTCTAACTTAAAATTACATTAAATTAATCCAAACATTGTAATCATTCACATTAAATTGATTTTAACTTCCCTAATTAAGGGTATAAGTGGGTAAGGTATTTTATCTTATCCAATAATTATGGGTTCAAAATACAATTGCAAATTGGCAATATATGATATATGAGATTTAAATTAATGCATTATATTTCTAAAATTATCAATCAATAGAAACATACAACTTCCAAAATATTAATTTGGTATTCTAATTTACTAAATAAGTATTTTAAAGATTTTATATTAATTCTGCATTGAGTGGTTATTGAATGAAAAAACATATTGCGTTACCTAAAATTGGAACTATTTTTATTTGTTTATTCATTAAAAAATTTATAAATATAATGAAAAGAAAGTTATAACAATTATTTGTTGTCACTCAAGCATTAAAAACTTCAATTTATTTATTTTTATTTACTAAGTTATATATTATAATTTATCACTTTTTCTTTAAAATTGTACATCTTATATCATTTCTTTTGTCCACAATCTATCCAAATAATTCAAGTACAATTTTTTTTTTATAATTAAGTTGAATTTGCAAATGGGACTCTCATTTCTTAAGGTTTTTGTTTGATCTATTTATTTTTATTTATATTTATATCTAGCTGAATATGTAGAGAATAGTTTTTATAATAATTCTATTAATATATAATATTAATGAATAAAATTTGCTATATAAAATGATATACAAATATATAATTTTATTAATTATATTTCTATACCATTAAATAATACATTAATATTTGATTCGTGCAACGCACGGGTGTAATGCTAGTATATATTAAAACAAAACCGGGGGACAAATATGTAAAATACCGTAAAATAACTAAAATATAATTGATATAATAACCATAAAATAACTAAAATACCTATATAAATATATTGTAATAGATATTCCCAAATCTTTTCACTTTGTTTTTAAATTTTCAATAATATGTCCATATTTTTTTTCTATATAATGTACAAATTATTTAAATCTATCTATATATTAGTAAAAATCTAATTAGCTTGGTTTTTTATTTTCCAGCGTTCTTTTCGTTAATTTTTACACTAAAATTAACGCATCAACTTATTTAACTCAACTAATAATAAAATTTTATTTATTTTAATTCACATATCAATTTAATTATTCTTAGCCTAATAACAATATTCCTCAAATATAGTCAGATTTAAACAGTATTGAGATATTGATATCTTTTGAGACTTTTTCCCATCTATAAATAATTATCTTTTTTAGTTCAATTTATTATGAATATTACTTTTTCACTTATTTCATTATTTATATTAAAGGGTAATTATGTACGAGGGAAGAAAGAGAAGTTTGATGAGCAAGTGTCCAAGTATCATATACTAAAGGGTAATTATGTATATCTATAATTTATGGAATATTCTATCCCATACTTTTAGATTTATGGAATTCTATCATACACTATTTTTATTAATGAAATCTCATCCTAATATTTGACTTCATCAATTTTATGCCACATCATTTATAAAATGCCATGTTGGAAGTCCACATCAGCCTTTGAGTTGACATGGATATATGATGTGGCAAATATTTATTTTTTATTTTCTAAATATTTTTATTAGAAAAGCTATACAATTTATTTTTTACGTTAATTTTAAATTTTATGTAAATCTTTTAATTCTTTATGGATTTTTAAGATGACACGTTGCATTCTTAAATTTAAATACATCTATCAAATTTAATATTCAATAGTTAATACTAATTTCTTATTATCGAATAATTAATATCAAATAAAATTTCATTTAGCTAAATAATGATCATTAATTAAAATTAAAATATTAATATTAAAGTTATTCTTTTAAAAAAATATGTTTAGGACTTTTAATTTCCTATACTTATTTGTAGATAAAGCTTATTTCATAAACTTATACTAATGGCTTGCGCAGGACAGCTATAAATGAAAGTGGTAGTAGTGTGCGGCGACACCAACAAAACAAAAAAAATTATTGTTATAAAAAACTACAAATTAATTTGATGAAATGTTGAATGAAAGTATGCATAAATTTTGTAGATAGAGACGTAAAAAATAATGAGAAAAATGCTGGAAGGCACATCGAAGATAAAGGAACATATATGTCAGTGGAGATGTAAATTAAATAATGAGAACTTAATACTAATTATTGAATAATAAATTTGATAATTAAAATTCAAAAGTGGATTGTGCCCATCAATTATATTTTGAATTCTAAAATTTTTTAAATATAATAGAATTAATGATTAACTTCAATTATAAAATTAACTTACAAAATTTTAAATTTTATAACTTTTTCTAATAGAATATGTAGAAAATAAAAAAAAATCGTCACATCAAAGGTTGATGTGGACTGCCAACATTATAATATATAAACAATGTGGCATTACATTGATGATGTCAAATGGATTGGGATGAAATTCCATAAATAAATATAATGTAGGATAAAATTACATAAACTTAATAGTATGTGATAGAATTCTATAAATTACCATAATTTGAGATAGATATACATAATTACCCTATACTAAAATAAATTTGATTCGAATATATTGTAAAGTGGATTTGATTTTCTTCACATGTGTAAAAGGTATTGAAACAACACCACACACCTTAATTTAGAGCAAAAAAGTACAAGACCTATTTATCCGGCTTACAACTAATCCATTAAAATTCGTGTTTGAAAAATATATTTGAGAAATTATTATAACATAGCCTACGGAGGAGTAAATATGTTCTTTTTTGTTGATGAAAGATTTAAAAAGTTTGAATCACTTATGAAGTTGTGAATATTTGTTTACATTTAAACATATTAGTTTGATTTCCAACAAAATTTGTGTGGAAAAAGAAAATAAGAGAATGGGTTAAAAGGAAACAGGGTTTTTGAATAGGAATATGCTACTATGTTCCACCAGAAAGTGGTGATTTATACTATATCAGAATGTTGATAAATATTGTTCGTAGTGCTGAATGCCACGAGGATATGATGTTTATAGATGGAGTTCAATATGAGTCATATTAAGATGCATGTTTTGCTTTATGTTTGTTGGAATGTTCATTAATGGAATAACTGAAGAAAGTTATTGGGGGACTTCAGAGTCTATTAGACAATTATTTTGCAATCTACTCACTACAACGTCGATGAGCAAACCCGAAGTTTTATGAGAGATGTGTTGGACTTATCTTTGGGATGATATACTTTATAAAAGGCACAAAGATTCTGCAAATCCAGGTATATAACTCTTTTTTTTTCATACACACACACACTATAAAGTATCTTACGCTGGTTGAACATGAGAAAATATTGCAAAAGACCGGAAAAAATCTTGAAGATTTCAGTGAGTTTCCCTATACAAGTTCACAATATTTCTTTGGAAGTGGGAATCGATTAATAACGGATGAAATGAACTATAATCGTGAAGAATTAGCATCTAAACATACATACTACTTGGAAAAGCTACCAGATGAATAACGTCATGTGTACGATGTAATTATGGAAAAAGCTAAATTTGATGGTTCTGCTGTATTCGTTGTCTGTGGTTATGGTGGTACCGGTAAACCTTTTCTTTGGAAGACCTTATCTGCTGCAATAAAAAGTAAATGCCACATAGTTCTAAATGTTGCTTCAAGCGAAATAGCATCTTTGTTGTTGCCTGGTGGAAGAACTGCTCACTCGAAAATTTCCATTCCACTGACTCTTTATGAGAATTCAACTTGCAACATAAAACAAGGAACTCCATTAGTTGAATTGATTATAAATTGCCAGCTTATTATTTGGGATGATGCTCCTATGATGCACAAGTATTGTCTTGAAGCTCTTGGTCGAACCATGAAGGATCTGATGCGGTTTAAGAATAGTTCATCATGCAAGCTACCATTTGGTGGAAAAATAATAATCTTTAGTGGTGATTTTAGGCAAATATTGTCTGTTATACCGAAGGAAAAAAGATAAGACATTGTCAATGCCACTATCAATTCATCATATTTACGAAAAGATGTGATAGTTTTAAGGTTGACGAAATATATGCGACTCCAAAATATAAGCTATGAAGTTGAAGCCTCTGAATTAAAAATATTTTCAAAGTGGGTTGCATCAATTGGATATGGTGATAATGATGGATAAGAAAATGTCCAAATACTTATGATATTTACCTTAACTTTTCTGGAGACCCTGTAGAGGCAATTGCCAAAAGCACGTATCCTAATGTATTATCTGGCAATAATGATCTATCATATTTGCAAGATAGAGCAATTTTGGCTCCAACAATGGATATTATTGATTCGAGGAATCAATACATGATGGATTGTAATACCTCTGACAGTAGGGTTTATTTAAGTTCAGGCAGTATATGTAAATCTAATGGACTGATGAATGTGTTGATTGATTTGCACACACTTGGATATTTGAATGGCTTGAAATGTACGAAATTTTCAAATCATAAGATGACGCTTAAAGTGGGTACTCCCATTATGCTACTGAGAAATATAGATCATTCTGTTGGATTGTGCAACGAAACCCATCTAATTATCACTAGGCTTGACAATCATGTTATTGAAGCTAAGATACTAACTGAAAATACTTCAAGTGGAATTGTTTTTATTCCGAGAATGACCCGCACACCTTCTGATATACATTTATCATTCAAGTTTCAGAGAAGACAGTTCCCTTTTATTGTTTATATGTCATGACTATTAACAAGAGTCAAAGACAATTCTTATCATGTGTTGACATTTTATTGAAGAAACTTGTCTTTACTCATGGTCAATTATATGTTGCTGTTTCCAGAATTACAACTAGAAGCAGCCTCAAGATATTAGCAAGTGATGATGATATTCTTAGAATTTCATGTACTGCTAATGTTGTATATTAGGAAGTATTTCAGAATGTATAAAATATATTATATATTTGTGCACATATGTTATCTTACATATATATATATATATATATATTTTTTAATTTTACATATTTTATACAAATATAAGTGAACACTAATTAACAAATAAATTAATTAATTGTCCCGCGCATCGACGCGGGTGCCATACTAGTATGTGTTAAAACTTAAAACACAGTTCATTTCTCGTTTGATTTTTTTGGTCGTATCGGTTGACTTCGTTGGTTTTTCTACTTTCGGAGTTCGGGAAAATTCATCTACTTATTGGCGGATGGACATGGAGCCTTAATCGAGAAATAAAAATCAATAGATTATTACATTGATTCAATATTTTATAAATAATACTTTTAAATATGGATAAATCCTAAAGAATAAAAGGGGCCAAATTTCTGATCTAGTCATAAATTAATCTATTTAATTATAGTATTGAGAATAAGTTTGGCGTATGTATTTTATACATTATTTTAGTATTATTATTATTATTATTATTAATTGATGTTTTTATTCAATTTAGTTCCAAGTTTGCAAGTTAGTCCAACAAAACCAAGTTATAAACTAAAGGAAGGGTACCCCAAAAGATTTATACCGATAGGACTGAACTTAAAAATTGATGGGATGACCCTATCAAATCGATTAATTTATTTTATTATAATTATATTATTAAAATTTATTTCTAATATTTATTTTATTTATGTTTCAAGCTATATAGTTATACTTAATTCATAAGCTTTTACTAAATAAATAGATTCTAAAAAGTTATTCAATTGTAAAGTTAAGATATTTATAAATTAAATATATTTTTAATATTTAAGTCAGATGAATAATGATTTTGATATTGTTTTGAGTTTTTTTATCAAAGAGAATAAATATTTCATACATTATTATTTTAAATATTAAAAGAGAGGAAAATATTTAATAACATAAAAACTCTTATTAAATATTAAAAATAAAACATAATACATTGACCAACGAACTAACTCAAAAACTGAAGGATTAGAGTCGAAAATTTTCAACTCATCCAGACCAGTCGATTAACATGCAATCCAATAAAGCAGACTCTAAACTTCCCAGATTAGCTCGATTAACAAACTATTGGGTCCCGGGTTAGAGTACACAAAAAATAAAATGAGAAAATGTGTAAATATGAACTTGTAAATTCGAGATTCAATTACCAGTTGATACAGGTCAACCGGCAGCTTCAATAAAAATTAAAATCAAACAGGTTAAAGGAGACTTGCAAATATATACTAACAACTAAAGTCAATTATTGTCTTTCAAATATAAGTTTAGTGAGTAGATATAAATCAAAATAGGAAATAATAATAATAATAATAATAATAATAAATGACATTGGATATTATAGTAGTTCGAATGTCAAAAGATTCTACATCCACTCCTCCTTCAGTTGAACGGAAATCACTATCTTTGATTATCTAGGGTAATTCATACGTGTTCTCACAGTCGTCTTTTACTGAAAGGAGACGATCTGCCTCCAATCCTTCTCCTTTTGCAGATTTACGTTTGTACAAAGATATACAAACATGCACTCTATCCTTAAAACAATCCTCATACTAGATTGTTGATTTGACAGGATTTCATCAACTAATCCTTCGTCAACTGAGCTAAGCTTTGGTCTTCTTTTTGTGTTCAGACTGCAAATCTCATTTGCACTGTCAGTTGATTCTTCTCTGACAGCTGACAAATAATCTTTTAGTTGTGGATCATTTTGATCTTTTTCAGTTATAATTTTTCAAATCATCAAGTTATTAGCTGGTCTAACCTAAATTATTATACTTAATGAATCTATGCAATTAGTTCCAATTTTATTAATTATATATATATATATATATATATATATATATATATATATATGGGGTTGATCTGGTGACAATAACCCTTATCATAAGAAATGAGAATAAATCTCGTCCATAGATTTGACAACATCAACGATCCAGATTACATAAGAGCTTTAACAAAAAATGCGGCATTTTATCCTCATTTTACTTCATTAAAGGGCAACATAGTCATTACGAACGTACAGGGCGCAAAAGTTGTGCGTTGTTCATTTTATGTATTATATACTTCATTTTATCTTAGTTATACTTCATTTATCTCAATTGCGAATCATTATTAAATAAATTATATTCGAATTTTGATGTTACACGTGACATGCATTTTATCTTAGCGGTTCTTCATTATATCTTAGTTGTTCTTCATTTTATCTCAATTGTGATTTATTATAAAAAAATTCGATGTGAATTTTGATGTTACACGTGACATGCATTTTATCTTAGCAGTTCTTCATTATATCTTAGTTATTCTTCATTTTATCTCAATTGTTGTACATTATAAAATAAATTAAATAAAAATAAAATCAATTTTTCGGAAAAAATGATTGCAATTCTCTTCATTTTATCTCCTACATACATCATTAAATGAAAAAAAAAAATCAAATTTTTAGAAACAGTTCTCTTCATTTTATCTCCTCTATACTTCATTAAATGGAAAAGATTAAATTAAATAAAAATAAAATCATTTTTTTGGAAAAAGTATTTCAGTTCTCTTCATTTTATCTCCTATATACATCATTAAAAGAAAAAAATTAAATTTTTAGAAACAGTTCTCTCCATTTTATCTCCTCTATACTTCATTAAATGAGAAAAATTAAATTAAATAAAAATAAAATCAATTTTTCAGAAGAATATGTTAAGTTCATTTTATATATTTAAAACTTCATTAAATTAGAAAATTCAATTAAATAATAATAAAATTAAATTTAATTTTAGAGTATAGGATGACTCAACAAGGCAATCGAAATCTTATGAAAAATCGAAAAGAAAAGGAATTACAGATCCAAATATGTAATAATGAAGTTCGCGGAGGATAAAATGAAAATGGAAATTATTTGAGTGAGATACCATCAGGCTAAATGACAATGATACTCTTAAATATGTAATAATGAAGTTCGCAGAGGATAAAATGAAGACGCAAATTATTAAAGCATGACCGCAGATCTTGTGAAATCAAAGGCTGAGATTTATTCTCATTTCTTACATTAACATCTATTCTCATATTATATATATATATATATATATATATATATATATATATATATACAGAAATAAGTAACTAGTTAACTGTAATTTTTTTGCATCCATCAAAATTAACATAATCCTAAATATAATCAACACAAACTAGCCGTCTTTTGGTTACTTATACCAAATTCCTCTCTTTTGTTTTTTTGTTTGGAGTCTGTCTATTCTTAATCAGATAGTCTTGGTTACATACATGAACTAGAATCTTGAGTTTTCAAGAAAAGAGAATTATTCAAAATAGAATTCATACCTAACGATGTATTTGATATACTGCAAGATAAATATCATTATTTGTGCCTTGCTTATTATTTTAATGAGATATCGATTCGATAGTAATATTAACTATTAAGCTATAAGAGTTTTATTGATTTAAAATTTAAGAAAAATTATCAATTAATCTAAGATCTAAAAGATAATCATTAGTTTAGGACTTAAAAAGAAAAAAAAAACTATGAACTTGAGTATTTCAATTCTTTTTTTTTTTTTCCGAAAAGAGTTATTTAGTAAATTTAATATATTTTTATGGGTTAATATATAAAATAATTAATAAAATCAAGTGCATGGTGTTTTTTTCGTTTTAGTTTTAGTTTAACTCTTATAGTACTTTTTCAATAATTGAGGGTGAAATTAACACTTAATTGACTAGTGTAATATTAAACCATTTAGGAAATAGCATTGCTACATTAATATAGCCATATAGGGCAACATTTATTTATACTTGAATATTTTTTATTATTATTAAACTCTCTATTTAAAAGTCATCCCCACTAAAAGATCTTAATTCTAAAACTCTCTATTTTCACTATAGAGAGAGAATGGATCATAGCTAATAGACTAGAATATATTAAATAGGAATAAATCATACATTCTTGATTTTGATGAATGAATGATTAAGATTAAATTTTTTAGATTGACAATTATTTATTTTTATGTGAGTGGTTATGCAATTCAATGAAGCATAACATAACATAACAACTAAACAAGCATAATATACTAACTAATAGAACATTATTAGTATTTTAGCACGAACAACTTTTTAATACAGGATAGATCTTGTTTGTAGATTTCACAATATCTATAATTCATATTACATAATACCTCAGACAGAAAATGCGACATTTTATCTTCATTATAGTGCATTGACTGTCATTCTGTAACCTTCCTTTTATCTACACCTTACTTTATTTTATTTAAATCTCACATCATTTTATCTTAGTATACTTTATTTTATCTACAAACTACTTCATTAAATTCAAGAAACATATTGATTTTACACAAAAAACCAAAATTCAAATCTTGTTGTTATTTGAAGTTATATTTCATCTTTCGTTCAATGTAATGCTCGTATGATTCATTATATCTACTGAGACATGATTTTAGATATTATATTATGCATTATGATGTGAGAATCTTTTTTTAAAATCCTCACTTAAGTTTTGTACAAATTCTCATAGGTTTAATCAACATTCTAGCAGTTTTCTCTTTCCTAGGAATTAATCGACTGTCACTCCCTTCAGGTTTGACCACATATGGAGGTAACACTTTGATAGTTTGAGGAACTTATGCAACATAATAGTCTTCAAACGTAATCTTTTTCATTGATGAATAGTTACAGTTAATAATTGAGTCATCCAAATGGTTTAAAAAATTCATCCAATACTCTAAATTTTCTCCCTTTTTAAGGCTTCATCTTATGAGCACACTCTAGTAGAAATGAACTCGAGAACAAATAAAATGAACAACACATTACCAAACATGAAATCCAATAAAAGGTTGATGAAATAATAGAATGTTACTTAAAACAACGCTAAAAAATAAAATAATGAACATAATACCACAATAAATGAATAACGTAGAATTAAAAATGAAAAACTCCCAAATTTGTTTAAAATAAAAACTCTCTAAACTATAAATCAAAAACAATCTCGTGAAACCATAATCAACAAATATCATCCAAAACTTGAAACAACTGAAACAAATATGACATTCAAATCAGGGAAAATTCACAACGGAAACAAATATGGTCTTCATGAAAAATAAAAATCAAATTTACAATTCCAAATCTAAATAACTTATCGCTAAACCATTGCAGAAAGAAACATGAACCTAGAAAACACAAAAACTTCAAATCTGACCTTTAGAACCAACATCCATGATTGAATACAGTACGCTGCTCAAAATCAGAATCCGATTACCGAAATTAAAGATATGAATTAATGAAGATGAAATGAACACAAAGACAAATTGAATTCAATAATATCAAAACGTATTCAACAAGACAATCAAAATCTCATGGAAAATCGAAAATAAAAAGAATTAGAGATACAAATCACGCGAATGAAGAAAACAAAAATATCTTTTGGAAGGAAACAAAAATATGATCGTGAATTAGGGGATACCACATTTAAAATAGGTCAAATTACAAAGACACCATTAAAAATGTAACAATGCACCATACAAAAAATAAAATGAAAACGAAAATTTTTAAATCATGACTGCCGATCTCAAGAAATAAATGGCTCAGATTTATTCTCATTTTTTCACATTAAGAACAATTCTCATATAATCTAGCATATATATATATATATATATATATATATATATGAATGTAGTTTCTATATCTCCAAGAAAGTGATTTGATATAGTAAGTTGATGAGACTGGGTCAAGATAATTGTAGGTCAATGAGATTTGTTTATATAGACTTGAGTTGATGAGAGTGGGTCAATTCAGAGGTCTAGCAAACTCGATGAGTGGCTGAATATATAGAAAAAAATTGGTAACTAAAGTTTCGTAGTTTTATGGGATTTATCCATATTAGATGGGGATCTAGATAAATATTAATTTATTTGTGAATAGATTAGGATTTGAGATATCTTTACCATATAAAGATAGATTTTCGTATGTATCTAGGACCCTATAAATACACCAGCTCATACTTGTATTTTTCCCACCATAATAAATGTTATCACCGAAAGGTTTGAAGAGTGGACATAGAGCATATGCTCAAAACACTACAAATACTTAAGTTTTTTATTTGTGTTTGAAAATTATTTTTTATTCACAAAAAATCGGTGCAGTGAACATGGAGAGAAGGATTGTCATTGGTTCAACCAAGCTCGAGGTGGAGCAATTCACAGGTTCAAGAAATTTTGGCCTGTGGAGGTTGAAGATGCAAGCCTTGGTGTAGCAAGGCTTGGAAAACGCCTCAAAAGGAGAGGTTAGGTTGCTGACACAATGACGAAGCAACAAAAAAAGACACAATGGAGAAAGCGCATAGTGCACTGATAGTAAATCTTGAAGACACAGTATTAAGGAAGGTGTCGAAGAAGAAGTTGACGGTGGGACCAAACTTGAATTACTATACATGACGAAGTCCATGGCAAATGGGTCCAAATAAATGTTATATGCAGTTAAGATGCAAGAGGGAAATCCAATCCTAGAGCAGCTCGACCAGTTTAATAAATTAATCCTCGACTTGAAAAATATCGAGGTGACAATAGATGACAAGGATTGAGCTTTGATGTTGATGAGTGCGCTACTAAATAACTATTCGAATTTTAGAGAAACCTTGTTATATGGAAGAGTCATTGACCTTGGATGAGGTTCAATCTACGCTAAGCTTGAAGATATTGAATGAGAAGAACGAGGAGCAACAAAACTCTCATGGATAAGGCCTGGTGGCACGAGGGAAATCGGAGAGAAGGAATTCCAATAAGAACAATAAGAATTCTTGGTCAAGGTCAGAAATAAAGTCGATGGTGAAGTGTTATTTCTGCCAGAATAAGGGATGCTTTAAATGAGAGTGTCCAGAGAGGCAGACGAAGCGCGAAAAACAGATGAATGTAGTTGTTGTTGAACATGAACATGACTCTGGAGAGACACTAGTAATTTTGAAGAATAGTTGAGAGAGGGAATAGATTTTAGGTACTGGTTGTATATTCCACATGATACCTAATATATTGTGGCTCGAAGGGTTTGAGGATGTCGAGAACTTGAGTGTTCTGCTAGGTAACAATAAGTCATGCAAGGTGATTGGAATGGATTCGATGAGGATTAACATGCATGATAGTTGTTGGGGTATGATGAAAATTAGCCCATTAAGGAGGCCCAAAGCGAGGCCCATCAGCACTCCTGTGGCCCGAGTAGCGAGCCATCCCGACAGAGAGCAGTTCGCAAGGGGGAGCAGATCGATCAAAGAAGTTCGATAGACAATGGGCAGTTCGACAAGCGAAGAGATTCTCCCCCTGGGGTGGCGAGCTGAAATAGGGTATTCCACGGTCATTGAGGAGCTGCTCAACGGTCAAGAAAGTCATCAGGCGATGAGGGGATAAGCTTGCGAGAACTTCGGAAGTGGTTGGAGATGAGCGCCATAATAATTTTGATAAAATCAGAGTCCACTACTCTACGGGCCCCGCGAGAACCTCGGAAACCCTAGAAAATTTGAATCCTATAAATAACCCCTTGTAAGTCAATTTTTGGCATCTATCCACGTTGAATACTGTTTAAGCTGAACATCATCATTCGCATATTTCTAAGCTATTATTTCTAGTTGTGTTTATCGCCCTGTCGAGCTCGATCTCGTCGAGCCATTTGTCTGACTGTGTATTCAATTGCTTTTGTCAAATTACATTCCCACAATTTGTTTATATTTTCTTTATTACTATTTTGAATATTACTCATTGTTCTTGTATCATTCGGATCCATAGTTCCCGGGGGCCGTATCCGTACAAATTAGAGCTCCTCGAAGGGAAAACCGATGACTACAACACTAGGAAAATGCACGGCCCATCATTGAGGAATCGGGGAGCACTAGCAGAGAACATTGAACTGCGCCCCGAAATCTGCAAGCAAAATTCAATCAAATGAAAGGGGGCAACAAAGAACAAGCAACCTCATGAACTCCAGTTGATCACACTCAGACGCACGGAACCCAGCCAAATGTGCCCAACCACGTTGACGCTCCAGCACTAACACAAATAGAGCACTGGTTTGAGCAGAGGCTAAGTTATTTCGAGTCACTCATCGCAAGGATCCCTGGGCTACCTCCGCCAGAGAGAACGATACCGGGGGAAAGCTATGGAGAGTCCCCCTTTTCTCAAAAGATAGTGGACGCCAAGCTAGCGGTGCAATTCACCCCACCAAGTTGTATACTATACGACGGGACCACCGACCCAAAGAACCATGTGGAGATATACAAATAAAAGATGTTTGCCCTAGCCATACCGAGTGCTCAACGAGAAACGTGTATGTGCAAAATTTTTGGCTCGAGTCTCGCTGGTCCCGCACTTCAGTGGTTCATAAACTTGCTGAGGAACTCTATATCAACGTTCGCCGAGCTACATTAATTGTTCTTGCGGTAGTATTTGAGTAGTCGGAGGCTTGATAAACACCTCGATGTCCTATATGCGGTAATTTAAAGGCTAGGCGAACTGCTAAGATTATACATGTCTAGGTTCAATAAGGAATTGGAAGTTGTGCCGAACTGCCCAAACAACAATGCAGTGCGAGCATTCACCCAAGACATGGACGTAGACTCAGACCTTTATCGCGAGTTATCGATCTATTCATGCCAGACGATGGACGACGTACTCAACCAAACCTGGGTGGTGATCAAATGGGAAAAAGATGAGCCGTACAGAAAGGCGCGGCGAAATAGTGGAAGACCTGCAACCAGAGAAGAACACAGGCATGAGTTGTGGGACAGGCGCCCGCCGAGATCACATCCCTACAACAAGCCACACCACCAGATCAACAACTTGGGGCCGTATGTACCCGAGTATACCTATCGATCGAACCGGCGGACTTGGTTTAGAACATGCTCTACTAAATGCCCGACATGGTAAAATGGCCTCAGAAGATGAAGACTGACCGATAAATGTGTGACGCACATAAATTTTGCGAGTTCCACAACAATCACGGACACACTATAGCGGACTGCAGAGCACTTTCATTGGAGGTGCTCGAATTGCTTAAAAGGGTCTACTTTCCGAGTATCTCACAAATAGAGGAAATCATGCATAGAACTGCCAGAAGCAGTCTGATGATAAAAGAGGCAACACCGAGGCAAATCTGAAGCCGCCTATACCAGTTCAAACTATAAATTGCATCAGCGGCGGATTATAAATAAGCGGTGTGACCCAGTCAACTGCCAAGAAAGCTCGAAGGCTAACCCGTGAGGAAATTGGGGCCACTCAAAAAACTCGGAGCACATCTTGATCGAATTCAAGTACAATAAAGTGTCGGGGCTGGACCACCCTCATGACGACGTGCTGGTGATCTCACTGTTAATATCAAACTGTCTTGTGAAAAGGATAATGGTCGACAGTGGAAGTTCAGCGAACATCCTATTCTTGCACGCACTGGAAGAGATGAAGCTCCCCAAAGAAAAGATTGTGAGAAGCCAGATGCCCATGATCGGCTTCAAAGGAGGAGTTCAGATGACACTCGGGATAGTGACCCTGCCCACCTATTGTGGGATCCATCATGACGTATCGCTCATGGTGATAGACACGCCAAGCGCCTATGATGCGCTCCTGGACAGGCCCTGGCTCCACCAATTGAAAGCCGTACCATCCACTTATCACCAGGTCGTCAAGTTTCCCACCTCGAAGGGGGTCTACACAATTGAATGAGAGTAGAACGCGGCCAAGGTGTTCTACTATGCAAGCTTCAAGGTTGTCTGCTCACAGCAACACTTCATGAGCAAGCCATTGCTACCACCACTAGATGAATTCGAAGAAGCCGAAGTGATAATGCTCGGTCTAGCCAATCCGAGTAAAAAGACTAATATTAGAAGCGGGCTGGACCCAGAAGTTCACAAGCAACTCATGGAGTTTTTAGCCAATGAAGCAAAGGTCTTCGCCTGGTCATATAGGGATATGACTGGAATTGACCCAGAGGTCATGACCCACCGCCTACAGGTCGATCCAACCCACAAACCAGTACAACAATGCAGGAGAAAGTTTGCAGCAGAGAAGAATGAAGCAATCAACCAGGATATCCAGAAGCTCCTCGAAATCGGCTCCGTGACAGAGGTGAAGTACCCTACCTAGCTCGCCAACATAGTGGTAGTAAAGAAGAAAAATGGAAAGAATAGGGTGTGTATGGATTACACCAACCTCAACAAGGCGTGCCTGAAAGACCCGTACCTGCTTCCTCACATCGACTGCATAGTCAATGCAACAGCAGGACATTAACTCATAAGTTTCATGGATGCCTTTTCGGGGTACAACCAAAGTTTGGGGGATTTGCCAGTGCTATGGTTTACTCTTCTCTCCTCTATCTACATTGCATCTTATTCTACCTTGGACTTAGTTTTTTGATGGATTTGGATATTCAATACATTGGATTCAATTTGGTTGTAGTATATTTGATTTGAATGAATATTGATGTTTTGATACCTGGCTTTATTCTTTCTATATTTTTGTGATGAATGAATGGTGGAATGATTGGTGGTGCTAGTGGAACAATGTTGATTTGTATAAATTTTTGGGATTGTGGAAAGTTTGGTAGAAAGATGATTGGATGAGAATTGTTGTTTTGAATGCTATATTTTTGTTGAGGATTCATTGTGGAAGTGTTTTGAGTGAATTTTTATTAGATGGATATGAGCTTTTGTTGCTATGAATATGCTCAATTGGTGGTGTGTTTGTGTTTGTTTAGTAGGTACAATAAGGCGATGGAGAGCGGTTTGATCACGGATGTCAATGGATAACACATCCTATCGATTTCTTTTGCCATTTTGTTGATAGTTGTGATTGCTTTGTAGTTGTTTAGGTTGTTTGCATGTTTTCATGATTGTATGTGTATGATGAACCCAAACTAGACTTGAGATATAATCGTGAAAAACTAGGAAAGTTTGATTATACTTGAACCTATGATATGGCGGAATCATTGATATTGAAGCATGCTTATGTTGAGTTTTTGAATTGTCGAGCTTTGTGTTTGGTTAATGTTTGAGACTTGACAAAAATCCATGAGAATTGAGCTTTGACATTGTCATATCTTTTCAATTGTGAGAGGCGAGATTGAGAGTCAGAAATCTAGAACTTGCATCCATTCTCTATCTATTAGCATCCATTCTCTATCTATTAGCATGAGCTTTTGACTAGAAAATGATATTAGGCCATCGATTCCTATTCGTACCTTGCACATTGGGAGTATAAGGAGTTATATTTTATCATTATTTGTCTTTCATACCTTTGTTCCCCGTGATTGAGCATTAATGGAGATTTTTTCTTTGATGTGATTAGGGATAAGTTTGGGGGATGTGAGTATAAGGGTGATTATTGTGTTGTGGGTTTGGGTTGGGAATTGTTCGGTATGATGGTTGAATTAAATCCCATTTGATGAGGTAAGGAAAGAAAGAAATCGAAAAAGAAAGGTGCAAGTCTTGCAAAAATGAGCACCTACAAAAAAATTGTTGTGAAAAAAAGGGAAAAAAGAGAAAGAGAAAAAAAGAAAAGAATTGAACATGCAAGGGCATGAGAAGAAAAAAAAAAAGAAGAAAAAGAGAGAACGAAAAAAAAGAATGTGAAGTCGAATAAGCCTCGGGATTAGTGGTTTGAAGCAAATGATTGGGGATTTTGGGAATTTGAGGAGTATTTTACTTTGGCCTAAAATCACCTACCTTTTAGATAACCACGTTATAACCAAAACAAAGACCTTCTTGATTCTAGGATCTAGCTCATTGTAGTATAGTGGTGAGATAGGATATAAGCTTCCATCGAGCTTGATATCTCGTGCTTGAGTGAATGGTCCTTAAACATGAGAGGGGTGTATTTTATTTCTTATATCTATCTTGTTGAGAGGATTGAGTCTCTTGCATTAACCGTTGCACAAATTTAGGTGATAATCTCGTTTGACTGAGGCATGCTAAGATAGATATGATGAGCTATGAGGTATTGCACTAGGTAGGATGATTATTTTTTTTTGTTTTGATTGAGGACAATCAAAGGTTTAAGTTTGGGGGATTATGATATGTGTGTAAAATGACCGAATTATTGATATGTTTGAGTGCTTGTTTGCGGTCGTTTTACCCACATATCATATGGTTTTCGTGTGTTTTTATCTTGTTTTCGTGTTTTGTTGTGTTGGTGTTGTGTAGGGCTTTGAATTGAGCATTTTTCATCAAGTTTGGCCCAATTTTGGTGAAAAATTGACCCGGATAGTGTTTATGTATGGCAAATACCGACCCGAATGGAGCAGAGGAGCAGCAGGGAGATTTCAGAGCCAAAACCCGGTCCGGACCATTCTGGGTTCGGTCGAGATTTGTGTCTGTCTGGCAGAGCTTGACCGAACCCCTGCTCAGCTCGGTCGGGATCTACCAGATAGAGGCAAATCCTGGTCGAGCCAGTTCTGTCCCGAGCGAACCCGAGCGTGTTGTTTTGGCAGTTTTTCAGTTTTGAAGCATCCGGGTCGAATCAATTTCATCCGGGGTGAACTTTAAATCTGGGAACTTAATATAAAAGGTGGAATAACGATTGAGAAAAGAACTTTTGGCACTTTTTACATATTTGTGCTGGTTTTTCACTCTCCAAATCACTTCCTACTCTCATACAACCGTCAATTGAAGGGGATCTTCATCCAAATCTATCCAACTGTTGAAGAACATGAAGAACCAAGTCTGGATCAAGGTTAAGGATCCAATTTGGGGGAAATTGCAATTCCGAATCTATTTGTAATGGCTAAGTTTTGTCTTTCAATTCAGTTGTACCAATTCCAAGGTATGAGTAGCTAAACATCTAGGAATGTTGGATTGAAAAATGTAGTGGATAACTTTTGATCAATTGATTACTTGCTTACCTATTCCTTGTTGATAAAGGCATGCTAGATCTTATTCCTATTCAAGTAATGTAGATTAGAGTCAATTGCTTGATACTTGACATTGAGATTACAGCCAATACGCGGATTGATATGTCATGATTAGCATGTTCTTATGCATGTCTCAATCCAATCCTTGTGCGGGGGAAGCATATAGGTTAAGTGTCCACAATCGTTTGGGAGTGTGCTAGGATTAGATAACGTAACGGTTTGATAATCTTAGTTCATCTACGATTAATTCATCGGTGCTAAGGGGATTAGTCATGTTCACTACAAAGTTCTCTCCAATATCCTATTTCTCCCTAATTTGAGATCATTTAATTAGTGCTTGCTTTTATTATTGTTGGATTGATTGAGGTTGTGTTTATGAGTTTAATGATGATGATATTTGTTAGTTTTTATTCATAATTGATCTAGTTAGATTGTAATTGTCAATACTCAAACTCAACGATAGAATTTGCTTAGATATAATAGCAACACAACACAAACTAGTATTCTAGAAGGCAAGCGAAGAAGGTCTCGGATTTGACATATTTTTATTCTTGTATACGCTAGGAGTTTTAAGTGATTGAATTTCTAGTGCTATCACGAATCTATCTTGGGACTATATGATCCGAGAAATTTCTCAAATAACTCTCTTATTATCAAATCGTTAATAAGAAGAAGGGGTTGAAAATATGAAGGGGAGAGAGAGAGGGAGGGAGAGGGGGAGAAATCAAAATGAAAAAAAGGAGAAAGAAATTATTTTTGACTATAAATTGTTACATCTATTTATGATGTTGATATTAATATTAGTGCATAAGATTTTGTATATATATTATCATTATTATCAACTAATATTTTATTCCATATTTTATTTTTTAATAATAGAGCCCAGTTAAAAAATTCTGGATCCATGGAGAAACAGAAACCCAAAACAATTTAAGTACGAAAACCATGTTCCTTCAGTTTAATTTGCCTATTTTAATTTCAGAAGAATTATTTTTTCTTTTTCACAATATAGTTTCAGTTGAGAGATATACCAATTTAAGGACGAAAATGCGACCTCCAGGTTTTATGTTTCCCACAAATTATGATGAATTCAATATGGTTGGGCTGGATTTATTTTAAGGAAAATAAAGAAGAGAAACAAGCCCAATTTAAATAAAATATATGCTGGTATTTTATACTATGCCTTTTCATTTTGACACATTAATTTTGGAGCTAGTGTTTAGTAGCTAATTATGGTTAATAATAAAATTGGCAATCGTAATTAACTTATTTAAGTTAATTTAGTGACAATATTGTAATCTTAGTAATCATTATATTATTTGATCACTTAAATAAGGAAACTGTTTACGAGAAAAAACCTCATTTAACTTGAGTGTGCTGAGTTCAACAAACAATTGATTATGAAAATATTAAAATTTGGAGAATCATGATCTAAGTTTATACAAAGATGTAGATCTAATTGATTTGTATTTATGAGATTTGCTCACCTACCCACGGGTGGGTAGAATTAATGTGCCCACCGATGACGTGTCAATGTCACATAGATTGTAAAAGTAATATTGTTAATTTTGTATATACCGTTAATTTATGATAATTATATTTCAACCTTATTACCTTAAAAAGAAGT
>JAPKLW010000077.1:836900-859243 GCA_026898455.1 Plectranthus barbatus
CCCACCCCTCGGGTCCGGCGATGTCAGGGCCTGCAGTCCGATGCACCCCAACCCACTCAGCGTCAACTGAGCCCTGCGCACACAGCGACTTATGGTTCGCCAGCCTCATCCGCAGATGCAGACTGGAGGGTTGTTGTCAAGGGGGATCGAACACCCGCCCTCAACCTTTAACACCAAACCTTAAAGGTAAGATGTCACCACTTGAGCTGCATCTGCGGATGAGGCTGGCGAACCATAAGTCGCTGTGTGCGCAGGGCTCAGTTGACGCTGAGTGGGTTGGGGTGCATCGGACTGCAGGCCCTGACATCGCCAGACCCGAGGGGTAGGATGTTACAAATAAAGTTGTTCGGTTTAGAAAATAAGTTTCAAAATCATTCTCATTTATAATGTTTGATTCGGTTCGTTATTTTCACGAGTTTACGAATATTAAAATATTTTTTTCATGTTGAATAGTTGAACTAAAAATAATTTCGCTTTAATAAAATTATTTTAATATAATAGTATTGAAATGTATTGGTGATATTTAATATATTAATAGTGTTTAATATTAATATAGTCTTCATATAATTTAGTGGTCATATTATCAATGAAACATAATAATGAACAACATAAAAATTTATTAAAAAGTTATAATAATTTATACTAAATTATTATTATTTTAGATATACCAATAAAATATTATAATAATTATTTTCAATATATTATATTTTATAATTATAACAATCTTCATCACTATAATGAAAATATAATAATAATACTCCAAAGTACTATTACTATATTTTTTTAATGAATATGACCATCACCAAGAAATATTGGAGCATTTCGAAAATAACAAAATAAATATAAAATATATGAAACAAACAAATAAAAAGAATATTTTGCGAATGAAAATAAATGACCATCAATTTGGATGGAAACGATAATTCTCAAATGCTGAGGAATCATGCTCTGGTCATTTATAAAGTTGTTTAAAATCAACAAAGACTTGTTGAACTTCAAAATTCCGGTAAAAAAAGCTTGAAATTGAAAGTGAATCAAACTTAAAACAGTACAAATATGCAATCTCTTGAAAAACAACCCAATCATAATAATAAATAAAAATGAGAATATTTATAAGCCTACTATATACAGCTCTCATCAAATCAACCCAAGTTCAAACCACAAAACAAATCTTTCAGTCTATAATATACAATTTTGATGAAACAAAATAAGAGAGAAGAGAAATGGCTTACTGCATGCCCATGGGTATGATGAGGTCGGAGACGGAGGCCAGACCCCTCATCAGTCTCACTATCTCAGCCGTGTCGTCCAGATAGTACTTAGCCTTGCTCGGTTTGCGCCCCACCGTGCATGCAAACACTTCCGCCTGGGGAGCGATGGATGGACCCGTGATGCTGCTGCTGATCACCTCAAACATGTCTTCATCAGATCGGTCGTCCCCAATGCACAGCACGAAATCAGGCGACATTCCTCGCTCCTGCATCCACGACAGCAGCCGTTTCGCCACCAGACCCTTGCTCACTCCCTGTACATTCAAACTTAGTACCGCGCCTACCTCTCTCTACATGCATGAAAATTAATCTTCTCCATAGATTTGTGGAAATATTTATCATTGCATGCTTGCTATCTTCCTTCTCTTAACAACTACTAAAGATTTACGATTGGTTATTTAGCTCGAGGTTCGAGGCTGCCTACAGTTCACATCAACTCATAAATCAGTCACACTTGACACTAATTAATAACATGAAAGATGCATTTATCCGAAATAATTAAGGAATATAATTTCATATCCTAATATAATTGAAAGAAATGATATGCCTAGATTGCATGCTTCCCAAGTTCAAGAATTAGCTAACAAGGCCAAAGAAGCAGGCCTCGAAAAGAAAAATTGCTTATAGTGATGACAATAAGAAATGAGCAGTTGAGGAAAATATAGATTACCTGCGGCTTAACTTCTACGCAATTCGAGTCGCTCTTGACCGTAACTGGTTCGTTGGCAAGCACACTCTCTAGATGATCAAGAAGCTCCTTAGCTTGACAGGATCCAAAATCAGGGTCAGCATCCTCGTAACACCAACCCATCGATGTTTCCTTAAGTTCAATCATCGATCCATCAGTTGTCTCGGTGTATAGTTGCATTACCGGCTCTGCTATCTGCTTCCAGTTGCATTCCACTACTGGAATACTGGTTTCCCATTCTTCATTTCGATTCATCCTGGATAATCCAATCGCAAGTCAGAGAGCAAATTATACTACAATGCAAAACGCGTAAACTATTATACCTCACAAAGTATCCATGCTCAGCTGCAATCCCCAGCTTTTCACAAGACGAAAACCACGCAGATAACTTTTCTCGTGGTCTAGAACTGACGATGAAAACCACATTGTTCTTGTCTCTGCATAAACTGTTTAGGATATCAAGTGTTTTCGAGCTTGGTTTCTTGTCGATTGAATTTTGGGGCATCAAAGTTCCATCATAGTCAAGAAGAATAGCTCTAGTTGTAGTCCTCTTGTAAGCCGAAACTATGTGCTCCATGGCCAGCTTTCTGAAGTTGGGATCAAGTGCAACAACTCTGAAGCTTAAGCCGAATCCAATACCCCAGCATCTGCGTCGCACATGATCCTTACAAGTCCTTTCCAGGTCTTGCAAGAAGCTTTTGCCCCAATACGACACGTCATGTGTGCTCACATACTTATAATGTTTTTCATGTCTCAGTTGTTTTTCAGCCTCCGCCAGTACAATGGCTGATTCCATTGCTTCTGCCACCACATCAGTATTCCACGGGTTGACTCGAATTGCTCCACTTAGAGATGGAGAACATCCAATAAACTCTGATACAACCAACATGCTCTTCTTGGGGGTGGATGCTTCCTGTCCCAATACTTTATCCAGTCGCTCGTTGCCTTGCCGACTGATAACATACTCATACGGTATGAGATTCATTCCATCTCTAACTGCAGTAACCAAACAACACTCAGCAACAACATAATAAGCAACTCTTTCGTAAAACTTCAGTGGCCGATCAATTAAGATGACCGGCTCGTATCCAGGTTCTCCAAATGTCTCGTTTATTCGCTTTACTGTAGCATACGTCTCATCCTGCACTTCTTTCACGTCCTTCCCTCTGCCCCTAGCAGGCAGAGCTATCTGAACTAAGACAACCTTTCCTTTCTTCTCGGGGTGCTGCAGCAGGAGTTGCTCCATTGCCAACAACTTTAAGCTGATGCCCTTGAAAATATCCATATCATCAACCCCAAGCAACATTGTTCGCCCCTGCCCCGTAAACTGCTTAACGAGCTCTTTCACCTTCGCCTCTGTCTCAGGAACGCTCAAAACCGACTGAAGTTGGCCCATATGAATGCCCACAGGAAGAATCTTGATACTAACAGTGCGGCCATAGTAGTCGAGGCCTATGTAACCCCTTTTCGACTCATACGATATTCCCAGCATCCGACTACAACATGAGAGGAAATGCCTAGCATAGTCAAATGTGTGAAAACCAATCAAATCAGAATTAAGCAGACCCCGGAGAAGCTCCTCCCTTATAGGCAAAGTCTTGTAAATCTCCGAAGATGGAAATGGACTGTGCAGGAAAAACCCAAGCTTCGCCCGATTAAACCTCTTCCTCAGGAAAGTAGGCAGTACCATCAGATGATAATCATGAATCCACACATAGTCATCTTCCGGGTTGATCACTTCCATGATCCTGTCCGCAAAAATCTTGTTCACCGATACATAAGCCTGCCACAGCGAGCGGTTGAACCTACCACCAAGATCAGGAGACAATGGCAACATATAGTGGAACAAAGGCCATAGCTGCTGTTTGCAAAAGCCATGATAGTACTTGCTATACAGATCAGGAGGCAAAAAAGTCGGAACGCACTTAAACGTTTCGAGGAGGATCTGGGAGACCTCATCTTGGTCATTGGGGTGGACTTCTTCCTTGAGACAGCCCACATATATGAATTCAGTATCTTCATCACCTAAGCAGTCTTTTAGCTGGAGATAGAGTGAATTATCATCCCAGCTAAAAGTCCAGCCTTTACTACTATCAGTTTTCCTCTGCAACTTTATAGGCAACTGATTCGCCACGATTATTATCCTATCCTTTTGAGAAGATGAAGATGATGGATCCGACGAAACACTGTCGGAACCATCATCATCAATATCCGACATTATCCCAGCTACGGTCATAATACGAGGGATGCGCCGACTCATGCGGCTGAAAGATGGCGATGGAGCTTCGCCAGAAGCAAGCTCCAACAGGTTTGAATATGATCTAGACACCATTTCTCTCTAGAGCTCAACCCCAACAACCTCAAACTTTGTTTTCCCAGCACAAGTTTCCAAGAACATAGAAATAGAACCCTATCTGAGAATGGAATTTCCTAAGAAATTGAGCAATAGGTAAACATCCCAAATGAAAACACTTCCTCTTTCAACATAGAGCAAGAAATAAGGCACAAATTTTTTGCCTGAAAAGATAAAATTAGAAAGGGTGCAAGAAAATACTTTCAAGTTTCAAGATTTGACTTTGTGAGGAACCAATCAATCAACAACCTGCATCAAACAAAAGCAAAAAAAATAAATAAATAAAAACATGTCAAACCATTAGAAGCTATAATTGAAGGAAGATAATAAATTTCAGATCACAAAACAGATATTAGCTCCAAAAAAGGGGCAAGTAGAAGATAATACCTGAACAATTAGGAGAAAACAGCAAGAGCCCACATAAAGTTGAGACACAAAGAATAGCAAAGGACAAACAACAGATGATATTTCAAGAACCAGTTCAACCAAATCCACTTGAAACAAAATCAAAAGAAAAAAGCAAGGTGTGGGAGAGAAACCCTAGTCTATGAAAAAAGAAAATAAAAATGGGAAAAAGGGAGAGAGCTGAGTGCTGAAAACTGTTCTTTTTTTGTTATCTCTATTTGTAGTGGAGCTGCATCAAAGCTTGTAATATACACTGAAATATAGTACACTGTGAGTGATGAGAGCAAAATAAATAAATAAAAAAAAGGAATTATATATAAATATAAATATAAATATAAATATTTTCTGAGCTTGGACTTTGGAGTTTTGTCTACCTATCTCATGGCACTAATGGATAACTGCAAAGATAACTTAAAATAATTACAGTGAACAGCTGGCCAAGTGGTCCATTGTTGCATACTTAGATTCCTCCTTTTTTTTTTAGTCAAATGGGGAGAGAAAATCAAGAAGAAAGAAAGCTCATAACTATTTAAATTCTTCTTGAATATCCCAATGTTTTACCTCTTCCATGTTCTAGTTTTGAAGATAATTAAGAAGAAACCCATTTGATATAAAATACAAAACAAAACAAAAAAGAAAAGAAAGTATTATATACAATGTTGTAAAGTGAGTTAGAATTAGAATATGTTGGTGTTGGTTGGTTCATGAATTCAGGCATGTCACCTACCAAGATCATCCAAAATGGCAAATATTAATTACACTTACTGCTGAAGATGGTTCTACTTCTACACAACACAGCCAAACCAAAGGGACTTTTGGCACCTCACCAATTTATTAATAACTCTCTCAATTTGCCCCTCAAATATAACCTCTTCACCACTCTCGGACACACATTAGCCAAAGCAAGACTAATACTCTTTCCATTCTTTCCGATTATTTAGTCCATATTTCTTTTTTGGGTGTCTTATTTAAATGGTCTATTATCTAAATTTAGATTTTTTTTTGCATGTGTTTACAAATAAATTGTGCATTCTTTGATTGAGATTATTTTTCTTTTCAACTACAAATATATGAATGGTTTTAATTTAACAGGAAAATATCATATTACGTAATTTCATGAAAACAAACACACATTTACTTCAATGATTTTCTTTGTTTTATGCATGCTTTATTAATTTGAATTCATGATCTTTAAAATAATGGGTTATATTGAATTTCTAATTGGAATATCTTATAATATATGTGAAGATGTATAGTGTGAGGGAATTGAAGTTATTGGTGGTGATGTCATAGAAGTTATTGATAAATGTGAATATTTATTTAATTATTTTAAAATGGGAAGGTCTCAAGTTAGACACATTTAAATGGTTTAGGTGGTTTTATTCATTAACTCAAATCAAACCTATCTAATATACTCTAATTGAGGATTAATAAACTTTATTTGGGATGGATAAATCTATTTGGGAATTAATAAACCCTAACGCAAATTTTTGTCTTTCAAAATTATATCATCATACAAATCTAAAAGAAAATTAAAATAAATAACGTAATAAAAAAAAAACATAAATTTAGAAATACAAATTATTTACACTCTTAATTAGTGCAAATGCAATACAAAATTCTCAAGTATAAACGAAATGCAGAATTGAACCAATTATAATTCGATGAAGTTAATTAATATATAGTTATAAGGTTCTATCATAATAGTTAAATGAATAAATCAATATTCATGGATATAAACTTATATAAGATGGACTTAAGGTCCTTTTTTTAAAAAACGGATCTATACATATTTATATATTTTAACCATATTTTTTTAATAAAGGATATATTTTATTTAATAAATGATGTATTGAGTTCTTATTCAGTAAAAAATAAGTATAATTTTATATAGTAAATAATGTATCTAATTTGTATTTAGTAAACAATGTACAATGTTATTTTATAAAATAAATCTTATGGAATCTATGTCACACAATTTTTGTGAGTAACCATCTAAAACTTATTTTATTTTATTTTTTTTAAAAGTTAGTTGAGAATTAATTTTATATATATATATATGAAATATTGACTAGCGAGACGGGCTTTAACTATCCCTCATTACTGATATGAAGAAATAGATATAATATAATATTGGGATAGCGTGAAATAGGCATTTAAAGGTGTGGCGTGAGTAAATAAATATTGGCAATGTTGAGAAGTGGTTGTTGGAGTTGGATAAAGTAAACGTGCTAGTTTTCAAAATCATTTATTCAAACATCCTATTAAGTTTTGTTTTTTGTCCATAAATTTATGAAATAAATCACAAGTCTATTAGATCGTAGGGCCTAACCCTAATAATATGTGATGTTCACTCATCTTAATCACCCAATAAGCAATTTTACACATTAATATATATATATATATATATATATATATATATAATATGGATCACATACTAAAAGTTAATTTGTACTAAATATGAATGAATGTACACCATTCATCTCAAAAAATAATGGTTGATATTTAAATATTTTACCGGATTTTATGCTTTTTTGCTTTATAAATCATACTTAATCGAATTAAGCTTGATTTATAAAACAATTAAGCATGAACGAAAAATTATGCTTAATTTTTTAATCTTTGATGCTTAATCTCAATCATTGATGCTATCAATCTAATGACTGAGATTCATTCCTATTTAGCACAAACTTTAATTTTAACACTTGATTGGATCTCTCTCTCTCTCTCTCTCTATATATATATATATATATATATATATATATATATATATATATATTATGATTAGAAATAAGAATAAATCTTAATCTTTCAAATTTTGATCTAACGCTAAAAACTTGATAATTCAGTGTCATTTTAGATTAATTTATATGCATTATAAGATAATCAAATTGTATCTTTTGTAGAGAAATAATTCCCTTTATTTCACTCAAATAATATTAATGTACATGGAGATATATATAGAGGAAAAACAAATCTATCTAACTTAATTTACAATACAAGCTACAAAGAATATTGGAAAACTTGATACACAAGATATAATTATATCTAATATATCTCAAGACCCCCGCCAAGCGAAGACGGCGAAAATCGAAGCTTGGAACAAAAGTACTCGAATAACTTCCTTGAAAGACTCTTCGTGAAAATGTCTGCAACTTGCTCTTCTGAAGGGATGAATTTTGTCTGCAATTTGTTCGAACACGCTAGCTCACGTACGAAAGGATAGTCTATATCAATATGTTTCGCCCTTTTGTGAGAGATAGGGTTTTGTGTGAGAAAGAGAGCACTAGCATTATCAGAATAGATGCAAGGTGTGGACATGAGAGACACTCGGAGCTCAAGCAGCATGTTATCAACCCATAACATTTCAAAGGCGATGTTGGCGATCGCGCGATACTCTGACTCGCAGCTGGAGCGGGAAATGGTTTGGTTGCTTCTTCGCACTCCAGGAAACCAAATTCGAACCAAGGAAAATGGAGTATCCGTACGTCGAACGCCGAGTGACCGGACATCTCGCCCAATCCGCATCAAAATACCCACGTGAGATAGGAGTGCCCGGCGAAAAGGTTAGGCCAAAATGGAATGTGCCTTTAACTTAGCGAAGTATTTGCTTGAGATTCTGAAAATGCTCGATGGTGGGCGATTTCTGAAACTGACTCATGGTATTTACTGAGTAGGCGAGGTTCGGACGAGTGATGGTAAGGTATTGTAGAGCACCGAGCAAAGACCGATAGAGTGTAGGATCCTCGAAAGTTGCACCATCGGCTACAAAGGTAACCACTGGAGCTAAAGGTGTAGATACGGGCTTAGCATCATTCATGTTTGCACGCTTGAGGATGTCGAGGGCGTACTTGGTCTGGGTGAGATAAAGACCAGTTGATGGGTGGAACACCTCCAAGCCGAGGAAATTGTAGGGATTTATTCGTGAACCGAATCACAAAATCCAAGTAAGCCGAATCGATTTATGGTTTATTGTTCACAATACCAATTCACAAAACCCTAGCATGCTCCTATGAATTTAATGCGTGGATAATAGAAATTATCGTTATTCTGTAGAGTCTGATCCGATCTTTTACGTTTGAATATCCAACTTTAATTCAACCACGCGATTCGATTAAATTTGCGAAAACAGAAATTAGTAATCTAACTTCTAGATTCAATTGAAAATAAAGAAAAAGAAGAAGAAAGAATTCTGTTCTCCAGATCAGATCTTCAGGGTTGTATCCCAATGTTGTTCAGATCTGCTACTGGTGAGGATTCCACAGATCTGTAGAGTGTAGACCGGAGTCGAATTTCCTTCTCCTCCCCTCTCATTGGCACCGCCCCTGCTCTCCCTCTCCTTAGGGTTTCAACTGATTTGAATGTTATGAAGTGACTAAGGTTTCAGAGAGAGAGCTATCTATTTATAGACCTAGGGTTTTAACCCTAATGGGCTACTGGGCCTTTTTCAACATATATAAATGGGCCAGACCTCGAACCTAATGCAAATAATAAAATGGGCCTATAAATTAATTAATTCTCATGTCGACAACCCAGGACACAATTAATTAATTAATATTAATTCTTTTTCACCAAAGAATTAATACTGACCTACCCCTTTATTACCACGTTATGAGAACGGGCTGCATTAATTGAGAATCCCCATATTTAAGGTTACCGGACATTCATTAATTAATTGGATCTTCTGACAAGCACTATCTACAATTAATTAATATCTTATTATTCTCTAGCAGTACCACTCAAACCTTATCACTCGTGCTTGAACTTAATCAGCCTGCAGGACTTTGGCACGATGAATGTCATTGAGCTCCTCAGGGAATGTCCCCATCCTCTTACTCGGACATGGTTACCTAAACCCAGTCTCAGGCTCAATCACTACACGAACTGTTGTTACCCAAGATGCGGATATACGAGCACGTTACTTAGGCTCTCCACCATGGCAAGTCAAAGCAACAGTCAATTCGTGCAAACCCCTAAACCTTCATTAGGGTTTTGACTCAATCAAGAACTAGATCTGCATTCGCTGATGTCAGACAGTCGAATACATCTCACTGCGGTCCATCAATACGCCACCCTTGCGTACCAGTAACCAAGACAGACTACTTATTCTGACAATGCCGCAACCATTCGGACAGACATATCCTCATACGCCGTCTCGGCTGTGATCAGGTTTATGTCTCACTAGGTCAAGTGATCATACTGTCTTCCGCGATCTACTACACGTCGTATGATCGTCCCTATCGATGAGACAAGAGGATATCATTGTTACATACATGTAAGTTTGTTTGACAGATAGGAGATATAAACCGTTGTATACTCATTATAATAAATGCTTTCAGTATACAAAACCCATCAATCTCCCACTTATACTCAAAGCATAACTAAGCTATTACAGAGTATACAGTGCGTGTATCTAGCCTGCTATCTCGTTAACCACTGTCAGTGGTCGGCATCCACCTCAGACTCAGCTCACAATAGGTCTTTCGTAAACTTTCTGCGGCAAGCTCTTTGTAAATGGATCAGCAAGGTTGTCCTTAGTGTCAATCTTCGTGATCAGCACATCGCCCCTCGATACGATCTCTCGTATGATATGGTACTTTCTCTCTATATGTTTGCTTGCCCTGTGAGACCACTGTTCCTTTGAGTTCGCAACTACACTAGAGTTATCACAATAAATTGTGATGCTCTTCGGCAAACTCGGAATCACGCCCAACTCCAAAAGGTAGTTCCTGAGCCATACCCCCTCTTTCGAGGCTTCGGAGGCGACGACATATTCCGCCTCCATGGTGGAGTCAGCAATGCATTTCTGCTTTGAGCTCCTCCAAGATATAGCTCCACCCCCAAGGTAAACACATATCCCGAGGTCGATTTCTTCTCATCCTGGTCCCCTTGGAAATCCGGGTCTGTATAACCCACTGGGCACAAATCCTTTCTTTGATAAACTAGGCAGTAATTCCTATTTCTCTTCAAATACTTGAGGATGTACTTTACCGCAGTCCAACGCGTCTGTCCAGGGTTAGATTGATATCTTGCTACCATGCCA
Organism: Plectranthus barbatus; assembly: GCA_026898455.1. Taxonomy (NCBI): domain Eukaryota; kingdom Viridiplantae; phylum Streptophyta; class Magnoliopsida; order Lamiales; family Lamiaceae; genus Plectranthus; species Plectranthus barbatus. Next base: position 847,661 of record JAPKLW010000077.1, read on the forward strand.
ACGGCATGACAGATATCTGACCTGGTACACAACATCACATACATTAGGCTACTCACCGCTGAAGCATATGGTACAAGACTCATCTCATCTTTCTCCCGTTGTGTCTCAGGACACTACCTACTAGAAAGACGAACGCCATGTCTGAAAGGTAGCAAGTCTTTCTTGGCGAGTTGCATGCTGAACTGGGCTATCACAGTATCCACATAGGATGCCTGGGATAATCTCAACATCCTTCTCTTACGATCTCGTAAGACCTTAATCCCAAGGATGTAGCCAGCTTCTCCCAAATCCTTCATTTGGAAATGTTCGGATAACCAACACTTGATTTTCGACATCACTCCCTCGTTGTTTCCAAATAGGAGTATGTCATCAACGTATAGTGCAAGGAAAACCACGCTCCCACTGACACAAAGTCGATAAACACAACTTTTGTTTTCCAACTGTGCAAATCTAAAGGATTTAATCACATCGTTGAAATGTAAGTTCCACGACCTCGAAGCTTGCTTAAGTCCGTACAAGGACTTCTTAAGCTTCCAGACAAGATATTCTTTGCCTTTGCACACGTAGCCCTCAGGTTGTCGCATATAGATGTCCCTACCTTCTTCAAGGTAACTGTTTAGGAAAGCGGTTTTGACATCCATCTGCCAAATCTCGAGGTCCATATGCGCAACTATGGCAAGGAGTATCCGGATGGATTTGAGCATTCGTCATAGTCAATGCCCTCTTTCTGACTATAACCCTTTGCCACCAGCCTGGCTTTAAAAGCCGTTATTTCTCCATCCGCCCCTTTCTTTCTCTTGTATACCCATTTGCACCCTATGGCCCTAAAGCCATCTGGCAATTCAGTTTTCTGGTACACATCCATGGCAGTTATGGATTCAATTTCGGAATCCATGGCGACACGTCATTTATCAACATCCTTGTCTTGCACTACTACATCTTCGTAAGTCAGTGGGTCAGAGTCCTCATATCCATCTTCCGGGCTCAAGTCCAAAGACTCATCCACGAACATGTACCTTTCCGGCTCGAAAATCACTCTCCCACTACGACGAGGCATCGGTGCCGCGTCAGCAGTAGGTGCAGTAACTTGTGGTTCTGCACCTTGCACTGAAAAACGTGTCTGTGGTGCAGAACCTCTCACAGGTGCACCCACATTTGCACGTTCCCCTTCCCTTGGAATCTATTCTCGTTTTCAATTTCTTGAAGAACGATATCACTCCTTGACATGTGGCTCCTTACATACTCGTCCTCCAAGAATATAGCGTTGGTGGTAACAATGACTCTCTGACTCTCAGGACAGTAAAAGTAACCACCTTTCATTTGTCTGGGATACCCTATAAACAACATTACCTTTGACCTGCTTTCTAACTTATCAGGTTCCTTCGACAGTACGTGTGCCGGATAGCCCCATACTCTGAACTTGCGCAAACTTGGTTTGCGACCAAGGAAGAGCTCAGAAGGCGTCTTAGGAACTGATTTAGAAGGCACCACATTTAACACGTAAGCGGTTGTTTCCAATGCGTAGCCCCAAAACAAAATTGGTAAGTTTGCATAACTCATCATTGATATTACCATCTCTAGAAGAGTCCTATTTCTTCTTTCAGCTACACTTTTTTGCTGGGGAGTACCCGGTGCAGTCCACTGGGATGTAATCCGTTGTCTGACAAATACTGCAGGAACTCGTTACCGAGGTATTCGCCACCGCGGTCAGATCGCAGCGATTTGATAGTTTTCCCGACCTTCTTTGCTACCTCAACCTTGAACTCTTTGAATTTCTCAAAGCATCAGACTTGTAGCAAAGCAGGTAAACGTATCCGTACCTTGAGTAATTGTCAATGAAAGTGATGAAGTACTCGTACCCTCCACGAGCCTGTGTAGACATGGGTCCACATAAGTCATAATGGATTAATTCCAACACTTCCTCTGCTCGAGACTGACTATCCTTAAAAGGCCTAGTTGACATCTTGCCCTCGATGCAGGATTCGCAGACTTGATAAGGTACAACCCAGACTAAGTCCAATGTATCATCATCTGCAAGTCGTTGAATCCGCTTCAAGCTGATGTGACCGAGTCTCAAGTGCCAGAGATATGTAAGATCCTCATCAGAAGAAGGATGTTTTCTCTTTCTAGGATTATCAGTTTCGGATGAATTACATGCAATACAAAAGGACATATCTGATAAAACAGTATAAAAAGAATAAATCAACATCCCAAAATGGACACCATCGTTATTACCAATGATAGAAATCATAAATAACAAAATATCCATTGCGAAGTTGGAAAAACATTTTTCCTGCCGAAAACACGGCCCACTAAAGAAATTCTCAAAAACGTACTTAATCCATCAAAACATAAAAAAAGAAAACTCCATGAAGCTCCGTCATAAAACGTTGCCTTCATCCAGCTTGGTATCTTCTTGCCATCACTCACCAGCCTTGTCGGCAAGGTCCCCTGCAAAGTATAACAACATGATCAACAAGTCATCGCTTACAGCTCTTGGAAGAGCAACGCCACACTCTAATCATGCTTCAGTTATACATGCAAATGGCATACCCTGTCTAGCCTTGTGGGCATGACAATCTTTCCTCCAATGTCCTTTCTTACCACACCTGAAAACACTTGTCCCTTGAAGTTTCTGCCATAGGCTTATTAACAGCTCCCACGTCCTTCGCAGTTACCTTTCCAGCCTTCTTCTTAATCGCTCTTTTTGGCTTCATACCTTTCGATATAGCAGAGTGATTACCAAAAGTAGCTAAGGCAACCTTCTAAGGATTCATAACCGATTCCGCTGCCATCAAGTTATTGAGCAACTCGTTAAGAGTATACTCCTTCTTGTTCATGACAACAATCAATCTGAAACTCTTAAAGGATTTGGGTAGACAGTTCAGTATGATATCGACCTTAGCCTCAGCGTCGATACCTCCACTGTGCACAGTTAGCTCATCCATGAGGTGAGTCATGGAAACTACGTGCTCTCTCACTCGTTGTTATAGTCTACTTCCTCTTGCGAGGATTTAGTAGTGGGCACTTATAGGACAAAGTACTTGTAGAACGAACATGTGTTCTTCCGCAATCAGGATGTATTCAAGGTTGCGTTTCCATTCCAGGAAGTTTGGACCAGTTAGAGAATTTTGTGCGAGAATATTGATGACATTAGACATAGACATATCCGAAACAATAAAAATCTTAAATTAGAATATACATGTAGAACTTCAAAAACAAATGCATTGAAAACATTTTCATAAATCAAATACACATATTTTCCACTAATTGCCCAAGAGTTCCCACCGCAAGCTACACTCGTAGACGTTTACGATGTCACCCTCAACCAGAACTGCGGGTTTTAAGCCCCAAATCTTTAATTTCACTACCATGTCAGGAACCTTTCGACACTAGAAATTAATAATTAGTGAAAACCTTAGACCAAGTCATCTCTCAAGGACAGGGAAGAAACAACTGCATTATATCCTAAGATGCTTCTAAGCGATTAACCACAAATTTAACTCTGGCCAAAAGAGACAGTTTAGCATGGCACGTAACCATACCGCACAGCCCTTAAAGCTTTTGTTATCTATAATTTAAATCAATCCTAGAATACTTATGAAAGAGATCTACGCAAGCTACACTCGTAGACGTTTACGCAAAACCCTCCCACTATTCACATGATTTAAATTGTTTGTCTAGAAATCCCAACAACTTTACCCATGCACCTCCAAGAACTAGCAAGCTACACTCGTAGACGTTTACTAGAGCGAGAGATACACTTACAGCCTAGGACTGCTTTGTGGAGGTCTATTGATTTTAATTAAAAAAACCGTTTAGTATTTTTCTTTCAAAAAGGTTTCTTATATGCGCACAGATAATTTCTTTGTTTATTATATTTTCCAAATTTTTGCATGTAATTAAACAAGCCCAAAAATTTCCAAAATATAATCCAACAAGAAATTAATCACATAAGCATGCTTGGAAAGCTATAAATAATTAAAGCAGTAAATCATGTTTTTCCTATTATCTACACATGCGTAATTGCTGACATAATAAATCACATATCATACGAGGACAATTAAGGCAAACAAAAATTCCTCGTGGCCCCACAAAACAGGAAATAAAGTCATATCTATTACAATTTGAAATTTGAATTTATTTGGATAAATCCAAATCTTTTTCAAATCTTCCATGGCCTCCAAATCTTCAACCACCAAATCTTTTGGGATTTAGGGTTTTGTGATTTGATTATTGGCCCCAAACCCTAATGCGAACCTAGGGTTTACACAGGATTGCACCAGCCACCAAATCGCAAACCACCAAATCTCGCGCGCCCGCCGCTGTGCTGCCCCGTGCACCGAGCGACCCCCGCCACCGCCGTCCTCCTGCCGCCGCCCAGTCCGTCAGCCCCGCCTTCGTTCTTCATCCCGACCCGTCCAATTACAAATTTGAATAAAAATTACAAAAAACTATTCTATTATAATTTTTCCTATCAAATCTAACCGATTCAACCCTACACAGATAAACCACTGCGGGATGAATCAAACGAGTTGCCACGAGAAATAAAAAAACCATCCATGACAAAATAAAATTCATACATGCATCAATGAATCTATTATAAACAACAGATCCATAAATCAGAAACCTAGCTTTGATACCAATTACAGAGATTTATACGTGAACCGAATCACAAAATCCAAATACGCCGGATCGATTTATAGTTTATTGTTCACAATACCAATTCACAAAACCCTAGCATGCTCCTATGAATTTAATGCATGGATAATAGAAATTATTGTTATTCCATAGAGTCTGATCCGATCTTTCACGTTTGAATATCCAACTTTAATTCAACCACGCGATTCGATTAAATCTGCGGAAACAGAAATTAGTAATCTAACTTCTAGATTTAATCGAAAATAAAGAAAAAGAAGAAGAAAGAATTCTGTTCTCCAGATCAGATCTTCAGGGTTGTATCCCAATGCTGTTCAGATCTGCTACTGGTGAGGATTCCACAGATCTGTAGAGTGTAGACCAGAGTCGAATTTCCTTCTCCTCCCTTCTCACTGACGCCGCCCCTGCTCTCTCTCTCCCTAGGGTTTCAACTGATTTGAATGTTATGAAATGACTAGGGTTTTAGAGAGAGGGAGCTGTCTATTTATAAACCTAGGGTTTTAACCCTAATGGGCTATTGGGCCTTTTTCAGCATATATAAATGGGTCAGACCTGGGACCTAATACAAATAATAAAGTTGGCCTATAAATTAATTAATTCTCATGTCCACAACCCAGGACACTATTAAATAATTAATATTAATTCTTTTTCACCAAAGAATTAATACTGACCTACCCCTTTATTACCACGTTATGAGAAAGGGCTGTATTAATTGAGAATCCCCATATTTAAGGTTACCGGACATTCATTAATTAATCGGAGCTTCTGACAAGCTCTATCTACAATAAAATATAATCTTATTATTCCTGAGTAATACCACTCAAACCTTATCACTCGTGCCTGAACTTAATCAGCCTGAAGGACTTTGGCACGATGAATGTCATTGAGCTCCTCAGAGAATGTCCCCATCCTATTACTCGGATATGGTTACCTAAGCCCAGTCTTAGGCAGTACTACACGAACTATTGTTACCCAAGATGCGGATATACGAGCACGTTACTTAGGCTCTCCACCATGGCAAGTCAAAGCAACAGTTAATCCGTGCAAACCCCTGAACCTTCATTAGGGTTTGGACTCAATCAATAGCGAGATCTTATATTCGCTGATGTCAGATAGTCGAATACATCTCACTACGGTCCATCAATACGCCACCCTTGCGTACCAGCATGTCAAGTAACCAAGACAGACTACTTATTCCGACAATGTTGCAGCCATCCGGACAGACGTATCCTCATACATTGTCTTGGTTGTGATCAGGTTTATGTCTCACTAGGTCAAGTCATCATACTATCTTCCATGATCTACTACACGCCGTATGATCATCCCATCAGTGAGACAAGAGGATATCATTGTTACATACATGTAAGTTTGTTTGACAGATAGGAGAAATAAACCTTTGTATACTCATTATAATAAATGCTTTCAGTATACAAAACCCATCAGAAATAACCAAATTTTTCGAGGTCTTTGGTAGAGAACTCATTGTTCAAGCGAGACATGAGAGCTGAAATAGCAGAAGAATTGTTCCCAGTAATGATGATGTCGTCAACATATACCAGTTAGTAGATGAGAAGCAAATTCTGACTAAGCACGAAGCAGGAAGTGTCAGAGGTGCTGCAAACAAATCCCATAGATAATAAAAAGGTGTGAAACCCTTGGTACCACGGAGCCTGTCGAAGACCATAGATCGCTTTCTTAAGACAACACAAATGAGATAGAAAGCGAGAGTCGGTGAAACCCGGAGGTTGTTCCATGAAAATTGGCGTGGACATAATTCCATTGAGAAAAGCGTTCTTGACATCCAACTGATGAAGAGGCCAAGAATTTATGACAGCCACATGAATAACAAAACGGACTGTAGATGCCTTTACCACAGGACTAAAGGTGTGAGTGAAATCGAACCCAAGTACTTGGCTAAACCCTTGAGCGACAAGGTGTGCCTTATACCGATCCAAGAAACCATCAGCCCGAAGCTTAGTTCGATAAACCTATTTCGAACCAATTATATTTGTGTTCGGAGGGCGCGAAACCAGAGTCCAAGTATTATTTCGATGGAGTGTCGTGAGTTCCTCATTCATAGCTTGAGTCAATTCAAGAACCTTGAGTGGGGATTTTATACTACGAGGTTCAGGCAACGCTGCAGAAACATAAAACACAGAAACCAAATTAATGTCAACCGGATAACGAGGTTTAAAAATCCCCAACTTTGCATGCATCTGCATGGGATGACGACTAGCATGTGTGGTAGTATAAGGTGGAGGATCGGCTGGATGAGGGTGCTCATCGATGGGTGGAGGAGGTTCGAGATGAGAAATATCAAAATGAGGAGGTACATGAGGTGGAGGGTCGACCGATTGTATAGAAGCAGGAGGATTAATATCTATTTGGCAGGGAGTGTTCTATCGAGAAGGGCGATCGAGAGGAGAAGGGGATGAGGATGTGTTTTCAAAATAATTTGTGAGCTCTAGGCGAGAGAGATGTCGGATTGCTGACCCGAAAGAAGGGGAATAATGTCTCGTCAAAACAAGTATGTCGAGTGATGTAAACACGAGAAGTGGAGGGATCTAAACAGCAGAAACCCTTGTGGTTTGGACTATAACCGAAAAATATGCAAGGTAGACTACACGGTTGGAGTTTGTGTTTAGTGTAATCTCGGAGACACGGAAAGACACGACAGCCAAAAGTTCAAAGGGATGCATACGAGGGTGAAGTGTGGAAAAATAGTTGAAATGGCGAGATGTTTTGAAGGAGAGGAGTGGGAAGACGATTTATGATATGTACAACAGTGCTAAAAGCTTCTACCCATAGAGAAAGAGGTGCGGATGAGTGGAAGAGGAGAGAAAGACCCATTTCCCTAATGTGACGATGTTTTCGTTCGGCCATTTTAAGAGGGAGTGTAAGGACAAGACACAAGATGATGTATACTGATTTTGCAAAATGAGATTAAAGACGAGTGTTTGTAAATTCAGTACCACTGTCACTTTGAAATTTCTTAATTTTACATGAAAATTGAGTTTCAACAAACACATGAAAATTAAGAAATACATCGTAAAAAGCAGATTTTGCATGCAATGGAAAAAACCAGGTGAAGCGGGAGAAATCATCAATGAACACTGCGTAATAACGAAAATCAGAGTATGATTTTATTGGAAAAGGACTCCACAGATCACAATGAACAAGACCGAGCACATGAGAAGCTTGTTTTTTAGAAAAAGGAAAAGACAAATGCAAGTTTTTAGCTAATTGATAAGATGAACATAAACTATCATGCGGAAGGGAAGTAGTAGAAAGCAAACTAAATTTGTGGAGAAGATTGATGACTTTGGAAGATGAATGTCTAAGGCGATTCTGCCACGTTTCGAATGAAGCACAAGGTGGATGGGTGTGGGCAACAGTAGTAAGAGCCGTGATGGGATGATGAAGCACGTACAACCCATGCTTACGCACACCGGTGGCAAAAATCTGGTCGGTGTCTCGAGTCCGAATGCAAAGCTGTGTATCAGTAAAAAAATACGTCAACAGGATAGTCATGAGTGAGTTTACTAACAAATAACAAGTTCTTTGTAATAGAGGGAACAACAAGAACATGAGTTAAAGACAAAGAATTTGAGAGAGATAAAGAGCACGTGTGCATAATTTGAAGACGAGCACCATTACCAACAGCAACATGATCGGCACCATTGTAGGGGTTCACGGTGTCGATAGGGGTGAGTATTCGGTTATTCGGTTCGGTTTTGGCCTGTAAAATAACCAAACCGAAATAACCGAATTTATATTTTGCATAACCGAACCGAACCGAATTACCGAAATAACTGAACCGAAATTTTTGTTCGGTTTTCGGTTATAACCGAATTTTAATATAAATTTAATAAATTAATAAAATTAAAAATAAAAAATAAAATTTTTATATATTTTATTAATGAATATATTAAAAATTTATTTATATAATATATTTTTAATTTATATATTTTAATATATATTGAAAATATAATTATATATTAATTTAAATATATATATATATATATTATATTTAATAATAATATATATATATAAATTCGGTTATTCGGTTATTTCGGTCCGGAAAAAAATAACCGAACCGAAAACCGAAATATTAAAAAAATAACTGAACTGAACCGAAAATTGAAATAACCAAACCAAAATAATCAAAATTTTTTCGGTTCGGCTCGGTTTTCGATTTCTTGCTCACCCCTAGGTGTCGAGATTGGCAATGTCTGCTGAGATATGAGCAGACGCCCCGGTATCCAGATACCAGTCAGAAACAAAAGGAGAGGAGACGGAGCAATGCGCACAGAAGGCTTCAGCAAGTTGAGTCGAGGGCGCAGGCCGTGAAAAGCGAACAAAAGACCTATCAAAGCGCTTGGGACAATCAAACGCATCATGATCGTTTTGTCTACAGAAATAACACCAAGGTTGACGTTTCTTCCGATTTCCACCTTGTGAGCATCCGCGACTTCGAGAAGAATTGTTTTTGCTGCCAGAGTCACGGGACTTAGTTGCAATGAAAGGCGACGGTTTGTGGAGAAACCGACGAGTCAGAAGCCTTGAGAAATAGTTCATGGCTGAGAGCACGAGCAAGTAACGTGTCGAAGTTCGACAGTGGTTCTTGAGCCAGTGAGATTTGTCAGAGGGATCAATCGAGCGACCAATAGCCGATAATTGGTCGCAAAGTATCTTGAAACGACTTCAGTATTCCGCGACTGATAGATCGCCCTGCTTCATGGAGAGAAGGTCGTCCTTGAGGCTGAGTTCTCGGGCTTTGGAACGATGACTGTAGGAGCGAGAGAGGGCGGTCCAAACATCACGAGAGGTGGAGAAACCAATGATCACCACCATGGGTTCTTCTGTTAATATGGATACGAGAAACAACTTGATAAGTTGGTCGCGAGAATACTATTTAGAGTAGTCGGGGTTGATAGCAATGTCGCCGGTTTGAGTAGTAACTGTGCGAGAGGGAGGCGAGACCGAACCGTCGACGTAGGGCATGAAGTTCTGCGTAATGAGAGGTAAGCTTTATGTTAGCCATGTGGATGATGGTTGAAAGCGGCAAGGTGGGAAGGTCGCCGGTGTCGACTTGGGCAGCCATGGAGGGGCCGAAAAAAAATGAGTCGATGATGGAGAAGAAAACTAGGGTTCAAGCCAAGGTTTGGCTGATACCATGTAGAGAAATAATTCCCTTTATTTCACTCAAATAATATATATATATATAGGGAGCGGATCCAGTGAGAAAGATGTTTGATTGCATTCACGGCATTGCTTGATTGTATTCAGGCCGTTTCTTGATTGTGCTTTAGTTGTTGCTTGATTATTTTGTTGCTTGATTGCATTTTAGTTGTTACTTGATTCAATATCAACCATTGATTTTTTTTAGATCTGATGGACATGTTTCATTCTTTTTTTTCACATGGGGATTTTTTTTTTTACATGATCCCTCATATATATATATATATATGTGTATATATATATGTGTATATATATATATATATGTGTATATATATAGAGTAGTGATCATATGTTACCTATTCTCTAGATGTTATATGAGACTAAATTTCAACCATTTATTTTATCAATCTAAGGGTTATTAAATTATGAATTAATTTTTATTTTTAATGTGTAAATATAAATTAAGGGTATATTAGGTAATTAATTTATATTATTCTCTTTCATTAACCAATCACACGTTGTTTCTTATTTTTCATTCTCTCATCATTTTTCTCTCTCCTCTATAATTCCTATAAAACTTTTTAAATAATTATAACTTCTTCAATTTGAATTATTTTTTCACTTATTATATATCAAATTAAAGATAATTTAATTACCTTTCAAACGAAATCCCTATTGCATATGTTAGGAATAAGGTAATTGTAGCAAAATCAAATAATGTAATAGCTAAAACTAAATAATGTAACATAATAATAAGAATAATGTAATACTGTAATACTAATAAAGAGAATTACAGATTGATGAATAAAGAGAGCTATTTGTTTCTTTTTCGGCAAGAAATCAGACATTAATAATGTAATATACAATGAACACATAATGTACCAATCAGTCGATATACAATGCATCATTCAGACAATACTTTTATCAATGTCATGCAAAAAATGCAGATATTTTGGAACATTTTTTATGCGCAATTTATGCATTTTTTATCCTGAATGTAAATATTATGAAGAACATATACCAGCTGAATATAAAAAAAACAGACATGAATAATATAATATACAGTCAAATAATGTAATATACAATCAATACATAATGGTACATTATTTAGCTTTACCTATTGCATTATTTAGTTGTACTTCGATTATCTTATTCTGAACATATGTAATAGAAATTTCGTTTGAAAGATAATTAAATTATCTTTAATTTGATATATAGTATGTAAAAAAAATAACTTAAATTGAATGAGTTATGATTATTTAAAATTTTATTAGAATAATAGATGAGAGAGAATATTTATGGGAGAGAAAAACAAGGAATAACATAATATTGGGTTGGTTAATGAGAAATAATAATATAAATTAATTACCTCATTACCCTTCTTATATATTTAATCATTAAAATTTAAACTTAATCCTATCCATCCAAATTCAAATTGGAAGGTTGGATTTTAGTCTCATATAACATAGGAAAGCTAGATAACCATATAATGTAACCCTATATATATATATATATAGGAGGGGTCATGTAAAAAAAATTCTCCCTGTAAGAAAAAAGAATGAATCATGTCCATCAGATCTAAAAAAATCAATGGTTGATATGCAAACAAACAATGACTAAAACACAATCAAGCGACAAAATAATCAAGCAACAACTTAAACACAATCAAGCAACATTGTAATCAAGCAACGATCTTAACACAATCAAGCAACATCATAAACACAATCAAGCATCTTTCTCACT
>JAPKLW010000077.1:875426-923901 GCA_026898455.1 Plectranthus barbatus
CACCTGAGGGGGTCGGTGATGCAAATGACCTTGCTGAGACCTTACACTCAATCTCCCTGAGTGGATCTAGCAAAAATCAAGGGGGAATTCCGCTAGAATCTGCTGATTGGATTAATGCCATGCAAGAGGAGCTTGCTGAATTCACTCGCAATAATGTTTGGGACTTGGTGGAGAGACCATCACATCAGTCAATGATTGGCACCAAGTGGGTTTTCAAGAACAAGCGAGATGAGAATGGGACCGTGGTCAGAAATAAAGCTCGTTTAGTTGCCAAAGGTTACAGGCAGTGTGAAGGGATCGATTTCGATGAGACCTTCGCACCAGTTGCCAGAATGGAGGCGATACGGCTGTTCCTTGCGTATGCAGCGTATCACGGCTTCACAGTATTCCAGATGGATGTGAAGAGCGCCTTCTTGAATGGCGAACTAAAAGAGGAGGTTTATGTTGAGCAACCTCCAGGCTTTGAAGTTGGCACCAAGGTGTACAAGCTGAGAAAGGCCCTGTATGGATTGAAACAGGCGCCCAGGGCTTGGTACGAAACGCTGTCACAATTCCTTATCAGCAATGGATTTCGGAAAGGGAAGATTGATAGAACTCTTTTCCTTCTCAAGGATGGAGGTGACATGCTGATGGTGCAGATCTATGTTGATGACATCATATTCGGATCAAGGAATATAACTCTCTGCGAGAAGTTTTCTCAACTGATGCAGACATCATTTCAGATGAGTATGATGGGCAAGTTAACATACTTTCTCGGACTCCAGGTCCAGCAGTCAGCTGATGGAATTTTTATCAGCCAGCGAAAGTATACGAAGGAGTTAATTCAGAAGTATTGCCCAGAGAAAACTAAGTCCCTCAGAATACCTATGAGCACCAGTTGTCAAATATTTCTTGATGAGCAAGGTGAATCAGTTGATCCTACCATCTACCGAGGAATCATTGGATCACTTCTCTATCTCACAGCCAGCAGACCCGACATCTCGTACTCAGTCGGAGTGTGTGCCAGATTTCAAGCCAATCCGAAAAAGTCACACATGGAAGCTGCAAAGAGGATAGTGAAATATCTGAAGGGGACTGAATCTCTTGGAATATGGTATCCCAGAAATGATGAACTTACACTCATTGGATATTCAGATTCAGATTTTGCTGGATGCCGTATAGATCGAAAGAGTACCAGTGGTACGTGTCAGTTTCTAGGACACAAGCTAATCAGTTGGTTTAGCAAGAAGCAGCACTCAGTTGTTACATCTACCACTGAAGCTGAATATGTTGCCGCTGCCAGTTGCTGTGCTCAAATTATTTGGATCAAGCAACAACTGGAGGACTATGAAGTGGACACTGGCTGTGTTCCAATCTATTGCGACAACAACAGCGCTATGTGCATCACGAAGAATCCGGTTCACCATTCTAGAACCAAGCACATAGATATTCGACATCACTTCATACGTGATCATGTCGAGAAGAAGGATGTCAGCGTGGACTACATCAGAACTGAAGATCAATTGGCTGACATCTTCACCAAGCCACTACCAGAAGCAAGATTCAAGGAGTTGTGCATCAAACTCGGTCTTCTAGAGATTGATGCGAGCCCAAGTGTTGAGGAAGAATGAGTCCCAGCTCTCATTCTGTTCTTGGTCTTCAGGAGGATGCTGATTACGACTAAGTCCAAGCTCTTAGTTGTTTTCATTCAAGTGGCATCTCTAGCTCACTGATGGTTACTACTGGCGGAACTTATCCCTTAATTGTCCAAGGAAATGAGTCCCAGCTCTCATTTCAATTTGCCAGCATAAACCATCAGTTCAAGCGAAATTGGGTCCCAGCTCTCAATTTCAAGCGATGATAAGAAGTGGATTTCTTGAAGAGAAGATGACGCGGAATAAAATTGAGTCCAAGCTCTCAATTTTCTTATCCTTCGAGTTGTCAGCAGACAACTGGCAATTTCCTACGACTGACTCGGGTGCCAGTCGTAAGTACCAGTTGTCAACTGGTAAGGAGGCCATGCTGACAGGGGGAAGTATTCAACTGGCATATAACTGTTGACCAGTTATACTACTGATGACCAGTTGAGTCCCAGCTGTATCAGAAAAGGCGGGATTGTTCAAATCTGACTTGCGTGTACAGCCCTCAGAATTTAATGCGGCATTTAATGCCACATTTAATGTGCACAGTGTCTGCGCAGTCCGACGCTTGGGTGCCACCAATCGCTGCGTGCCACGTCAGCCCCACAGCGTAGCCCACGTCAGCACGACCGCGCACGTCGCACAGGGAACCGGGCCTGCTGATGACCGTCGATCCTCGCTTGCTAAGCGCTGATTCTGGACGTCTGATCCTACATGGCCCAAGTATAAATACCCGATCACTTCCTTCGGGTTAACCTTTATGTTTCCCTACCTTCAGAACCCTACCTTCAAAATTCTCTCATCTTCCCTTGAGATTTTCTGAAACTTGAACATTTTCTGAAGTCATGGCATCATCCTCTCAACCTCCAGCTGACAACCCTACATCTACATCATCCCAGCCTGGTTCGCCAGACCTACCCCTCGCTGAAGCCCATATGCCAACATATACTGGCATAGTGAAGATTGAAGATGTCGATTACACATATCCATTCGCCCGACTGGTTCAGTTGAACAGGCCGGCGACCAGGGGACAGCTCTCAAACGCGCAGGTTAGAGCTGCTCAGGTCCAGAAAGAGAAAATACTGAATGCGAAATTGGCCCTGAAAAATTACGGGGAGGAGCTGATGGAGATGATTGACCGAGAAGATCTCCGACAGTACCTGACGGCGACACCCCAAACTTTTCATCCACACATGGTAGCCGAGTTCTACGCTCGGGCCGTGATAGCTGACGACAGGAAGTCTTTCACAACTTCCGTTTTTGGTCACTTGATCACCGTCACTGCGGAATACCTCGCCGATCTCTTCGGACTGAGAAATGAAGGAGAAGATGTGGCCACGTATCTTCAGGATGATACGGCGGAATTCCGGAGGAGGTGGGCGCAGTGGAAGAAGCCAGAAGTCACCGCCTTCCGGACTGGCATGAAGAAGTCCGAGATGGAGGAGTACTGGCAGATGGTGTGCGACATTGTAGTTCGCATGCTACAATGTGAAGTCGGCTCGTACGCCGAGTTGAGCCTGCGGAAGTTCTCCGTGATGTGTGCCCTGGTGGATGGAATTCAGGGTAACTGGGCCGAATTTTTCTTTGGCCGGTTGCTAGAGAATGTGGCGCGGAACATCATCGTGCCAACGGAAGGGAGATTTGCCCACGCCGTATCCTTCGGGCTGAGGATCAGCCACATCCTGGAGATGGAATTGGGTGATGGCGTGGATCAGGGGGAGCAGCTGGTTGGTTTCGACTTCATACCAGCCACGAAGGCGAAGCTGCCCCACCCAGATTACAAGAAGCCACGAAGGCTGAAAGGGAAGTCAGCAGTGGACCCTGCTGAGGTCGTTTCTGAGGAGGACTCAGCAGACCTGGGAGAGCAAGTGCCAGCTGTGGCTCTCCCACTGACTGAGGAGGCAAGGGCTCAGTTGAAGAGGAAGCTGGAGACGGAGTCTCTCTTCGAAACCATGGAAGGCGCGGTGGCTGAGGCGACTGGTATCCACCCACGGGATGTACAACTGGTACCAGTCACCAAGAAGCCATCCCACAAGAAGCCCAAGACTTCCCAGCACCAGCAGCCACCATCAGCTGTTGCATATGACCCTGAGTCTGGGAAGATCTCCATCCCAGTCAAGAAGTCCGTCTTGGGACTGACTGAGGAGGAGACCCTCGAAAGGATGACTCGCAAGAGGAAGCGCATCCAGACCAGAGCTCAGAAGCTGGTAGAGCAGGCGAAGAAGGAGCAGCAAGCCTCCATAGTCAGGAAGAAGCAGACCCAGGCAAGGCTGAAGGCCTTGGCCGACCAGCAGAAGAGGGAGGCGGAGCTGGCAGCCAGGGATGAGAGGTTTGCCACGATAAAGGCAGAAACAGAGGCCAGGCGCCAGGCAGAGCTGGCAGAACAGATGAGACTGGCGGCCAAGGGCAAAGGAAAAGCGCTCGAAATCTCAAGTGCCGGCCGACCAGCACCAGCCCCACCAGGCGAGCTCCTACCTGAAGAAACCTTTGAACGCCTGCTGGTGATGGGTACTGACGAAGACATTATGTCTATCGTGGACCAGTACCAGGAGAAAGAGGAAGCTACTGGTGGAGGTGAGGACGTCCCACTGGCTGCGCAAGGGGAAGCCAGTGGAGGAGCTGCAGAAGACCCACTGGCCGCGCAAGGGGGTGCCAGTGGAGGAGAAGAAGAGCGGGCGACCACCCCGGTTCAACTGGCGAGCTTCTCGGATGTCAGTTCTGAATCCGAGGATGAAGAGGAACCAAGGGCTGAGGAGCCAGAGCAGGAGCCAGCTGCGGAGGTGGTTCATCACTCAATGGTGCAGACGATGGAGCCAAGGGATCTGTTCCCAGACATTGATGATAAGGCTCATCATCCTGCCAGTCGCCCCCGATCCACAGATGCCTCGACATCAACTTCCGGGCGACCAGCAGCATTCTCTACATCACCAGTTAGGCGTGCACGAACTGAAAGGCGCCCTTATATGCTCTGCATCCAAGAGCATCAACTGGTTGATGAGGATACCTTCCAGGCTCGAGTGACAGGGGTGCACCGGTGGGAGCAGCGCGGGGAGATGGCATTTCATAATTCAAGAGTGCCAGAGCCATCTGCATTCAACATCATACCCTTCAGCGGACTCCCACACCAGTCGGTCTATGCCTCCAGAATCACTGACTGGTGCCTGCCCCTGCAGCCAGTGGAATATTACAACTCCACTCTCTATGAGTATGCTGAGAACATCACGGTGGAGGTGGAAAATGCCGTCAACGACGAGATGATATCCAGCTACCGAAGGCTCTGGAGGGTGGATCCGGACCTATGTCTGGAGTTCCGAAGGTGGCGGATTTTTGATAGATGCCAGCGCCTGCTGACTGTGGAGAAGCGGGCGGTTCTCTATGCCAGGCTGGGTCTTGGCTACTGGAGAGCGGAGGAGGAGTGGGCTAATACTTTCATGGGCACTGATCCTGAGTACCCCCAGCAGCTGTCTACAAGGAGGATCAAGCGACGCTTGCTGAAAATTGCAGAGTATAGGCAGCTGACTGGAAGCTCCGGCCTCCCGCCACGGAAAAAGGTCAAGTTACCTTTCCTCCAGTTCCGAGTCACCAGTCGGGGGTACCAGCTGACGTACGCGCTCCGACGCCTCAACGTGCTGGTTACCCTCCCGAGGATCCCTCCCTATCATGCTATCCTGTTCGACATGGCTGCCTGCGCCTTGCTGGTAGACCACATTGTGGAGGAGGATCCTTCTAGTGGTTTGTGGCTGACCCTTGCCGTCCCTCCTGTTCCTATTGTCTCGGGCGATCTCGTCCCTGATCATATGGACTGGCAAGTGGTGGATTTCACAGCCCCACCCGTTTTTGACGAAGTCCAGCCAGCTCCAGCTGGGGTGCCAGTAGCAGAGCCAGCAGCTGCTGTATCAGCCGAGGAGTCAGCAGCAGCTGATGCACCAGTCTTGGAGCCAGCAGCAGCACCAGCGGAGGAGCCAGCCCCGATGGAAATATCAACTGCATCTGAACTAGCAGCGGCTCCTTCCGCAACTGATGCACCTTCTTCTTCCATTGAAGTATCAGCACAGCCAATCTCCGAGATCCATCCCCCTGCACAGCTTCTTGCAATCATTGATGCCAGGATGGACCAGCGCTTCACCAGCTTCCGAACCGAGATGACTCAACAAATGGAGTCATTCACCGCTGGAGTGTCCTCCTTTTTGGCGCGGATCCAAGAGGGGGAAAGTGCGCGAGCTCGTGCTGAGGCTGAGAGAGCCCGTCTTGCCGAAGAAGAGAGGAGGATTGCTGCTGAGGAAAGGGAGAAGAGCAGACAAGATATGGCAGTGCTCACTGAGATCCTGAGGTCCTTAACCAGCAGAACTCAATCACCAGGATCATCTTCTCAGCCATAGTCTAGCTTCTTCATTTTGATGTAAGTATTTGTATCTCTAGACTAGTCAGTTTTCTATCCTGTACTTGTAACTGCAACATATTAATGGATTGACTACTGACAAGTTGATGACAATTCCTCATTGTCCAACAAATTGTCTGAGTATTTACTTACCAGCTGAACTTACACTTCCAGTGTAATCAGCACCAGCACTCGTATCACACACTTTAAATCTTTTTGCTCTGATCTCAATTCTCATATTTTAAACGAGCAATATCCCTCTTTGTTTGAGGGGGAAGATTTTAGTTAGAGCTGATGTGAGGAAGTGGTTTCATGGGTTTAGATCTGATAGGTTTATTTTGTAAAACCCTGAAATAATTTGTAACTTTCCTCATCAGCTGAGTGCTCGCTGGTTAGGCTTTGATCGCACCAAAAAGGGGGAAATTGTTGGGAAATTTGGCTAAGTTTCCTCTCCCCAGTAGCTACTTGTTTAGATTCTAGTTTGGTGTTTTGGTGGATCAAATCCTAAGTCCTACCAGCGTCAGTTGTCTCTAGATAGCTCTAGATCTCAAATGTAAAGTCCTGTTTAGGTCTTTTGAGTTGTAAGTCGCAGCTGATCAAGACTCATGCTGGCTACTGTTCACCAGCATGAGATGTACTTACCAGTTGAGAAAAGTCTCACCAGCAAGCGACTGACAAGACTCGTGCTGACACTGTTCACCAGCATGAGAAGAGCTAATGACTGGCTACTGTTCACCAGTTGGGAAGGTTTTCATCAGCAGGCGGCTGACAAAACTCACCAGCAGAATAGGTGTTCTCACTGACACTGTTCACCAGCGGTGAAGCCACCAGTCATGGGAGATTCCAAGAGTTAACATCAGACAAATTGGTAGACTTAGATTGTGCCAGCGCAAAGTCACCAGCAGAGACTGCCAGCACAAAGATCACCAGCATGTTCTACCAGTCGGATGTTACCAGCAGAATTCAAGATTCGCTCTCCCAGAGTCTTAGAGACAAAAAGAAGATTCGTCTGAGGAATAAACTGACAAAGCATGACTTTAAGGGAGGATACCTTAAAGTCTATCAGTTCAAAACACCAGTTCCGATTCCTCGTACTGACGAATAGTGCCGTTCTGACATAAAGAGATCAATGTCAGATAAAGTGGACAAAAGCATGGCGCTTTCCGGAAATTCCTACCTGCCGCCGTCAGAAGGACATGCGACGACAGAGACCTTTTCCGGATGAGTCCAAACGGCTAGAAATTTGAATGGGATCCTGCGTCTATAAATAGGTCGGATCTACCAACATTTAAGAAGCTTGCTTCCCAACATTCAATACTCTTCACCAACCGAAAGACTCAGAATTTATTACGCTCAAGCAAGCAAGCAAATCTTTCGAGGCCTTTCTAAAGGCTATCCGTGTGTTGATTTATTCAAACACGAGACTTCAAGCTTCCAGCTTGTAAGTTACAGATCTCGTTGGTGTTCTTTCTCTTCTGAGGAAGTTCACAGCAGCTCTTGTGCCAGCCAGCACTTGAGTTATTACGGGCTTTTTGCCGTATTGAGAAGACACGTTCTTGGGAGAACTAAACACCCACGCAGTCAGCTAAGGAGGTTGAAGTGACGTGCTCGCACTCCAACAGCTGATCAGAGTTGAAGAAGGACAAGGCCGGGAGCGGTTGATCTAGTGAACTGGTGGACGAGGCATTCAGCAGCTAGAGATAGATCGTAGGACGCTTGTACCTGATTACTCTTAGTGAAATTTCCAGTACTACGACTGGAGAGTGGACGTAGATCGATTGATCGAACCACTATAAATCCTTTTGTCATTTATCAGTTTTCAGCATTACATTCATATTTTAAACCCAGCACTCAAGTGCTGGAGTATATTCTGAAACTGGTATATAATTGTGCAAACAAGGCTAAAATATTCTAAGTATTGAATCACCAGCTGACCAGTTGTCAGCTGCGTACTCAGAGTGCCAGTTGACTTACCAGCTGACAAGGTCCCAGTCAGCTGAGTAACCAGCAGAGCGCAAGAAACGAATTAACACACTTTCCGCTGCCAAGTTATACCCTGATAATCCGGGACCAACATCTGCCAATCTGTTCCGTTGTCGAGCTATATAGGCACATTGTAGAAAAATGGTTTGACGAAAGGCGTGCTAAGGCGTTTGCAAGAACCGAACAGTTGACTGAGGAATGCGTGGCCAAAATGAGTCCAATGGTGGAGCTCTCACACAAATACTCTGTTGTGGCTATTAGTGATGATCAATTTAAAGTCAGCCTCAAAGATACAACGTGGAAGGTTGATCTCCAAGACAACTTGTGCGACTGTCGTGAATTTCAGCTGGATCTTATTCCATGCTCGCATGCTATTGCTGCAATTCGGTTAGTAAATATATAAATACATCATTCTTTAATTATAATGTTCACTACTTAATCGTTGTTGTTGACACAGCTTCAAGGGTACGAGTGTATATGACTACGTTTGGTCATACTACAAGACATCGAATTGACAAGAAATATATGGAGGGGTCATACACCCACTGCCTCCCAAAGATGAGTGGATTGTATCACCAGAAGCACAAGCTTGTGTTGTTTTGCCGCCGATTGTGAATCGGCAAGCCGGTCGACCCAGAAATAGTCGTCGTCCTTCAGGAGCAGAGGCAGGACAAACATCAACTTCTAGACGACGAGCTCCAAAGAAATGCAGTATATGTGGATCTACAAGTCACACGAAACGTGGTTGTCCAGAAAGAGTACCGCTTAATTAATTTGTTTGGTTTTTAGGAATTAAATTGCCTCATGTATTGTAATATGTTTGATTTAATTGTCTTAAATTGAGGACATGAAATTCCGATTGAATGTGTTTGTGATTCCCATAATTTATATTTTATGTGCTTCGTATTTCATTTCTAAATACAAACAAATTTTACATGATTTATATTACTTGAGAATCGCAACATGTAATGTAATTTTCAAAAGATCTCACACGATCCTAAATCCTAAAGTGGCCTTCCATTCCATTTTTGTTGAGTTCCACCTCATTTAAGCGAATTCCATCTGATTTAATCCGAATTCCATATGAATTCCATACGAAGTCCAACCGATTTTCATATGAATTCCATACAATAAAGCAGAAATAAACCGAATTCCATACGAAATAATTTCGGATTTAACAAAGTACCGAATTCCAGCTAGAATGGCCGACTTCCATCTGAATTGATTTACTTCCATCCCAATTCAAAGCGAGTTCCATCCCATTTTCAAATCTGAAGTCCGCACAATGTTTTTTATTACATTTTAAATTCAACCCTAAATAAATAATAATAAAATAATCAAGCAGTTGGACTTTTCACACTAATCGACAAAAATGATTGGGAGATTGAGACAGTTTTTACAGACAAAGTACACTTTTGCTATTTTGTGGAGTTTTTCATAAGAGGTGCTATTTGGTGGATGTGTTTTATAACTTTTGCTATTTAAAATTATTCCCTCAAAAGAATATACATTTCTATATTATATGTATACGGTATATAAATTTTGTTGGAGTGTAATCTCAATTACTAATAATTCTTTATTTTTTCGAAATATGATTGAATTCCCAGCCCGCTCAAAATTGTATCATCTATTGTTGCGGTCACACATGCTTTAAAGTATCATCCCAAAAGGATTTGAACGAGTTTGATATTTTCTTTTATGAATACATACAAATACAATATAGCTTATAAATAGGGTGGGAATAGGCCGGGCTACCCGACAGGGGCCTACGGCCTAACCTACCACAGGCCAGGCCAATTTCGTAAATAGGCCAGACTTAGGCTATTTAAAAAGCCTATTTAGCTAAGCAGGCCCGGGCTCAGGCTCGAAAATAGGCCTACTAAGCCTAACAAGCCGACCTATGAAAATAATCATATATTATATAATCAATTAAATATATTTATTATCTAGAATTAAAAATTTATTTATGATTTACAAATAATAAAATAAGTTAAATAAATCATTTGCTACTAAATAATATATTTATCTAATTTATTAAATGTATTTGCTATTGAAATAACATAATATATTTATAACTTAAAAATAAAATATACATTATAAATTTTAAGTAGACTCTCATAGGCTTTATACAGGCTAAAGATCAGGCCTATTTCATTAAAAAGGTCAGGCTTAGACCTACAAAAAAGTCTTCTATAGATAACAAGCTAGGCTCAGACCTCTTTAAATTATAGCAGGCCCAGGCCTTGGGGACCAAAGCCCAGCCTAGCCCAGCCTACTCCCACCCCTACTTATAAATAAGTTTTTATCTGAACAACAAGCTTAACCATTCTGGAAAGTGCTAGATTTATTGTTTAATTATTTTTTCATGTTTATTAATTAATGTTCACTACATTTACTCAAATAATTAAAAATATTAATACTATGTGGTCATAGGTATAAAAAAAATAGGGATGTCAAACGGGCCAACCCGTCGGGTTTCGGGTCAGCTCTATCGGGTTGCGGGTTAATCGGTCCGGGCTAAACGGGCCGTAACTTTTGTCGGGTTTGAAATTCTCAACCCTAACCCTAATCCGTCGGTTATCGGCCTGGCCTGTCGGGCCGACTAAATTACAATTTTTTATTTTTATTTTTTATTAAGCTTAAATATTTATTATTTTATTAATATAATTAATTATATATATAAGTAATTATTTTTATGATTGAATACTAACATAAAATGTTGTTTATTAAGACATTAGATAAATTAAATAATCATATTATTTAATTGTACAACTCCAATAATATTATATTAAATAAATATTAATTACAAAAGAATATTGCAATATATAATAATACTAATTTATTTATATCATAAAAATTTGATGGGGTCTCACAATTATGTTAAATAATTTGCTATGACATAAAGTAAACTATAATAAGTATTTATTAAACATGATAGAGTTTTACTAAATAATTTTATAAGTTTGTGAATCTAAACAATTCTAAGAATTTAATTTATTTAAAATAATAATTAATATTTTAGAAATTAATTGTTTCTTAAATATTCTTTTAAATTATTTATTTAAAATAATATTTCTTAGTAGTAAAAATATAGGTATATCATTTGTGTAACATAAAATTTATTTAAATACTTCCATCTAAATATAAAATAAGTATAGTATAAAATAGTTGATATTTATTTTTCCAAGATTTAATAATTTAATTATATTAAAATATTTTAATATTTTTTTAAAAAATGGAGTGGCCCGTCGGGCCAACCCGTAGCCTGGAGGGTCCAGCCCGTTTAACCCGTTTAACCCGGACCATTTAGCCCGATTTTTTATCGGTTAAGAAATTTTCAACCCTAACCCGGTGTTTAGCTCGGGTTATTCGGGCCAACCCGTCGGTCCCGGGCTAAATTGATATCCCTAAAAAAATGTATAAATACACGTAAACGCATAACATAACTATATATTAATGTACCAAACAGAATACACTAGAAGTGATGATAATAATCAAAATTAATATTATCATAATATTATATTATTATATTAATACTGTGATCACATTTTAACATGTGCTCACAATAGGTAGTGATCGAAAACACAAATTGTGAATTAATAAATTTCAACTATAGTAAGTATATAGTGTTTCTAGTTCACCATAAGAATAGTTGTAACTTGTAAATATACAATGTGCGATAGAAAAATAATTATTTTTTCTATTTTAAGAGCTTATACGTTGTGTTTTCCAATTATTTAGTACGTGCCATTTTTATTTTATATATCACAAATATAAAATAAATGTTTTTTTCAAGTAATTACTTCAATAGAAAATTTTGTACGGTACTACATAGAAAATTTAAATAGCATCTCGCAAATCCATTTGAAAAGGATATAAGAGTGTTGATATAACCCAAAAATAATGAGTTTTAATGTCGACTTGTCACAATTAATTATTAAATAAATAGACATTTGATTAATATAATAAATTATTAAATTATAATTGGCACGATTGAGATCCTCTAAAAGATCTTACATGATATACATGTTGAATAAGGTAATTTATGAACTCATTTTGTAAAATTAATTCCAAAATAAATATATTGGAATTACACATTCCTGAACTACATTTTCTTTGTAAGTTGCATCTTAGTTCTTGAAATAAAATAATATCATAAATATATATTAGAATCTTTGGGGCTAATTATTAGGGCATGCACAATCTAATTTAACCGATTTAAACAATAAAATACGAGTCAAACCAACATGTTAAAATCTTCGCAAACCAAACTATTCTAAATAAGTTAGTCAAATCATATTTGTTGAGGTTCAAATATGTTGGATATGGAGCCTCGGGAACTATATACGGATTTGCAGGAAATAATGAGAACTAAATAAATGTTAAAGACGTAATAGCTATAAATTGAACTGTAGAGTAGTAATTATGCCGGATAATGAATAATAATATGAAAGAAGACAAGCTCTTCCAGGTATATTTAATCAATCAGCGCAACAAGTACACTGCTGTGTTTTTTGAATAGATCGAACTGGAATGATATATGAAAACTAGATGTTGCAAATCGGCGTACTTGGGGGTATTAATAGGGGCGTAATGATCTAGGGATCCTTCTAGGATTTCCGTGAATCTCGCCGGGAGTTGGGTGGTGAGCTCCAAAAATATCGGAGCTGTTGAGCCGAATACGGTTGGTCCATTCCGAAAACACCGTGAGCTTATCTTTATCTGCCTGCCAGACCTTTCAACCGCTAGACGACTGTTGGGTGGTTCTATTCGTGCCTATCAAGCTGCCCTCCGGCTATCGGACTGTCTATGTGCTTCTCGGACTGCTCTTCATATTTATCGGACTACTTTTGACCGAACTGCTTCTGGTCGGACTGCTCTACCCGCTGGATCGCTACTTTTACACGGGCTTATTTTACTGTCGGGCCTGCACAAAGTGTTAGTTGGGCCGTGTGTTGGGCCTCCAAGTGGGTGATTTAGTTCTTACCCCAACAATTAGGGATGTCAATTTAGCCTGAAATCCGCGGTTGATCCGATTAATCCGAGCCAAAATACGGTTTAGGGTTGAGATATTTTGGGCCGAAAAAAATTTAGCCCGGGACCGAATAACCCGAGGCCCAATAGGGTTGGTCCTGAAACCCGACGGGTTAGCCCAATTAACCCGATTATTATTTTTATTAATAGTTTTCATAATTATAGTGCTAAAATATACTTCTGATATTTAAGATAATATTTATTAATTAAATTTTAAGTTATATAATTGTATTTATTTCAATAAGTATTCAATACATAGTTAAGTTTATTTATTTATGAACTTAAGACATAATCAAATATTGCTAAAATAACAAATAATACATTTCTAATGGTTAAATTTATCATTATATAAAAATTTGTGATGTGTTTTACATTTTTATAAGAAATAAACAATATTTTGTTTATTTTTAACATTTAAATTATTCAAATAGTTAAAATATATTCAAAATAAAAAAATTAATAAATTTATTGGCCCGATGGACTAGCCCGAAAATCGATGGATTAGGGTTAGAATCAAGATTTTTTAGCCCGAAAAAATCTCAGCCCAATTTGACCCGGGCCGATTAGCCCGAAACCCGACGGGTTAGCCCAATTGACATCCCTACCAACAATATTAAAATATTTTGATTTAGTTGATTTAAACAATTTGAAATATTGCTCGACTAATAGTGCAACAATGAAATTAATGTATCGTTTCGACCGTTTTGAATATTAATTCAAATGCAACTAATACAGCTTAGGTAAAAAGTTCAATTATACCTCAAACTATAAATTTAACTCAAATTATTTGAATGTTTAAACAATTACCCACATGATTTAAAGTTTTGCAAATATATCAAAAATTATTTTCTTTAACTAACAGAAAGCTAGTTGTTTTTAATTTCTTGAATTCAAATATTTAGTACGATAGTTCATTTCGTCTGACTTGAATTTCAGACAATAAAATATACTTTCGGTTGATCAAAATATATAATTTGAGATATATTTATATAATAAATAACTTGGGTATTTATTTAAAATTTGAATAATTTTGGTTAGATTTTTTTTTAAAAAAACAAATTGTTTGAGATATAAAAATATGTTAATTTATAGGAGTGCAGTTTGACATTAAACCTCGAACTTATACATTTAAGTAATTTATATTTTTAGTTTTTTTATCAAGTAGAGTATCATATAATTAATATTGTTTTACTTATAATAATTTTATTGAAATTATCGATTTCACACTTTTTACTCAATTTGTAAATTTTCAAATCGATTAATCAAATAGTTTCTCTCAAACGAGATTAATTTGATTTAATGGATTTCGGCCGAAGAGTAACACAACCCTTCTAACAATTGAAATAAAATAAAACTTAATACAAATTAACATTTTGATAAAAGAGTTGGCGGAGGGGGTTTGGTCAACAGTGCAGGGTTAATAGGGTAGAGAGAGAGAGAGTTTGGATAAGAGAGGAGGGATTCTATCCAGTGTGCCTCGAGATTGTCGCCAATCCACCAATGTTTGATGGGCCCCGCTTTAATGGTTGTACCTTCATCTGTTTGGACCAATGCACCACGTGGCGAAATGCCTTCTTTTCTTTCCTGTGGACTTGGTACATTGTATCTGGCCCGCCTTAAATAATTAAAATACCATTTCTCTTCTTTTATCCTTTTTTTTTAAAAAAAATATTTATTGTTGGAATAAAGAAGTTGATTTTTTTCTTTGACAAATTCATGATGATTGATCAGACAAATTTTAATATTTTTTAATTTTGATATTATAATTCTTTTTATATGCATTTGGTTTTTCTAATAGTTAAAAGAAGAATGAATGTTTCAAGATACAAGAAAAATTATAAAATAAATTTGCAAGTTAGATATTAAATTCGAAAAGAAAAAGTTGAATTCAAATAATTTACAACCTGCTAGAATTTAACTAAAATCCAATATATGCACCGCACCGTTCAATTGACATACCCATTCAAAAATAAAATTAGCAAAAAGGAAAAAGTTATGTAGGAAAAGAGAAAATATATAAACATTGTTCTAAATTTATAGAGGGTAAATGTGAATTTTTAGTTGATTTTTTTTGTAATTTTTTAAAAGTTGATCTTAATTCTTATTAAAAACTAAAAAGAACGAATTTCTTCTTTGTTTCTATTTAACCGGAAGCGCCGTCAGTGATCAATTTTGTATTACTAACATTTATTCCTTCAATTACTAGCATTTATTCATTTACTGTATTTTAAAAAAAACATTTGTTCATTTACATAAAAATAGTTTAATTCTTCTAAAAATATAATTCAATTCTTAAAATTCTGTATATATTTAAAAAACAAGTGAAAAACTTGTTATTTCAAGAAAGTAAACTAACATTACGGGATGGACAAAAAAAGGAAAAGTGGATAATTTATGCTAGAGGAGGAAGTAATATTTATAAAATTCCAATGTAAATCTGAATGTTCATCCATTTTTATCGTAAAAAGTAAAATGTGAGATGCCATTGAAAGAGGCAAGATTTGTGTTTAAGAATGAAGAGTTTGTGTATTTGGTGTGATGCCTTGGAAGACAGTTAGTAAAGGCATATGATATTTAAATGATGATAGGTCATAGGGTGGTAATTTGAGGGAGGTGAAATGTTTGTGGGTGTTGGAAAAGATGTAAAAGAAAGAAAACTGAAGTTTCAATCATGTATGCAATGCAAACAGAAACAGCAGCTTTTGGGGGTTGTACCAAGTACTTGTGTGATGAAAGGAAGTGCTGCTATTCCATGCAATCTGTTAATGTTTAAGCAAGCAGGGTGCTGACAACTATCCCTAGCCATTCATTTCTGATTGATACAATGCAATGTCATGGGCTTCAACCTTCTCCTTGTATGAGCTAAGAGATTATGTATTAGGACATGTAAGGTTTGTGTTTAAATTAATATAAAATTATTATTATTATTATTTAAAAAAAAATGCCATATAGAAAGGGTATTCAGTTGAATTGCTCAATTTTTAAGTTTGAGTATCAAAATCGTTTTTATGTTTTCAACTATGCAGGAGGACATGATGAATAAACTGGAATCATTATCCTCAAATCAACTCCCATTCTGCTAATGGAGTACTTAATTATCACTCATGTATTTGAATCCTACTCTAATAATGTTTTATGCTGCCAGCCCCAGGCTTTCCCTCTTAAACACGATTCAGACAACAAGTCAGCATTCTATTTCCAACCATATATGGTGTAAGCTTTGCAATTCCAAACCCAAACGAGAGAGAAAGGTGAAAGTGCGCTTCAATATTCGGAGGCAAGTGATCATAGATTGCCTAAAACACAGAATCAATTTACCCCTACAAATCTTTCTTCCAAACCACCCATCTCAACACAGCAATTTATTTCAACTAGAAAGGGGACAAGAATGTTTTATCTTAGTTGTTTGGTTTGTTAATGACTCATACAGAAGTTGTTAGTTACATTCTATGTCACAAAAAAAAAAAGCAACTTATTATGCTCAAGCTCAATGCTACATACATGAAAAAGGTGGTATTCTGTATTATAACAATGGTGGCAACAGAAATAGAAGAAAACTGATAGCCTTGGGGCATACTGCAATTACACCAGTGGTAACAAGTTTATGACCAGTCAGAAAGAATGAGCAGGGGCTAGGCTAGGCTAGGCTGCTTACAGAAAGAATGTATTACTAATTATATTCTGATTTACAATCTCGCTTATAGACTCTTGTACATACAGAGAATGAAAATACTGCACTACGATTTTGATTTGGCCTTCAAGATTTCTTCATGTGTTAACAGCTACTAGATGTACTTCACCAACCATTCCATGCTCTGTCACAAACAACAATATAGGCTTTCTTATATTAATTATGTTCTGTTTTTATAACCCACTAACATGACCAGTAAATCTCAAATTTCCCAAAAATAAAATCCCCCACAAGCAGAGCAGGATAAGCAATGACAAATTTACCTTTATGCATTCAGGTAAATCTTTATCTTTATTTCTTGCATGAATCTGCATCAAAAAGGTATGGCATGACATTCATCAGCAAAAGCTCAAATCATCATAAAATCACCCTTACGAGTGATATCAGTCAGAATTAGTGTAACAAAGAGGGCAGAATATTATACATTTAGAGCCTATTGGTGCCATGTTTGCCAAGTACTCTCTAAATTAAGTTAGCAAATTAGACCCTACCTCAGTTGCCAGGTGGCAGGAAGCATCCCGATTTGTTGCAATTGAAGCAATAATAACAAGTCCAGCTGCAACAGTAGATGGCCAGTAGCAAAGCTGCTGGTGGCCCATCAGCGTGAGTACTCCTAGGTATTTGGCCGTCTTCTCCACATTCTCATTAGCTCTCGCAGCTTTAAGGTAGAACCTGTCCAAATTCAAAAGTCAGAACAGCCTAAAATAGTTCTTATTAATTGCTTCCAAGGTATGAAGACAATTTAAAGAAGATCTGCATCTAAATGAGAGAAGCAAATACGTACCACAGGAAGTTATACATGGTTGGAAGGAGGCATTGGAAGTTCAGGACCTCCTGCACCAGCCACTCCATAGCCACCACTTCACACCGGGCATATATAGTGCTTCCCACGTAAAATGACTTTTTCTGTATACTGATACAGATTTTATTCAAGTTAGAGTTCCATAACAATGCCAAATCAAAGCTTAGCTTTTCTTGTTAAAACATTTTTATTGGACAGAACATTCTCGTCCATATAGTAATTGAATCTCATGTAGTCATGTACACAACGCATCAACATACCACAACCCTATTCATAGACCTTCAACCAGATATAAAAATATAATTATTCATGAAAGGACCCCTATTAAATTCATCAATACTTAATGTTATTTTCAATGCACCAACATTGGGATGAGAATAATGATCACTTTGATCATACACAGTAAAATCAAGTAAAATTAAACAGTCACTCTCTGAATTAAGTGCAGAAGTTATAGCCCAATCATAGTTAATACTTGGAGTATATATTCATATGTGTTGATACAGGGATATACAACTGAAATGAGGCATATAACATAAGCAGTCCAAAGTTGTAGATTAGCACTTTTTTTTAGTTGCTTCCCTCTTCCCCATAAACCATGATCACTTTTTCTAACACCTATGCTCTTTCTTCTCGTCCCTAATACTTCTTCATTCATAATCTTTTTTTTAGTTTGTGGAAGTTCAATTACTTATAAGTTATAAGTTTGTTATTTCATCATTGACTAGTCATGTGGTTTACATTATTCCAGCTGTAAAAATCCTCTGGTTGAACCAATTGCAAGGACATAATCAAACGAACATATTAAATCTTTACCAGTTGTAGGGTTGATTTTCTTCAAGCCTGGTAGCTAAACTGAGGCACGCAATGCCAGCAATCTGAAGATTTCTCACATTTTTGAAGTATCCTTTACTCAGAAATCTGTCCAGAAGATTTACTCCTAGAAACATGGTTTCCTGATGAAGCTCCATGTTGGTAGATTGCTGCAAGGTTAAGTCCAGGATTGAGAAAGTAACCAATTTCACCAAATGATTGAATCTGCGAGTGATCATTAGAATCGATTGATAATTTTACATTCTACGAACAGGTAGTCAAGTAGAGTCATCGACTTTTACCGACAGAGTACAATTTTTCATGATTTTTAAAATAATTTTCACCGATTCATATTATTTGATTTTTATGTTGACAGATACAATTTTAATCAACAAAATTTCTTTGATTTGTTTGTTACTGAAAAAGTGAATTAGAAAACAAATGGGCGGACGAAAAATCTTATAAGCTTCTGTAAATTGTAGTCCCATACATTGTATGGACCACATACAAATCAAGAGTATCTTCGACTAGTACTTGACAGTAGATGTGGCACAGAGCTAATAGCTAAGCAAATATGCTGAAACTCGTATCATGCATTGATCAGTATTGCTTCTACAAGCAGCAAATTCAATACCACGTCAATTGGATTCTGAGAACTTATACAAGCAGCGGTTTAAAAGTCAAAAATGCCACATTTCTTATGGATCCGATATATTATTATGATTTTTAAGTACCTTGACCTATTTTTATATAATTGCTACAGATTTTAAAGAGTCACCTATACATTTTAGCTCAAGGTTGAAACAATAGTTTAAAAATTAAAAATGCTAACAGGACCTACTAAACATACTTCATTATCCTTTAAATTAAAACTATAGAAGATGAATTAAAAATAAAATAATAAAACATATGCACTGACCTCGACAATCCAGTGGACCATTTGCAAGCGTTGCTGTATAACTAGGTCGCCGTAGGCAGTATAATTACAATATTCGTCCGCATAATCGTGCACATATTCTTGCCTCCTCTCCCTCTTCCTCAACAATCTGAAGCTCTCTTCATCTTCTTCATCTTGGAGTCCCAATTTCTAACACACATACAATTGCGAATTGCGAGATGAATTTTATCAGAATAGGAACATAATTTTTATAGATTGCTTTAACGGAAAAACAAGTGCCACCTTTTAATTTGCTCTTATAAACCTCTAGATTTAAACCAGAATGTCACATGTAATTAGTATGATTAAATCTACTAATTACTTTTATCAGCCCTAATCATGAATCAAAATATATAAATGTTGCAATCATAAAAAATGGTACGGAATCTCTTTTGTGATTTTCACCCAATCCATAATATATAATAAAGCCACATTTGCATTGTATCAAACAAAAATAATATGAAAACAACATTAAACTATAAGAAGAAAAATGAAAAAGTAATCGAAATCACGAAAGAGAAATACCATCCATATTCTCATGTTGTACGAGAAATTATTTGAAACTTACATTGATTTCGTCCGAATAATGATCATCACAGTCTTTTAAGACAATTGTCGATCTGCAGAACTGCTGCTTATACTGCCTGAATAATTCAAAAGTAGGCGAACAACTGTCATCTCCGAACGACTTCTCGGAAAATTGACTTCCGGAATCGTAACTCCAGATTGACGGCGTATAGTCGGAACTTTCGAATTCCGAATCCGAAATTACATGGAAAATTCCCGACGACGAGGAGTTATGTTCATTTTCTTCATCTACTTCTTCACCACCGTTAGTAACCTCACCGTTGGAAAACTGCTCGGAGCAAGCCAAATCGAAGTCGAAGACGACGAGATTTGGAGGTTGGCTTTCTTTAGACGTAGCTTCTTCATTACTGATTGTGGTTGCTTTATCCGCCAAAAGTAGTGTTACGTCGCCGTTTTTAGCTGAGTTATCCTTTCCAACTTCGGAATCGATAATTTCTTCGCGGTAAATCTCGTTAACGCCAGTATTCTCCAATAATACCTCGCTTCGAGTAGTTCCGACAGAGCTCTCATTTTCCATCACCTTCGCGCCGTTCGCCGAGAACGTACAACGCGAAGCGCTAGAAACTTCAGATTTGGTAACATCGATTCCTTCAACTTGTAATACCTCCACATTCAATCCTTTGTTCGTCACAGAGCACGATTCCACGCACGAAATCTCCGATAACTCCACCGCTTCATCATTATTTCTGATAGCATCCTTCAATCTCTTCCTATAATATGATCTAGTAACAATTCTCCGAGGCTTGTCTCCAATTTCCGGCGGATTCAGGTTACTCACCGAGGCGATGCTAGAGTCACAAGAGACCTCACTCACTGTTGCCAATTGTGAATCATCACCAGAAACAGCAAAAACAGGTGATATATGGAGCCGCCGCCGGCGTGAGAGCTGCGAACGGAGCTGCTTCCGCCAGGAACAGAGCGGTAGCTCCTCTTCCGAAGCACGTTGAGAAACGAGCTTACGCTTCATTGCTGATGCTGAAGTATAAATCAACGTTGATCAAATCAGAAAATTCCGCGTGCGTCTATGTGTGGGAAGTGGAAACTGTGTGAGACGGTTAGGAAACGTTGAGAAGCAGTGAGGTATTTATACCAACTGGTTATAGGAGGAGGGGCCCACAATCCTCCGCATTCACGTCTTCTGTCCACTACTTGCACTTGGTGGTGTGTGTGGTGTGTGTGTTTTTTTTTTTTGGAATCTCCATAGTATTTAATCTTTATTTAAATATATATAGTTTTTCAATAGTTTTTATTTTTTATGCAAATAGATTATGTTCATAATATTAAAATAAATGATGACTTATTTTGAGAAAAATAAAATCATGGCTTTGAAATAACTATTAATTCTTTTGGACACATTTGGCATCATAAATTATGGTAAAAATATATATATGTATATGCTAAGTGCAGTGTACCAAATAGTGCATTGCACTCTCTATCTAATGTAGTTTATCCATAATACCTTCCTATTACTATCCAATCTATAATTTTGGGGAAGGTCTTGGGTTAGGCAGGCCTAAACGATTTAGGCGGGTTTTATCCATTAACCCAATCTTTAGGCGGGTTTTATCCATGAACCCAAGTCCAAACCCATATAATATACCCTATTTGGGATGGGTAAACCCATTTGGGTAGGATAAAACCCGCCTAAACCGTTTAGGCCTGCCTAACGCAAGTTTTTGCCATAATTTTGCAGGGCATTTTATGTGGAATCTTGCATTTGATTCCAAATGTTGTATGATAAAAACTACTAGCATAATATACTTCTTTAAATAGCAATAAACATTCTATATATAAACTATGTACAAATGTTAGTTTTTTAGATGGATTCAATATTTTCGATTCCTCTACTAATAAACTTGGTGCATAATTAATAGATCGTGTAAAATAAATATATATGATTGATATGGAGCGATATAGACTTGATTCCAATTCCTGTCGTTCACCTCCCCTAACTATTATTTAATTAGAGCTATGAAAAGGAAACAATAGATTGTTTCATTTTCTTTTATATCATATTATGTATGTACAGAAATGATCATTTGATCCATTTTCTAATTGGGCAATATTCACGTTTGGTTTCATCAATTTGTGATATAATTTCATTGCATTAATCTATCTATATCTATCTATATATATACTAAAACAAAGAAGTTTCATGTATTTACAATTTTGCCGCTTTCACTCCAAAAATATTTCATCAAATTTACAATAATTTTATTATTTTATTTATTTTCTAATTCATCAATATCATAATATATACAATAATTTATATAATTTACTAAATGAATTCCAACTTTTCACTCCTAATTTTTTGAAAAATGTGTGCATGTTGAAGTAGAATGATTTTATTGGAAAAAATTTTAGATATTATTTTTATTAATTTTAATATAATTATATTCTAAAATAATTTAATTTAAAATTGTTAAACTTAACATAAATTCAATTATTTAGCAAATCAATTTTAGAGTTTTTAAATTGCAAGAGTCATTTGAAATGAAAAACAAAATAACATGTTTGCAATGCAATTGAATATCATGATTCTCATTTTATTATTTAATTTTAGATTCATATTATTTTTAGGAATTAGTGTCTTTTAATTCATAACATCGATTTATTTTTACAAAAATAACTTAATATTTTTAATTTTATAAATGTTAGACATTAAGTTCATAAAATGAACAAACTTAGAAATTAAACAATAATTTTCGGTGTAAGATATTAAATTATAAATATAGACAAATATTGTGAGTTAAATTATAATTTTGTGAACACTATGTCATCTTTATAAAGTTCATTGTTTTTCATATATTTTCATATAACGTGTAATTAGTACTCCCTCCATTTCGATATATGGTCTAGTTTGATCTTGCACGTTTGCAAAAAATATTAAATATTTAAATAAGTTTCCAACATTAGCCTTATTAAAAGTATTAATTAACATCTATTTTTCATTATATTGCATTTAATAGCTCCATTTTCCAAGATTATTAAAGGGTGTAATTGTAAATTACCACAGTAAAATAATACCAAATAAGGAAGTTAGACCATATAATTAAAACATTCTAAGATAGTAATATGGATCGTATAATATGAATGGATGAGGTATTATTTTAAGCAAACTACTATAATATTTTTACTAAAATATGAAAATTTTTTACGTGGTTATTTATATGTTATCATACAATAAAGTAAATAATATTATTTATCATGACATTTTTGAATAAAATTATTTGTATATTACTATATATAATATTTATTCGTGCAACGCGCGGGTGCAAATCTAGTATATACTAAAGAAAAGAAGTCTAAAAAAAATTGTTCCTGCCAAAATTATAAAAAAAACGAGTATCAATATTTTTAAACAATATATTACCAAAAATGTTGAAGTGGTAAAGTTGGTCTAAGGTGTTTAATTTAAGTTTCTACATCCAAAAGGTTCTGTGTTCAACCCTCACCCTCAACTTATAAACATGTATATATAAATTTTTATTTTTTTATACAAAAATGATCTCTTCAATTATTTTAAATAAAAAGATGAGAACAATCTATATAATATTATATCTAGGGGTGTAAATGAGCCGAGCTACTCGTGAGCTACTCGGAGATCGACTCGAAAAAAGCTCGATCGAAGTTCGATTGTTTAATAAACGAACCGAGCTCGAGCTTTGAGTCGAGCTCGATTACATTATCGAGCCGAGCTCGAGCTCGGATGTGTTCGATTCGCCAGGCTCGCGAGCATGTTCGAGTTCGAGCTCGAATCGAGCTCGAGCTCGAACATGTTCGCGAGTAAGCTCGTTTAACAGGCTCGCGAGCTTGCTCGTGAGCAGGCTCGTGAATAGGCTCGTTTAATAGATCGCGAGTATGCTCGTTAATAAGCTCGTGAATAGGCTCGTTTATAAGCTCGTTTTTAATTAAATTTTAATATCTATATTTTTTATTATTATATAATTATATTTCATATTTGTTTGATAATATTATATCTATATGTCTATAAATAACAATAATATGATTAAACAAACCATACTATATAAATAACTTAATTTATATAAAAATTAAGATGCATATTAAATTAGGAATGATAATTATTTATATGAGTGATAATTATTTCAAATATAGTTTCATATATATATATATATATATATATATGAGATTTTAAAGTTTCACTTAATCAAATTAGTTAATTTCATTTAGAAATTGAAACAATCCATTATATGAGAAATTTATTTTATTTGTAAATCTATGAGAAACTTAAACAACAATATATTATTATTGAAATAATAATGTTTGTATATAATTTGAGATTTTAATATAATTTAAAAAATGCACATAATGGAAAGTTAAGATAAAAATATATAATTAAAACAAACTCATAAGTTATATTACTCAATACACAAATATTAATGTATAGTAAGACTATACAAACAATTAAATCATAATACTTATGTTAAAATGTATAGATAATGAAAAAATAAGATAAAATTATATAATTAAAACAAACTCTTAAGTTATAATTACTAAATATACAAATATTACTGCATAGTATATGACATATCTATTAAAATCATTAAATCATAATATTTTTGCTAAAATGTATAGATAATGGAAAATTAAGATCAAAATATATAATTAATAAACTCCAATGTTAGTTACTCAACATTCAAATATATAAGAATAAAACTATTGTTAAAACAAACTCCTAAGTTATAATTTCTTAAAATACAAATGTTACTCAATAAAATGTTTTGCATTTTATATATATATAATATATATATATATATATATATATATATATATATATATATCTAAACAATTCATTAAATTTTAATATCTTTTATATATATATATATGGTGGAAAAATAAAATAAACATATATAATTAAATGAAACTATTAAGTTGTAAGTACTCAATAAGTCAACATACAAATACTAGTGTAAACTATTAAATTTCAATAGTTTTATTTTTAATGTAAAGTTAATAGGAAAGTAATAAAAGTATATAACTAAGACAAATTCTTAAGTTATAATTACTCAATAAACATATATTAATATAATATATATATATATATAGATATAGATATATATACACACACATTATTGGATTACTTTAATTAATTTGACAATGTTACAACTTTTGAATATTCACATATAATTATTGTCTAACACAAACTTTAATTTTAATATTTGATCACATATAAATAATAATTTTTTTCTACACATAATAGAAAAATAAGTTATTTTTAATAATTAAAACAAACTCTAAATACATGATTACTCAATATTAATATAATAATACATATGGATTTATATAAACTATTAAATCATAATACTTTAAAAAAATTATAGAATAAAAAATATAATTAAAATAAACTCTTAAATTATAGTATCTTATAATTTCTATATATCTTATAAACTATTAAAACTTAATCATCACCTAATTTATTTAAGTGGTTATTAATAAAAAAAGAAAATATATAATCTCTTATACATATAATATATATATATATATATATATATATATATATATATATATATATATAAATAAAACCCTAAATTCAAATTTCATCCATTCAACCATTTCTCTACGTCTCTCTAACTGCGCCGCCCACATCTCCCCCTCCGTCCGTCCATCGCCCCATCTCTTCTCTCGATGCGTTGCCCCCTCGGCCTGTGACCAACACCCATCTCCTCTCTCTCGTTGCCTGCCCCCTCAGCCCTGGGACCGGTGCTCGTCTCTCGACCACTGCGATGTTTCAGCCTCTCTGACTGACGCCGTCTCTGTTCTCTCCGACTGACGCCATCTCTGTCCTCTCTAGATAATACGTGCGGCACACTCATTTAATTTCACTTGTGTATTTTGTTTTCTCTTCATTTATTTTGGTTTGGATATATTGATGGACTGCGCTTAGATTTAGGGTTTGGTATTGTGTGTGTTTTTTTTTAAATATTTTTCTTTTGTTTCTTGTTGCCCTAAAGAGGAAATGTGATGTGCGTCGATTGTAGTTTTCTTATGTCTGACTACGCCTTTTTTTTAAATGTGGTTGTTTCTTTCTGTTGTCCAATTTTGCTGAGTCTCTAGCTTGAGTTCTGTATATAGTTGTGTTCATTGTTGTCTCAGGTGACCTGTGTGAGAATAATTTGATTTAATACTTGGGTTGATTTGTAGAATGTATATGGATTTTGAAATATTTTGATCCTTCTCAGAGTTTCTCTATATATTTGAGGCTAAAGTTGTTGTGCATCAACCAAATTCTGCTAGTTAATCTGATAATTTACCTGTTTTTAAATGCTTGTTGTATATTATTAAAATTTTTAATTGAATGGAAAGATTCAAGAATTATGGTGGAATTTTTTCTTTTACTTTTACTTATTAATGTTTTTACTCATGATTATTCCTCATAACATATTTATGTTATTGAGTTTCGCAGGATGATTTGCAAGAACTTTGGATCAAGACAGCTGATGGTGGATATTTGGTGGACTTATGAAATGTTTTATTTGTTTACCTAAGTTTGTTTGTTTCTTATTTGGAGTTAATGAGTTTGTAGATTGTTTAAATTATTTATTTATTTGCACTAATGATGGTGTAATATATTTGATAACAGGTTGTTTGTATTTAATGTTAATGATATTTATATTTTATCATTACAGTTTTATGATTGTACAGGTTGTATTTGATAACACATATTTGTATTTTATCATTATAATATTTGCATTTTATTGAAAATTTGAATTTTGTACACATAAACGAGCTCGAACCGAGCTCAAACTTGAGCTTACGAACTCGAATCGAGCTCAAACTCGAGCTTACGAGCTCGAACTCGAGCTTACGAGCTCGAACTCGAGCTCACGAGCTTGAGCTCGATTACAAGATCGATAAGGGCTTTGGCGAATCGAGCTCGAGTCGAGCTTGAGCCGAACTCGAACTAACATAATCGAGT
Source organism: Plectranthus barbatus (assembly GCA_026898455.1). Classification (NCBI taxonomy): domain Eukaryota; kingdom Viridiplantae; phylum Streptophyta; class Magnoliopsida; order Lamiales; family Lamiaceae; genus Plectranthus; species Plectranthus barbatus. The sequence goes on from JAPKLW010000077.1 coordinate 902,209, forward strand.
TCGAGCTCGAGCTCGAGCTCAAAAACTCAAATATTTTTCGAGCTCGAGCCGAGCTCGAACATGGTTAAAATAACACGAACCGAGCTCGAGCAACCCACTACTCGGCTCGGCTCGGTTCGATTACACCCCTAATAATATATGAAAAGAAAATAGTCAGAGAATAATCGTTCCCTCCAAAATCTTATTTCATTTTTCATTTTTATTTTATTTTTATTTATCATATCTATTATATTTATTTATATAATATATGAAAAGAAAATAATTTCCACCAAAAACTGTTCCCGCCAAAGTTTATATCAATTCTATTCTCACAAATCTTTTTTTTTTTAATTTTTACGCCAGTTGAAAATTCCACCCCTTCCATATTTTATATTTTAAAATAAAATTATATGATTAATTATATTATAATTTATATAATACACTCTATCTCATTCTTTTGTACTACCTCCGTCCCGGATCATTAGTCTTGTTTCATTCCGGCACAGATACCAATGCGAGTGAGATAGAGGAAATTAGTATTTTATTAATGAGTGTGTATTAATTTTCCATTTTAGGAAAGCAAGACTAATGTTTGGGACAGACGAAAAAGGAAAACAAGACTAATGTTATGGGACGGAGGGAGTATATCTTATAATTAATCATATCTTTTTATAATACTAATATTTATGCCATATGATATAAATAAAGTGGAAATATTTTTATATACACATTTTCATAAAACACATATCAAAAATACCCACTTCTTATAACACATATCAAAAATACCCAAAAGTACAAAATTTTACATGGGGAATTGGGTTTTGCCAAATTTGATTCAATCATTGTTTACATGATCATAATATGATTACTTAAAATAGATTTTGTAATCAAGATATTAGTTTCAGATTTAAAAAAAATTGAAAATTCATATTATGTAATTTCAGTCCGGGTCTGATTCTGGGTCTATTTCGGGTCTGATCCGGGCCAGACTCGTGAACCTTCCAGGAACCGACTGAATAATGGGGGAAAAAATTGTGGAACTGACCGGAACCGACCCGGATCAGAACGGGGTCAATTTCTGGTCTGATCCGGGTCGGTTCCGGTCAGTTCCACCGTTTTTTTATTTTTTTTCATATGCTTAATTTTTCTTACTTTTTTCACGCACTACGGTCCAATAAAGTCATAAATAATCTGACATGAAAATTACATGACCATCGATTATTAACATACATTATTGTCCTATGTGCATTATTTTCCCAACTTTTTACATACAATATTGGTCAAATGAGCTCATAAAGTATATTGACATTAATAATGCATGACAATCAATTTTCTTTTTGACTACATGAGTGGATGATAATTTTGCGTACACTGCAATGCAGATGAGTAAATGGTCATTCACTGTATTTGACAAGATCAGTCAATTCATGAAAATAATTCAGATTGGTTTGTCTATAAAATCCAATTCATTTGCAAAAGACGAAGCATACACATTCAATATATCTTCCTTCCTTATTCTCTCCTTCCTCTACAGATTCAATTAATTTTCTCATTTCCCTCGATTTGAAATGGATAATTGGTGCACTATATTTGTTCATTACAATGGGCAATTTGATGATTCATCCAACTACTTGGGTGGAGAGGAAAGGTTGGTTTACATCCCAATGACAAATCTTTCCATACAGTATCTAAGAAATAGCATCAAGTCGCTTCTGGATTCCGAAAATATTCAACTTCAGTATAATCTCTATTATACAGCCCAGAGTCATAGTGGAAGAAATGTAAGATCGTTGTTGGCGACGGATCTTGATCTGCAGCGGCTTTGCTATGTTTTTTCAGAGCCCAACGTTTATGTTGTTTTCAACAATGTAATCAACATTGGTGTTGGGAGTTCTCAGCGGGAGCCATCCCCGTACAAACCGTTCATATCTTCCTTTAGTCCACCGCTGGATGCTACTTTCAGTCCATGTTCGGAGGACCTTCAAAGGTTCGATTCTTCTATGTTCTTTGATCAACCTTACAAAGGTGGTGCAAGCGGGAGTTCACATATTCCCGACTTAAACGAGGGTGGTGGTTTAGTGGAGTCTGATGATGACGATAATGAGGAGGAGGTTTGTTGGGAAATCTGGCTAAGTTTCCCTTCTCCAGTTGATAGCTTAGATCTTAGATTTGGTGTTTAAGTGTTTTGGTGGATCAAATCCTAAGTTCAACCAGCGTCAGTTTGTCTCTAGAATAGCTCTAGTCTCAAATGTAAAGTCCTGTTTAGGTATTTTGAGTTGTAAGTCGCAGCTGATCAAGACTCATGCTGGCTACTGTTCACCAGCATGAGATGTGCTTACCAGTTGAGAGAAGTCTCACCAGCAAGCGGCTGACGAAGACTCATGCTGACACTGTTCATCAGCATGGAGTAGAGCTATTGACTGGTTACTGTTCACCAGTTGGGAAGATTTCACCAGCAGGAGGCTGAGAGATCTTACCAGCAGAATATGTGTTCTGGCTGACACTATTCACCAGCGGTGAAGCCACCAGTCACGGGAGATTCCAAGAGATAACATCAGACGAATTGGTAGACCTTGATTGTGCTAAGGAAAGTCACCAGCAGAGACTGCCAGCACAAGATCACCAGTATGATCTACCAGTCGGAGGTTATCAGCAGAATTCAAGATTCGCTCTCCCAGAGTCTTAGAGACAAAAAGAAGATTCGTCGAGGAATTAACTGACAGAGTATGACTTTAAGGAGGATACCTTAAAGTCTATCAGTTCAAGACACCAGTTCCGATTCCTCGTACTGATGAATAGAGTCGTTCTGACACAAAGAGATCTGTGTCAGATAAAGCGATCAAAGGTATGGCGCTTTCCGGAAATTCCTACCTGCCGCCTGCAGAAGGACATGCGAGGACAGAGACTTTTCCGGATGTGTCCAAACGGCTAGTATTTGAATCTGAATCTCACGTCTATAAATACGTGAGATCCAACAGCATTCAATACTCTTGCCCAATCTTAGCCACTCTTGACCTACCGAAAGCTCAAACGCATTCATATCAGCGTATAAGCAATCTTTCGAGGCTTTTCTTAAAGCTACTCCGTGTGTCAATCATTTGAACACGAGACTCCAAGCTTCTAGCTTGTGAGTTATTGATCTCATTTGGTGTTCTTTCTCATTCCGAGGAAGAACATAGCAGCTCTTGAGCCAGCCAGCTCCAGAGTTATTACGGGCAGTTTTGCCGCCAGCAAGAGTCAAGTTCTTGGGAGAACTCAACACCCAATCAGTCGGAGGAGGAGGTTGAAGTGACGTGCTCGCACTCCATCCATCTGACGAGAGTTGAAGAAGGACAAGGACCGGGAGCGGTTGATCCAGTGGACTGGTAGACGAGGCATCTACCAGCTGGAAATAGATCGTAGGAAATCTTGTACCGGATTACTCTCTTTAGTGAATTTCCAGTGCTTCGACTGGAGAGTGGACGTAGATCAGTTGATCGAACCACTATAAAATATCCTTGTTATTTACTGCTTTCAGCATTTACTTACTGATTTAAAACCCAGCACCCAAGTGCTGGAGTATAACTGAAACCAGTTTATAACTGTGCAAACTCGACTCTAAAATTTTCTAAGTCCTGAGTCATCAGCTGACCAGCCAGTTGCCAGTCAGCTGAATACTCAGTTGCCAGTTGACTTACTAGCTGACAAGGTCCCAGTCAGCTGTGTAACCAGCAGAGTGCAAGAAACGAACTTACGTATTTTCCGCTGCCAAAGTATACCCTGATATCCGGGACCAACAAGGTTGAAGACTCATCTGAGTCAGAGAATGAGGATTTCAACCAATCTTTAATGCATTGTACGGTGGCTGAATTTTCTGCCTGGGTGCAATCTGTTGGTGGTATGAATGCTTTTGTTTCAAATCTTTAGCCGGCTCATCCTCTACCTGAAGGTCTGGAAGTCCAATTGAATAATTGGTTACTTCCAATCATTCCATTGGATACTTCTGATTCACTCGTCCTGCAAGACGTCGCAGCCATACTGGACCAGGAGTTGACGGAGGGTGCCATATTTTAGAGCAGAGATGATCTGCTCGTTGTTGTTGGTCTCTGGGATATGGAGCAGAGAAAAGAATTTAAAGTTGCCCGGTCTGATAGTACTCGTGTTGAGTACAAGTGCAAACGAGATGAGAGTTGTTCGTTTCTTATACGTGCTACGTGCAAAGCTCACTGTTGGATTGTACGCAAGTTCAAACCTATTCATAGTTGTAGGATGAATCTTGCTGGAGTTGGTGCACGTAATGTTCGTTCAAAAGATGTGGCTGCTTATTTTGCAAGGAAGATGCGTCGACAAGGGTCACTCATCAAACCGCGTGAGATTATGGCCGAGCTGCAAACAAGTTTTGGCATCCATACGACTTATGGTTCTGCGCTAAAAGCACGGAACGCAGCCCTCTCGATGTTGTATGGTGGTGTCGAAGATTCTTTCAAGATGCTACCGAGGTGCCTTGAGGTACTTGTTCAGTATAATGCAGGGACGCTGACATATCTTGATATTGCTCCGGATGGACGTTTTCGCCACTTGTTTGTGGCACTTGGTGTTTGTCGAATTTCTTTCAAGTCTTCCCTGAGATAGGTTATTGTTGTCGATGCTACTTATTTGAAGGGAAGAAACAAATAAGTTTTATTTGTTGCTGTTACCAAAGATGGTAATAAACAGGTCTTCCCACTTGCCATCGGTGTTAACCCGATAGAGAATGACGAGTCTTGGATTTGGTTTATGACTCGACTCCGGATGGCTTTTGGCTGCAACGATCAATTATTGATCGTATCCGACCAATACATTAGCATTTCGAATGCTATGAGCGCAGTGTATCCATGTACAACACACAGACTTTGTTTTTATCATTTACAGAATAAATTAACCAGCTTCCGTCTGAATATTGTCCCATCGTACCATCGTGCTGCGTATGCGTATCAGTCGACTATATTTAAGCAGGCTATGGATCAAATGGAAGTTTCAAATCCGGCAGCATACAACAAGTTAATGGATGTTGGACCTGAAAAGTGGGCTAAATCGAAGTGTCCTGTCCGTCGGTATAGTTTCTTGACCTCAAATGCGGCCGAGGTCTTCAATGCAAGACTGCTAGACGCTCGTCGATTGCCAATCTGCTAGCTGTTAGAAGCATATAGAAGTATTGTCGAGAGTTGGTTCGACCAGCGACGTGCCAAAGCTGCTAATTGGATTGATGACTTGACAGAGGAGGCTGTAGCGAAGATGGAACCTTTGGTGGAGAAAGCACGCTCATATAACGTGGTTCGTACATTGCAACATGCCTTCAAGTTCAATGACGGCACTCGTCTTAGAATGTGGATGTACAATCTAATTTTTGTGACTGTCGTGAGTTTCAACTCGATCTGATGTCGTGCGTTCATGCAGCAGCTGCAATTCGGTATGAAGTATACTCATTATTTAGTTTTCATTTATAACCTCCAATAGTTTCTAATTTTGTTTTATAGGGCATATGGATTGAATCTGTATGACTACATTTATCCCTACTACAAGACCGAGACTTGGCATGAGATATATGGTGCGGTTGTTAATCCTCTCCCCCCTCAAGATGAATGGGATGTTTCATCCGAAGCAGCATCAGTAGTTGTTTTGCCGCCAATAATAACACGTCAAGCAGGTCGGCCAAGGAACAGTCGACGTCCTTCAGGTGCAGAGCATTCTCAATCTTCTACTAGCAGACATCGCGCCCCTAAACGTTGTAGTATTTGTAGAGCAGATGGTCATACAAAACGAAGTTGTCCTGATAGGGTCCCGGACAATCAGTAAATTGTAATGTTTGGTTCTCAGTTGTATGCTTATTTCATCATTTCAATAAATATATGTTTGCATGACAAATAAGTGAGATCGAATAATCGTAAAGTAAAAGATTTTACACAAATAAAAATGTTAACTACTGAACATCGGAACTACACTCAAATAACCCTAATGCTATAAAGTACGATAAAGGTAGGTGCCCGCATCGCTCTCCATCCACGCTCGTGTCGGACGTCGAAACAATAACATTTCAATATGTGCTAGCGCATAAGTTGCGCTTTGCTTCGGCATCATCCCGTGGAAAAGTGATGTCCATCACATCTCTGGCGGGACGGCAGGTCGAATAGTAAGCCCGAGAGTGTTTTCTTGCCAATAGCTTATGGCTCTCAAAGAATGCTTCATCTTATTTGTCATCTTTGCCAGTTCTTTGCCCAATCTGGTACGCTCTTGAAGACTTATATCCGCCAAATAGGCATCATATATGTGCACCGTATGATTTCGAATATTGAATTTGACAGCAACCCAGTGAGTAAACAGGAATACTGGTAACACAATCTACAAAAGAAAAAATTCATAAACAAGTGTTAACTACTTATAGAAAATAATTTTCTTTTGCATTAAATTATAATATATTAAAGTACTTACCGTATCTGCACCTTTCCAATCTCTTGACACTGGAGTATCTTTGCCTTTACCGAAATCCAAGAGGTTATCTGGCTCCAGGCGAGGTGCTCTATCTCCACGATAATGATGCCTCATCAAAATCTTAAGCAATATTAAACATCAGTATTAAATACTTATTACTAAATAATATATAAAATAATTTGTGGTTGAATACTTCACTTACAAAGAATTTTGGAAGGATAACCCGAACAGTCGCCTCTTCAGTCATATATAACCTCCTTTGCAGTACTGGAATATACGCTTCTAAAATATCTTGAGCCAAATCGTTGCTCAGATTCTCCACAAAGCTAAAATAACTCTGGGGGAATTGCCATGGTCCCCATATTTGGGCTCTGACTGCATCGGAATCACCATCTCTCCACTGGTTATAATTCAAATGCACATCTATCCCAATCCCCCATGGTCGTCCATCCTTCGGCTGCATAAAAAAAATGACAACATAAATAAGATAAGTAAAGAAATACATAAATGAAATTAAATAATAATACTTACCAGATCTGCAATATCATATGCTAATAAGGATACAAAATGATCAGTCGTCCTTCTCGGCTGGCTACTGGTCTCTCCAGGACCCCGTGGGTGCGACGTAGCAACGTCAGAATCAGAACTGTCTGAGAAAACTAGGGGTATCTGATCCCGTCCACCAGAAACACTCTGACAGTCATCATCAGAGATTACAAGTCTCTTACCCCTCTCAATATTTGTATCCCTCCTCTGCCCCTCCATCTCCTCCAGCCTCTGTCTGGTCTCACCACCAGATACACTCATCCTCCTCCTCCGGCCTCCTACTGGTCTCACCACCAGATACACTCATCATCCTCCTCTCTGCCTCCTCCGGCCTCCTATTGGTCTCACCACCAGATACACTCATCCTCCTCCTCTCTGCCTCCTCCGGCCTCCTAGTGGTCTCACCACCAGGTACACTCGTCATCCTCCTCTCCGTCTCCTCCGGCCTCCTAGTGGTCTCACCACCAGGTACACTAGTCCTCCTCCTCTCCATCTCCTGTAGCCCTACGACTCCAATCACGACTCGTATCACGAGCCAAGACCTCTCTGAAGGCCGCATCATCTACATCTGTGCAATGACGACATCTTAATGCACGAAATAAGTCTGTAACTAGGGGGATCACCCTCTCTGTCAGTGCCTCATGAATAACGGTCCGGATACTATCCAATATACTCCCAGATGGACGATGTCTCCTAGTATCCCGGGAATCCCCACTGGAAGAATGTGCATGATGCCTCGGACGAGTGCGTCTACGTGACGGTGTAGCGGTCTCCGACGGTGATCCTCCCTCTGCACCCCGTCCCGCACCCTCTTCTGCACCCCGACCTGCACCCTCTTCTGCACCCCGACCCGCACCCCGTCCTACACCCCGGCCTGCACCCTGTATTGGATTCTCTGGCAGTCGGAACTGTACCCCAATCGGATTGTCCATCTCCGCAGAAATAAAATACAACATTTCCACTCATAAATAAATATATATATATATATATTATTTATAATAGTAACACAATTATTTCATTCTTGAATATTTAAAATTGAAAATCGTTCATAACTTCACAATTTAACCCAAATTTAGCAAAAGAAAAAAACATAACTATTTATGCACTTAAACATCCATTATTTTCAAAATTACTTCAATTACTTCACGGCCATATATAAAATTCATGGAAGAAATTATTTCATTCAGTAAATGTTCTTATCTACTATTTTTGTTTTAATTTTTTATTTACTCCTATTCAATATATTTGGTTATGAGACATTTTAAGAATATAATTTATATTAATTTTTAATATTTATTAATACATAATTATATTATTTCTAAAATTTATTTTGTTATAATTTAATTAAAACGATGTGGATTTTTGTAGTTATTTTATATAAAATTTTTGATATAAATAAAATAGTGTTAAATAATATTATTATTGATTTGTATATTATTTTAATAAATAATATTTGATTTGGTATAGTATACCATTGTTATGATTTATCGTATAATTTTGGTATACTAAGGTATACGGTAAATCTTTGGTACGATACGGTATATCGTTATTATGGTATGATAATAGTATACTGAGTTCGATATATTGAAAGTTACGGTACAGTAACCATATGAGTCCTCTCATACTGTAAAGTTTGGTACAACATACAGTATTGTAAAAGAATTTCAGTATATCGTATCGTTCCGCCCCTACTTGCATATTCAAGAGTATTATTTAAATTTCAACGAAGATAATTTTTGCATAGTTCCTTATTTTATAACAATTAATAAAACTCAAGGTCAATCATTGAAACAAGTTGGTCTATTTTGTAAAAATCTTATTTTCAGCCATGGACAATTATATATTAATGTTTCACGAGCAATGTGTCGTATTTTAAGATTTTAATTTGTAAATTCAACGACTTGAGACTTTAATTTATAAATTTAGCTATACTGAAGCGACATTTACCAAATATTGAGCATTTTTACCTATACAACTATTATATGTAGTAGCATATACACAAATAATTAAGTAACAAATCAACACACAATTATAATACAATATATATATATATATATATAAAAGAAATCAATACACAAAAATTAATGGTAATATTTTATATAAATAAAAAAATATAAAATTAAGATGAAGATATTCTTGGCCCTTTACACCATCTTCTTCTTCTTCATTTTTATCTTCTATTCTTTTTAAAAATTCAGAGTAAAAGAATTACTCCCTCCGTCCCGGTCAAATTGTCCACATTTGACCGGGCACGATGAACAATGCATGTGAGTGGTAGTGGGTGGTAGTGAGATGAATATTTTATTGATGAGTGTGAAAAATTTGCTATTTTAGGAAAGTGGACTAATATTGTGGGACATACGAAAGAGGAAATGTGGACAATTTACTTGGGACGGAGGGAGTATTTTATAAAAATAACATCATTCTATTATTAAAATTGAAAAGATTTCAGTTCAGAGGGGCTGAAGCCACCTAAACCTCTTGATAGATGTTTATGATTGTATGTAATAATCTATGATTATTAAAACACATTAATTTGGTAAAATCATAAATAATGTATAGTGTACACATATATTTATTCTATTAATTTGAATAGAATATTTTCGTGCAACGCACGGGTGCAGTACTAGTTATTCCATCAAATAGAAATATTATTTTATTTTATTTAAATACATTATCATTTATTTTTAATTAATACTAATCATAATAATCAATTTTGTACTATAAATATAGTCGGTCTTATTTTCAATTTCTATAATCCATAATAAAAGACAATTATCTCCATTAATTGTCAACAAAATATTTTATTTTTTACCAATATTTTAATAATTTATATAAATTCAATAATCAAGATATAATTAAATTTATACAATAACATGGAAACTTAAATGATGAATACAAAAAAAATTATTTTAAAATTATTTTTTTCAAAAATAGTAAGATAGTAATATTTAACAAATTAATAAGATAGACTAATATAACATTAGTTAATTTATTATTTATTATTTATATTTATAATTTATATAATATTTTATCATTTATACATTAATTTTTGTAAAAATACGATACAAATTAATTATTTTATAATTTAAAATATTGAATTATATATAATATGTGCTATGACCATTAATAAGCAACTCATTAATATAATTACAAATATAATTATTGAAATTTATATATAAAATTATAGTCAAATATCATATGTTATTTTATAATTTTAATTTAAATTAGTAAAAGACAACATATGTTAACATTTAAAATGTGAGTACACCAGTACAAATTTTTTAATTAATTTAGTGGTTTCTTAAAACTTAAAAAAAAAGTATTTTTTAATGATATTTAATATAATAATTTCATGCAACGCACGGGTGAAATACTAGTAATACTAAAAACAAAGAAGTGGTTAAAAAAAATTGGCGGAAATAATTATTTGAATATATAAATTATAATTTCATTTTATTTAAATACATTAGTATCTAGTAAACATCTAAAATGTTATTTTCAATTTTCTATATCCCATTATAATTAACAAAATATTTTATTTTTCTTCATTGATAATCAATAAATTATTTTAGTTTTAATCAAGACGTAATTTATAATTTTGTAATTTATATAAATTCGATTATCATTTCTGTTATTAAATTTATGTAATAACAACGAAAATTGAATGGTGATTGATGATTACATGAACAAAATTATTTAAAAATTAAATTTTTTAACATCACAAAGTTTTAATATTCAATAATAATATTAATAAATTTATAAGATAAAGTGATATAACATTAATAGATTTATTATTTACATAGATAACTTAATATATAATTTTCTATAATTTATATAAATCTGGTACAGATTAATCATTTTCAATAATTTAAAATATTGAATAATATATGTAACGCCCCCAACTGACCTTCCCTGATTTGGGGTCGCGTTACATTGATGTTCAGGTTTTATCAAACATTTTCTCATTTAAATACAGCAGAAGATTTAAATAAATTGGAAATGATATTTACATACAAAAGATATCATGCTTCGAGTCTAAGTTTTAAAGAAAATAACATTTAATACATCAAACATCTCAAAATGGGAAGGAAAGAATAGAGCGTGTAGCAGCGGTGTGTGTAACGTGGCAGAGATATGCATATGAAGATGCATATCTCAGGATCTATTAATTTCAGAAAATCTTCACTTCGCCGGTTTACACCCCCGTACTCCCATCCTTGCTGCTCAACCTGTGTATTTTAGAAACAATACGAGGGACTGAGTACTAATGTAATCAATGGAAAACATACCCGAAAACATACATTTATATTAGAGAATGCCATGCAACTCACACAGATAGACACGGGGTTTTGTTGAAAAGAACCGTGTTATCTAAAACATTTTCATTCGCACGTGCTATTTTTACATGTTATTATATTTGTTTACGGTGTTGTAACTGGAAGTTGGCTGACTTCCAAGTTACGATGATCAGTTAGGAATGTATACACACTCAACCTACTGTCATCTAAGTGCACTAGTCTCAGAATTTACCTTTGAGACCCGATCGTTTACAACCACAACTGGATCCAAACATGTGGGGGCTTTTCACCCCACTTCATAAAATATGTGGGGGGGCTGTACACCCCACTTCACAATATGTGGGGCTGTTCACCCCACTTCACAATTTGTGGGGGCTTTTCACCCCACTTCAAACTTAATGAGTTATAGCACAGTACAATTGTGGTTCTAAACTCATTAGTATAACTCTCTGCCGATGGGAATCGACAGAGGACAGATATAATAGCACAAAACATGCATAGCATCTCATTAAAACGAAACATTTTAACACGTTTTTGAAAAGAAAGCACACTTTTTTTTATACTCAAATAGTTTCCCACCTGGTGTTAGGCTTTGGGTATAGATGTTTTCCCGCTAATTTGAGCTTAACTTCCTCAACTTCAATCTCCTACAACATGATCAGGGTCAACCAAGTTAGGATAGACGATCTAAGACAATGGCGAATTCAAACAACTCAACATACAATCACTCTATGATGTTTCTTTCAATCCGAACCATCGACCAATTACATAAAACCGCATGCTTTTACACCTAACATGCTTCTAATAACATAGTATCAACTCAGGGATCGATTATTAGTTGAAATGAGTCAAAAACGGAACGAAAACATAACACTTGGACAATCTGTCGCTCCATCTCAACCGAGACACAACCATCTCGGTCGAGATGGCTGCCTCGACCGAGATCCAATCCATTTTGGTTGATTTATCTATCTCGACCGTGATCAATCCATTTCGGCCGAAATGCTCGTCTCGTCTGAGACGCCTGTCTCGACCGAGATGAGACCCATATCGGTCGAAACGGGCCGTCTTCTCCAACCATTCGCACGGCTGACTTGCAACTTCCGATCTAGGCCATTCCAGCCGCCCAAACACACATGCAAACATCTATCTATGATCCCTAGACACCCTAGAATACGAATAACGCCTTCAAACATGAAATACACGCAATACACGAGAGGTGGAAGAGGCTCACCGGAAAACCAAAGTTGACGGCGGTGGCGGCAATTTTCGGTGATCAAACTCGTATTTCACGGTACCAAAATGACCTCTACACGATGGAGAAACACATTAAACAAGCCTCTCCCTGAGATATTCACCCAAAAACAAAGTTTAAGACCAAGAATCCAAATCCTTACCCAATTGAGTGAGCCAACTTCTCTCTACAATTCCTCCTTCAATACTCGACCTCTCGGAGTCCACCTTACCTCTTTAGAAAGATGGGAGTGAGAGCTTCAAGATGGTGGCGGCATCTTGGTCGGGGGTGGCCGGAGTTGGCCGAAATTTGGCCGGAAAGGTGACGGTTTTTAGGGTTTTAGGGTGAAAAGAGCTCTCACTTATTTCTCTCTCTCTAGCTTGTAGCAAGGTGGTGTAAAATGAGATGTATATTCCATATATATTTGTCCCACATTATAATTTCCCATCTCACACAATATGTATACATATAATATACATATATATATGTGTTACAATATCAAATTCCCAAAATTTCCACTATTCTCTAATATAATGTATGTTACCATGCCTCAAATATCCATTACTCCATCTTATAAAATCCATATCACCTAAATAAAATCTTGATAATTCTTTCCAATTACATACATAATTCCAAAGTGGATAATATAATTCAATTTCTCAAAACACGATTGCATAATTTCGAACGCTCTCAATTTAGAGGAAATTCTCTTTATTTCGACAATTAAGCAATACAAGAGCTTAATTACACTTGGGGTATTACAATATATAATCTACTTAATATATTAAAAGAGAATAGTTCCACATAATTTCACTTTTGCCATTTCCCAACAAAAACATAAATAATTATTTTTTGATTTATTTTGTATTTATTCTAATGTAACATAAATATACAATAATAAAAATATAACATAACTATATTTCTCACTTTTTCTTTAAATATTAGATCTCATTAATATATTATATTTAATATTTTTTAAATAATACAAATATAATATTATTTTTGGGATAATATTTAAATTAAATCTTATAGACTTTGAGTTTGATATACTTCTTTTTATTGTTTGATATAATATCATTTTTGGGATATATTTTTTTATATATAATCTAAAAAATAATTTGTATTGTAACACCCCAAGCTTAATTAAGCTTGTAATGCTAGATTTATTTAACAAAGTGAATTTCTGTAATTCTAGAACATCTGAAATTTTATTAATTTCGATTTGGATAACTTAATTATGATATTGAGTTGGTTATATTATTAATCTCGAGGAATTATCTAGAATTGTTTAGAAATGATGAGATGAATTGATGGTTTGGGAAATAAGATATGATATTTCATGATGGATTGTTATATTATAAGGTGGAAATAATCATGGATTATGAATTATCTTATGAAATTATATTAGTTTAATATGTTATGCTATGGTATATGATATGAGAGAGAATATATATGTAGAAGGAATGAGAAACACGGGTGAAACGGTAGTGACCTTAAACCCTATGAGGAAGCGAATGATTCTTTAAATACGATCGGATCTCGAAGTGTAAACCGAGATTAGTGCACTTAGATGATAGTGAGTTGAATGTTTAATCATTCCTAACTAATCATCGTAACTTGGAAGTAGGCCAGCTTCCAGTTACAGAACAATAACACATATGATAACATATTAAATAGCGCACAAAATAAAAATATTTTAGATAGCACGGTTTCTTTCAATAAAACCCCGTGTCTATCTGAGTGAGTTGCATAACATTTCTCTTATATAAATGTATGTTTTCGGGTATGTTTCTCATTGGGTACATTAGTACTCAGCCCATCGCGTTATTTCTAAAACGTGCAGGTTAAGCAGCAGGGATGGGAGTTCCGGGGTGTAAACTGGTGAAGTAAGGTGGTTTTAAAGATAAGAAAAGATCTTGTGACATGTATCTTCATATACATGTCACCATCACGCTACACACACTGCTGCAGCGCTCTCTGAAATTTTCCTTCCCTTTGAAATATTTTAAACGTTTGAATACTGTTTGTTAACCTTGACTTGAAGTACATCTTTGATGAATGCATTTATCTTACCTTTATATTCAAGTCTTCCGCATTATATGAATAAGAAAACGTTGACAAAACCTGAAACATCAATGTAACGCGACCCCAAATTGGGAAGGTCAGTTGGGGGCGTTACAGAGGTGGTATCAAAGCGTGGTTTTGAAGTTTTAAATGATTTAAAAATATTTTGAAACTTTGAGTCTTATAAATGTTTTGAAGTAGTGTGAAGTACTTGCTCGTGTTTACACCCTACTCCATCCTGCGCCACCTGAGGTACGTTTTAAAGTTTAAAGATTTAAAAGTTTTCCTTGCTTGCAATTTGAATATGATTTGAATGATTTGAAAATATTATGAATCTTTTGAAAGTAAATTGAGATTTGAAAGAAAACTTACTTTTTCTTTTTATGGAGTGAAAAGGATGGGTTGATTTGAATGAATTTGATTTTGTATTAAGCAAAAGTGCTAATATTGGTTGTTGATAGAAGCGATTTGAAAGTATTGAGTTTGAGAAAGTTTTGATGTTGACATATGAAAGTTACGTGTTTATTTGGTAACGGTAAGGTGACCTTTCTTGAAATTGTGAAATGAGTACGAATTTATCGATTGAACATGAAATTAATTGCAAGCATTTAGAACCTTGTTATTTGGCTATGGATGTGCTAGACGAATAATGAGCTATAGTATGGCATAGGTTGATGTTGAATTAAGGGATAACTAAGACAGATCATGAACGACTAATTTATTGTGGGCCTTGAAAAGGCATTGACTTGATTGGGGTGTGGAAATTAAAATTTTCCTTAGTTGTTGGTTTGACTAAGTAGTGAGAGAGTAAGACGACTTGTAGAAACTACAAGCTAACATGTAGTCGTACAGAATGTACATAGTGGGCTTGATAGATGTAGTTAAGATTTGGTATAAGATAGTGTATGCGAGGATCCGAAGGAACCTCGGCAGGGTGTTTGGTGTAGTTATTCTATATGACCCCGTACTGACCATTATTATTTGTTTTGGTGACAGATGGCTTCTTAGGATCAGATTGTGAGACGTTTCAGGGAGCGGGTTCCTTTCACTGAGGATAACCTCGCGTCAGCTTTATTAGACTACCTGGCGCTATGGGAGAGAGTACGCTACTTGGGAGTGACGGATAGGGAGGCGATGGAGCTGACGATGAACCTTATGCCGGACAAATGGACCAACTGGGTGTTATCATTGACTAGATGGCATTGTAATAGCGAGACAGGCACTGTGGGGAGTTATCGTCGTTTTATGGGAGACTTGATTCAGAAGGTGGTTGCGGAGGGGAACCCTTCGCAAGCATCTTCTAGAGGCACGCAGGCATTCCGGACCAGGACCTCATCACCCGAGTGGACTCCAGCTTTGCCACCAGCGCCAGCTGATGCCCAGGTTGCCCTTGTGCATGCACCCACTTCGAGACCGAGAGTGCGACCAGTACCAAGTACTCCGACTGCAGCATACATGTCATTTCTGCCTGGATATCCGCAGGGAGGTACTTATGATCCCTATGTTTTCTGCGATTCTATTGCTTCAGTGAAGTCTCCTACATTGCATTCGGGTTCGGCGTTACCACTTGGACATAGTGGACTACCAGCACCTTCCGTACAGCAGCTGCAGCAGGATATGGCAGGGCCCAGCAGGGCTAGGTCGACTCATGATTCAGGATGGGACAGCGCGGAGATGTGGCCTAGACCGACTCCGAGTGGACAGGAGGATATGTTCGGTGGTCACGGGACTACCTATGGTTATAGTACTAGTCAGGCACCAATATGTTTATCTAGCGATACAGAGGGCAGTCGAGGCAGGAGGACAGACGCTCATGATAGAGGGAAGGGACCGGTGAAGGCTGAGGATGATGATGAGGAGGACCCATCTAAGGGTTCTGAGTGATGGATGCTTTGACTTTATCATTTCAGTTGTTCTGTACTCCGCTTTGAACCTTTTATTATTGTTGTGGACGTATTTATTGTTGTTGATGTAGACCTTTATTTTGATAATTTGCATTAGAACGATGTGTTGAGGAGTTATTTGACTTTTGCGAGATTGTTGAATTATATTATGAATGGTGGTTATTTGAGAGCTTTTGGTTGAGTAATGATTATCTTGTTGAGACTTCTGAGAGATATTGACTGATATTGTTTTGCAGAAAGAAATAATGGAATATATTGATCAAGGCAGAGGCAGAGGCCGAGGCAGAGGTAGAGGTAGAGACCAGAGAGGCCGAGAACGTGGGAGAGCTATTCCACAATCGATTTATGAGGAACCACACTGGGAGGAAGTTCCTGCAAACCAAGGGTATGAAGAGTACGAAATATTGTCTGATGATGAGAATGCTGCAGGGCAGCAAGGACCAGTTCCACTGCCCCAAGGAAATGCACCGGAGATTTCATTAGTCATGTGGGTGGAAACTTTCAGGAAGCAACACCCACCGACTTTTGATGGGGCTGAAGGCCCCACAGCTGTAGAAGATTGGATCAGGGAGCTTGAAAAGATTTTCAAGCATATGAGGTGCTCAGGGGATGAGAAGATAAACTGTATGTCCTACCAATTGAAGGGGAAAGCAGACAGGTGGTGGGAGACATATGTTAAGTCTGTTGCACCGACAGAATGGGACAATGTGAGCTGGGAAAGGTTTAAGGAGGCCTTCTTCGAAAAATATGTTCCGAAGCAGTATAGGAAGGAGAGGGCAGTGGAATTCTTTCTGTTTGAGCAAGAGAAGTTAACTGTGGAGGAGTATGACACCAAGTTCGGTGAGCTACTCCAGATGGCACCACATTTGGCAGATACCCCGCAGAAGATGGCAGAGAAATTTAGAGATGGTCTGTGTGAGGAGATCCGCACACAACTGGCGACCATGAAAGGATTGAACTACCAAGAGCTGTTGAGTCATGCCTTGGACATTGAAGCATCCAAGAACATGAAAAACTGCCGGAATGGGGAGCGCAGGAGGCGCAGGCTTCAGGCTCAAATCAGAAGAGGAAGTTTGAGGAGCCACCAAGGCATTTCGTTCAGGGCCAAGGCAATCAGAAATGCCACAATCAGGGCAGGCAGCAGAATTTCCAAGGGAGGCCAGACCAACAGAACTTCCAGAGGTTCAATCGTCAACAGGCTCCGAGGCGTGATCAGAGGGAGATGGGCCAGCAGAACTGTCCGAGATGTGGGAAGAGACACCCAGGGGATTGCCGACGAGGGGAGATTAGATGCTTTAACTGCAATGGCTTAGGGCACTTTGCCTATCAGTGTGCCACGCCCCAAACCAGAGAAGGAAATCGCCCAAATTTCCAGAGGCCGGTTAATCAGCAATGGAGGGCTATCAGGGGACACCGCCAACCACGAAGAGGCAATGCGGGAAACAAAGGAGGAGGCCGGCAGGGCAATCAAGCACCGCCCAGGAATCAAGAGGGTAACCGGCAAGGTGGTGATGGTCAGCAGAGGAGAGCCCGAGCCTATGCTCTGGACGGAAATCAGGACAATGGCAATCTGGCAGGTATGGGATGCATTAATGATATACCTGTTATGGTATTATTTGATACTGGAGCATCGCATACATTCATTTCATTTGCATGTGTTGAGGCACTAGGACTTAAGGTAGAGAAGAACAGTCAGGACTTGAACGTAGCGATACCTTCAGGAGAAACAACTATTTCTACTTAGTGTGCCGAGACTTGAGAATCAAGCTTGACAAGAATGAAATTCAAGTAGCAGAGTTGAATGTACTGGACATTCATGATGTAGATATAATCCTGGGAATGGATTGGTTATCAGAATATAAGGCGACCATCTTGTGCAGTGAGAGGAGAGTGATCATTCCACAACAGGGGAATGAAGAGGCATTTGTGCACGGATTTAGAAGGAGACAGAGAGTACCTGTAATCTCTGCAATTCAAGCAACAAAGTTGTTGCGTAAATCGAGAAATCGAGCCTTCTTAGTGTATTTGGAAGGAGAGGAGAAGCCAGAACTTACAGTGCAAGATGTGCCAATAGTGAGAGAGTTCGAGGATGTATTTCCGAAAGAACTACCAGGATTACCACCAGACAGGCAGGTGGAATTCACTATCGATCTGGAACCGGGTGCAACACAAATTTCTAAAGCGCCGTACCGCATGGCCCCGAAGGAGTTACAAGAGTTGAAGGTTCAGCTACAAGAGCTATTGGACATAGGTTATATTAGGCCAATCGTGTCACCATGGGATGCACCGGTTTTGTTTGTAAAGAAGAAGGATGGATCGATGCGTATGTGCATTAACTATAGAGAGCTGAATAAGTTGACGTTGAAGAACAGTTACCCATTACCAAGGATTGATGATCTATTCGATCAGCTCATGGGAGCAAAGGTATTTTCTAAGATCGATCTCCGATCAGGGTATCATCAGTTGAAGATTCTGAAGGAGGACATTCCGAAGATAGCGTTCAGAACTAGATACGGTCACTACGAGTTTGTAGTAATGCCGTTTGGACTCACGAATGCTCCTGCAGTATTCATGGACTTAATGAACCGAGTATTCCATCCAAATCTCGATAACTTTGTGTTGGTGTTTATCGATGATATTTTGATATACTCGAAGAGTGAAGTAGAGCATGAGCGGCATTTGAGGACAGTATTGCAGACCCTAAGGGACGAGAAGTTGTATGCCAAATTCAGTAAGTGCGAATTCTGGTTAAGAGAAGTGACATTCTTGGGTCACATCGTGTCGGCAGACGGAATTAAGGTAGATCCAGCCAAGATTCAAACAGTGATGGACTGGAAATCACCAACTACGCCGAACAAGATTTGTAGTTTTCTGGGCTTAGCAGGTTATTACAGAAGATTCATCGAGGGTTTCTCAAAGATTGCGAAGCCGATGACCCAGTTACTACAGAAGAATGTGAAGTTTGTGTGGACTGATGAGTGTGAGAAGAGTTTTCAGAAGTTGTAGCAGTTGTTAACAACCGCACCAGTTCTAGCAGTGCCGGAATCAGATAAGAACTTCGAGGTTTACACCGATGCTTTGAAGAATGGACTAGGTTGCGTATTGATGCAGGACGGTAAGGTGATAGCTTATGCATCAAGGCAGTTAAGACCGCATGAAGTGAACTATCCAACTCATGATTTGAGTTAGCAGCCATAATCCACGCGTTAAAAATTTGGAGACACTATCTCTATGGAGTGAAGTGCGCCATATTCACTAACCACAAGAGTTTGAAGTATTTCTTTGAACAGAAGAATCTGAATATGAGGCAGAGGAGAAGGTTAGAGCTCGTGAATGATTACGATTTGATGATAAATTATCACCCAGGCAAAGCAAATTCAGTAGCGGATGCCTTGAGCAGGAAGGGAGAAGCTCAGTTAGGCTGTATGCTTACCAGAGAGAGTAGTTTGATCAGAGAGTTTGAGAAGCTGAGTTTAGAAGTAATATCGCCTTCGGAAAGGAAGAAGTGTGATTTAGCAGCTTTGACAATAGTGCCGAATTTGAGAGAAAGAATTATTAAGGCCCAGAAGGAAGACGCAGAGATTGAGAAGTTGCGTCAGAAGTTGAAGGTCAAGCCAGTGGGAGAGTATAAAGAGGCACCTGACAATGCGTTGTTATTAAGAGACTGAATTTTAGTGCCGAGCAGTAAGGAGTTAAGAAGAGAGATTTTGAGCGAGGCACACGATACCGTATACTGCTCACCCAGGAAGTACCAAGATGTACCAAGATCTGAAAAGTAAGTACTGGTGGGATGGTATGAAGAAGGATGTAGCCTTGTATGTAGAGAAATGCTTAGTATGTCAACAAGTCAAGGCATTACATCAACGACCGTATGGGAAGTTGCAGCCGTTAGACATTCCTGAGTGGAAATGGGAACACATCACCATGGACTTCGTAACGGGGTTACCAAGGTCACAGAAAGGAAATACGGTGATATGGGTTATAGTAGATCGTCTAATGAAGAGTGCACATTTTCTACCAATTAAGGTCAATTATGAGTCAGACAAGCTAGCACAGATTTATGTCCGAGATATAGTCAGACTGCACGGAGTGCCGAAATCTATCACATCTGACAGAGATGCAAAATTTACATCTCGATTTTGGATGAGTTTACAACAAGAGTTGGGGACTCGCCTGAATTTTAGCACAACGTTTCACCCTCAATCGGATGGTCAGTCCGAGGGAACCATTCAAACTCTCGAGGATATGTTAAGAACAGTGGTGTTAGACCGGGGAAGCAGTTGGGAGCCGATCTTGCCTTTGATCGAGTTTGCCTATAATAATAGTTATCAGGCAACAATCGGAATGGCTCCTTATGAGGCATTATATGGAAGGAAGTGTCGTTCACCTTTGTATTGGGACAAGGTAGGAGAACGAAAGATTATTGGACCGGACGCCATCAATGAAATGATTGAGATAGTCAGGCAGATCAGAGAAAGAATCAGAGAAGCGCAGAGTAGGCAGAAGTCTTATGCCGACTCTAGGAGGGCAGAGTTGTGTTTTGAAGTAGGGGATAAAGTGTTCCTCAAGGTTTCACCCTCCAAAGGAGTAGTTGTAGGAACTGAGTCTACAATAGGCGACATGAATCACCATTTATTAAAACTCCGGATTCGATTTATGGATATCAAAATAAATGTCATGACAAACAGTGAATGCCCTATGCATGCTCCTATTTAATTTAAGTCGTAGATTCAAAGGAATACCTGAAACTCCAAGGACTGATCTACAGATCTAGATCGATGATGGCAATGAAGATGGTGCAGATCTGGATCTGGAATCGATCAAAACGATGGTGTTCCTACAGATCTGATCTTCTGATCTGTTCTCTTGCTCGATCCGGAAATCTGGCGAGGATACGCTACCGGATCTACAGTCGCCCACTCTCTCACAATCTCTCTAGGGTTTTTAATTTGAAAATCAAAACTTATTCATATGTGGGCAAGTGAGAGATTCATCTATTTATATAGATCTGAGAATGGGCTATTAGGGTTTAATAAACCCTAATGGGCTCTGAGCAGTGTTGGGCCAGACCAGGGATCAAATGCAAATAATAAAGTGGGTCTCCTATTAATTAATTCCATGTTCAATCCAGAACATAATTAATTAATAAACATTAATTCATGCCACCAGATAATTAATGCTGACCTACCCCTTTATTACCACGTTATTAGGAACGGGT
>JAPKLW010000077.1:923911-947530 GCA_026898455.1 Plectranthus barbatus
TTTCCTAATATACCAATCATAATGCTTTTATGTATACAATTCCAACAGTAGTGCGCTTCGGGGTAAAAGGCAAGTTGAGACCGCGCTACGTGGGCCCATATGAGATATTGGAGCGCATTGGTCCAGTGGCGTATAGATTGGCATTACCCCCGAGTATGGGCAATATCCATAGTGTGTTTCACGTGTCTCAACTGAGGAAATATATTTATGATCCGAGACATGTGATTCGCCAAGAATAAGTAATTTTGAGCCCAGACCTACGGTACGAAGAACAGCCAGAGGCTATACTAGACCGAAAGATGCAAGAGCTCCGGAATAAGTCCATTCCGCTCGTTAAGGTGTTGTGGAGTCACCATGGGCGTGAGGAAGCGACATGGGAGCTAGAAGACAAGATGAAGGATAGATATCCCGAGCTTTTTGGAGCTTTGTAATTTTTGGGACGAAAATTTTATAAGGGTGAGGGGATGTAACACCCCAAGCTTAATTAAGCTTGTAATGCTAGATTTATTTAACAAAGTGAATTTCTGTAATTCTAGAACATCTGAAATTTTATTAATTTCGATTTGGATAACTTAATTGTGATATTGAGTTGGTTATATTATTAATCTTGAGGAATTATCAAGAATTGTTTAGAAATGATGAGATGAATTGATGGTTTGGGAAATAAGATATGATATTTCATGATGGATTGTTATATTATAAGGTGGAAATAATCATGGATTATGAATTATCTTATGAAATTATATTAGTTTAATATGTTATGCTATGGTATATGATATGGGAGAGAATGTATATATAGAGTGAAGATCATAGTATAAACTTTTTCCACCATATTCTATCTCCTAGAGAGAGAATTATTAGAGAATCCTCCCAACCCAAACCCTTTCCCGCCAGACCACTTCCGGCCAATTTTCCAGCCAATCCCAGCGGCCATCGGACCAGCCAACACCACCGTTGGAAAGCTCTCAATCTCAGCTTCAATTTGATTACTCGTGGGCTCCAAGGAGACGAGGAACGTCTGAGATATTGAAGAGAGAAGTTGAGGTGGGTGTATGGTGTGATTTTGAAATCTTTAGATTTAAATCTTGTTATTCCGGCCATTAATCGGTGTTTTAACGATTTAGTCGTGATCCCGAGGTTGTAGGGAGTCTACGGACATTAAGAAAACACAAGATTGTCGTCGCAAATTGCGTTCGCCGCCGTGTGTGGAGGAGCTCCGGTGAGCCATTCCCTCTTCTCCGTTTACCTTCGTATTTTGATGTTTTGTTGCTATATTCTTGTTCCTTGTAGTCTAGGGAGTTCAAATATGCAATTGCATGTGTAATCGGTCGGAGGAATCACGAGAAATGTCGAGTTGCAGGTTCAGTTTTCTGGCAAGCTTGCGAGCACGACGACCTGTGTCGATCGACACAGGACTGTGTCGATCGACACAGAGGTGGAACTTGAGGGGGAGATCGACAACCCGTGTCGATCGACAAAGTTCATGTCGATCGACACAAGAGCTGGTCGACAAGCTTCAGCAACACACCTGTGTCGATTGACATACGGTTCTGTCGATTGACATAGCAAGCCGTGAAGAGTGTGTCGATCGACGCTATTCTGTGTCGATCGACACAAGACCCGATTCAAGTGTTGTGTCGACTGGGAGGAGCCTGTGTCGACCATGGGGTGTGTCGACCGACACAGATCCCTATCGATCGACACAGAGGCGTGGAAGATAGTTTCATTTTGCGTTTCTTACCCAATCTTAATTCCTTTCGAGTCTTGTTTATTTACGATTAAGATATTACTGTCCTAGATCATTTGTACTAACTTGAGAACCCTAATTGACTGTAGGAGTTTGAAAGCAAGGACAGTTGAGCTCTCACTAGCAGGAAACATCTATACTTAAAGCGAAGAACGAGGTGGGAAACTATTTCGGTATAAAAGAAAATGCGTGTTTTATTTACAAATGTGCTTAAAACTATTTCGTTTTAATTGAGATTGCTATGCTTGATTTTGTTTTTGTGCTATTATATCTGTCCTCTGTTGAATACTAACAACAGAGAGGTAATAACGAGGAGAATGGGTGAAATGGTAGTGACCTTAAACCCTGAAAGAATGAGGATGATGGGTGAAATGGTAGTGACCTTAAACCCTGAAGGAATGAGAAACACGGGTGAAACGGTAGTGACCTTAAACCCTGTGAGGAAGCGAATGATTCTTTAAATACGATCGGATCTCGAAGTGTAAACCGAGATTAGTGCACTTAGATGATAGTGAGTTAAGTGTTTAATCATTCGTAACTAATCATCGTAACTTGGAAGTAGGCCAGCTTCCAGTTACAAAACAATAACAGATATGATAACATATTAAATAGCGCACAAAATAAAAATGTTTTAGATAGCACGGTTTCTTTCAATAAAACCCCGTGTCTATCTGAGTGAGTTGCATAGCATTTCTCTTATATAAATGTATATTTTCGGGCATGTTTCTCATTGGATACATTAGTACTCAGCCCCTCGCGTTATTTCTAAAACGTGCAGGTTAAACAGCAGGGATGGGAGTTCCGGGGTGTAAACTGGTGAAGTAAGGTGGTTTTAAAGATAAGAAAAGATCTTGTGACATGTATCTTCATATACATGTCACCATCATGCTACACACATTGCTGCACCGCTCTCTGAAATTTTTCTTCCCTTTGAAATATTTTAAACGTTTGAATACTGTTTGTTAACCTTGACTCGAAGTACATCTTTGATGAATGCATTTATCTTACCTTTATATTCAAGTCTTCCGCATTATTTGAATAAGAAAACGTTGACAAAATCTGAAACATCAATGTAACGCGACCCCCAAATTGGGAAGGTCAGTTGGGGGCGTTACATGTATATAATATATAAATATAATATTGATGAATAAAAATTAAATATACGTAAAAAAACTGCTAATAAATATTAAGATATATAATTTTATTAATTATATTTTAATATTATATTTAATTTGCGCATCGCGCGGGTGCAAATCTAGTATATAGTTAAAACATAGAAGTCTGTCAAAGTAATAATAATATAATGGGAAAACATAGAATTTTATCCAAAATATTTTTACTTCTCGGAATTTTATCCAAAATTTTATATGTTAGGTATTTTTATCCTAAAAACTTTTTTGTTTGGGAATTTTATCCAAAGTTTTATTTCTTAGGGAATTTTATCCAAAATAATTTTCTGTTTTGGAATTTTATCCAACTTAACTAATGAATTTTTTGTACAATGAACCACCCGTTAAATTTTGTGTTGTGTCCAACTCATTAATAATCCACGTAGACGTTAGTTGAACGCGATGTGGACATTATGTGGATTTAAGGGGTGATTTATCGTTAAAAAAAATAATGTCAATTAAATTGGATAAAATTCCCAAACATAAATTTCTTTTTGATAAAATTCCCTAACAAATAAAATTTTAGATAAAATTGTGTTTTCCCTAATATAATATACCTTAAACTTGGTACCTGCAAATATTTGTACCTTGATTACATTATATGTATTGCTAAATGGCTAGTCTAGCATATTTTATAAAGCTTTGATGAGTGGAAGATTGGCATACCTTCTTTATATACTTAAAAAATTATTTTAATACTCAAATTGGGGTATAAATGATTTAAACATCCTATATCTAATATATTATGGGTTCGAGATTTAAAAGAAATATTTAGGGGAATGTGTAACTTAAATAATGCATTCTATTGTATCACTAGATTTTTTGGAGGCATATCATATGATTAGAGATGATTCATGTATAAGAATCTTTGGAATGAGAGGTTTTGGATCAAATTTCCTTTATTTTTTTAAAAGTATTTATTATAAATAATATTTTTATCGAAGACTCGTGTGTTGCAATTTCATACAAAATTAGCTTTTATAAACTTTGAATCACACTGGCCCAACCCATTAAGAAATTGTGTTTCTTTTTATTAAGTAAAAGAAAAAGTATATCCCTAGTTGGGCTATATATTGGTGGAGCGTTGATCTCATTACTAAAAGATTAATCTCCCCGATCGAGACACCTTGATATCATAGTAGCTGCTAATTGTAATATGGAATACACTTCAAGGTTATAAATTCGAACTTTTTCAAAATTTAAATAAATATATTACTTTATCATGATGCGGGCTAAGGTGGAAGCCTCCCTATCCAATTTAGTATTATAAATTGAATTTAATGATAATAAAAAAAGAAATACTCTGACTACATGTGTATTGTTGAGTTCATTTCGTATAGATACGGCCCCCGAGAATTTCGAATCCGAGAGTAATAGAGAACGAGAACGAATAATATATAATATTAAATATGATGAAATTAAAATAATTCAAACAACTATGAAGTAAAAAGTATTTATTTAAAAGTAAAGCACGTCACAATCTACGCAATCGAACTCCCGCAATTACCATGCTGAGCTCGAAGAAGGGTGTGTGATATATCTAAGGTAAAGAATCAGTGTACAGATTATGACAGAGGCTAGATGCCGAAAATCGGCTTACTAGGGGTCATTTATAGGGCTAGATAAGTGTAAGGGTTCCCCGGATTCTCGCCAAGGCCGTTGGATAGCGACCTCCGCTTTTGTCGGGGCTGTTGAAACGTTTTTATCTTCAACCGCTTCCAAGATTCACGCGAGCTTATCCTTTGGTGGTTTGACAGCTCTTCGATCGTTAGACGACTCTTCTCAGTTTGCCCCCCTAAGGAGGGGAGGTCTCCATTCTTGTCGAACTGCTCGGTGTGTTGGTCGGACTACTTTCATCGAGCTCCCTTTTGTCTGCGAGCTGCTTTCGATTGGGATGGCTCGTTGTTTGGCCTATAGAAGTGTTGATGAGCTTCACTTTAGGCCTCTTACTGAGCTTATTTTGATTGAAGCCCAACATGTATCAATTCGATAAATATTTTGTTTGGATTCATACAATGAAATTGATGAATTAAATTATATGAATATAACTTGAAGTTAGTAGTATTCACTTATGAGAAAACTCCTAAGTTGTCTTGAAAATACAAAATTTAGAAAATTCACATTTTATATGTACTTTAATTGTAGTATGACTGTATGTATAATAAGTCTTAAAATATATTAGATAGAGATATATCTTATGTATCAAGTTTGTATATATTTTTCCATATCTTAGAATAGATTTATTAGATTTGTTTTTCTCCTATATAAACTACTTTGTACATCTATTTTAATTGAGTGAAATAAAGGAAAATATTTTCCCACATGGTATCACCCTAACCCTGGCTAAACCCTAATTTTCTCCTCCATACTCGACGTGTTTTTACCTGCGCCCCATGGCAACCTTCCGATGTTGTTGCTCTCTACCATCATTCATATGGTGAATATCAAGCTCACCTCTGCCAATTATCTTCTTTGGCATGCTCAGATCGAGCCACTCCTCATCACACAAAATTGTATGGCGTATGTTGACGGCTCCATCTCAGCCCCTCCATGTTTCGCGACCGTCGGTGATACGACTGTCAATCCAGAGTTCTCCGAGTGGTATTCTCGTGATCAGTTAATTAATTTATTTCTGGTTTCTACGCTGACCGAAGAGTCCATGGCCGTTATTATCGGTTGTTCGACATCACGCGATGTCTGGACGACTCTATCTCGCTCCTACAACCATCGCTCCAAGGCCCGCGAGTTAAGTCTTAAGGACGACCTCCTCTCCACCAAGCAAGGAGATCTGTCTGTCTCTGATTATGGCCGGCATTTTAAGGGTTTATGTATCAATTATCGGCCATCGGTCGCTCTATCGACGAGTGGAACAAATCTCATTGGTTTCTTAGGGGTTTGAATCCTTCCTACTCCACCTTCACAGCCACGCAGATGGCGCAGGAGCCGCTTCCGGACTTCGACACCTTATTGGCTCGTGCCCTCAGCCATGAGCTATTCCTCAGGTCCTCCGACTCATCGCTCTTGCCGCAGCCGGTTGCATTTCAGGCCTCCTCCAGGTCGCATGATTCCAACGGCAAAAACAACTCGTCGCGCAACCGTGGTAGATCCAATGGCGGAAATAGGAAGAAGAAAATTCCTTGGTGTTATTTCTGCAGGAAGACCGATCACGATGCATTTGACTGCCCCAAACGCTTCGACCGATCGTTTGTTCGGCCTTCTCGATCGGCCCCCATGGCTCAGTTAGCCGAGGCTTTCTTGCTCAGTGTTCGGTTTCTTCGCCTTCAGTTTCTGATTGGTATTTGGATACTGGCGCTTTTGCTCATATTTCTGCAGACTCATCCGCCCTTGACAACATCGCAGATTACTCGGGCTCAGACCACATTGTCGTTGGTAACGGTGTCTGCCTTCGTGTTACTCATACAGGCTCTTTATCTCTTTCTGATTCTCTATCTTTAAATCATGTCCTTGTTGTACCCTCGATTACGAAGAATCTCATTTATGTTAGTAGACTCACTCATGATTACCCTGTTGATGTGTTGTTTACTGATACACAGCTGCGTATTTGGAATTGGGAAACAGGCCAGACTGTTGCCACCGACGTGCGTTAGCATAGGTTGTACGTTTTTCACCATCTAGTCTCCGCCCTATCCGTCACCACGTCTCCACGCATTCCTCGGGCCTCCTTCAAGACATGGCACAATCATCTCGGTCATTCTTCTGCCAAAGTCATCAGCTTACTCCTAAAGCTTAGTTTACTTTCCACTCCCGCTTCTTCCTCGTATGATAGTTTATGTACCTCTTGTCAGTTAGCTAAAAACTCATATTTACCTTTCTCTTTGTCTGAAAAACGTTCATCGCATGTTCTTGATCTCATTCACTGTGATCTTTGGGGTCCTTCCCCTGTTACATCTAAATCTGGTTTTCGATATTATGCAGTCTTTATTGATGATTTTCACGTTTTACCTGGTTTTATCCTTTACGTGCAAAATCTAAATTTTACGATATTTTTCTTAATTTTCATGCCTTTGTTGAAAACCATTTTTCATGTAAAATTAAGAAATCCCAAAGTGATGGGGGTACTGAATTTACAAACTCTAGGCTTCGAACTCACTTTGCCAAATCCGGCATCCACCACCTAATATCATGTCCCTACACTTCTTCTCAAAACAGTCGTGCTGAACGTAAACACCGTCATATCACGGAAATAGGTCTTTCCTTACTTTTCCACTCGTCCTCGCCTCTCTCTCTGTGGGTAGAAGCCTTTAGCACCGCTGTTTACAGAATCAACCGCATTCCTGTTCCTCTCCTTCAAAATAGCTAGCCATTCGAATTACTATTCCACACGAAACCCACGTATACCTATCTCCGTGTTTTTGGTTGTCGGGTCTTCCCTTGCCTCCGAGACTGCACTAAACATAAGCTCGAACCTCGCAGCCTCCCTTGTGTCTTCATAGGATATAGCTCCAATCAAAAAGGGTTCCGGTGTTTAGATCCTATCACTAATCGAGTCTACATTACTCGTCATGCTAGGTTTGATGAGACCTCTTTCCCTTACTCTCGCATATCACCAACTACTCCTATGTCTCGTCTCACTCTCACAGAATACTTTGATGATAATCCTTCTTCTAATACTTCGGTCGATCCCCCACCAAATTCCGATACCCCTTGTAAACTCTGCCTATCAGACTCGACCGCCCCAGCTCCATCCCAGATCGCTCCTCCTATTGTCGTCCCTCCTCCTGAGCTTCATGTCGATAACCCTCCCTCGTCCTATTCCCTCCCCTCAGCCTCTCGTCCAAGCTGCTCGTCACCCCATGCAAACGCGCGCTCGGTCGGGGATTTTTAAACCTCGTTATCCGGTTGACATTAATCTGGTTTCTGTGTTTTCTGTTTCTGTATCTTTACTGGAACCTCGTGGCATTAAAATCGCCCTTAAGGTTCATGAATGGACTAAAGCTATGCATGAGGAGCCCGCGGCCTTGTACAAAAACAACACTTGGACTCTAGTTCCGCGTCTTCAAAATGCGAATGTTGTTGGTTCAAAGTGGGTGTATCGCACGAAGCTGCTAGCTGATGGCTCCGTCGATCGCTACAAGGCTCGCCTTGTGGCTCAAGGTTTTAGCCAAATTCCTGGATTTGATTTCACTCATACTTTTAGTCCTATGGTGAAAGCATCGACTGTCCGTATTGTCATTGCCGTGGCTATTATGAATTCTTGGCCTCTCCATCAGCTTGACGTAAAAAATGCTTTCTTAAATGGAATTCTCTCGACTCAGGTATTCATGGAGCAGCCCCCGGGATTCGTTGACTCTCGTTATCCCTCTCATGTTTGCTGTTTAAACAAGGCTATCTATGGACTTCGGCAAGCACCATTAGCTTGGTACCAAAGGTTTCGAACCTTCCTCTTATCTATGGGTTTTCTCTGCAGCTCTTCAGATACGTCGCTCTTTGTATTCAGTAAAAACTCGGTTCTCTTCTATTTACTGGTGTACGTCGACGACATCATCAACACTGGGAATGATTCTTCCACCATCTCCACTTTATTATCTCGTTTGAACAAGGAGTTCAGTACAAAAGATCTCGGAAAGCTCAGCTATTTTCTTGGTTTGGAAGCCTTCCATTCTGCGACTGGGTTATTCCTCACCCAGACGAAATATGCTTTGGATATTCTCAAACGTGCGAAGATGACGGACGCTAAATCGGTCTCAACATCGTTAGCACCCATCATTACTTTCACGACCGACGGGCCCTCCTTCGAGGATCCGACGCTATATCGTTCGCTCCTTGGGGCTTTGCAATATCTTACCGTCACCCATCCGGACCTTGCTTATTCCGTTAACACTAAGAGCCAGTTCCAGAAAAATCCAACTGTCGATCACTTTCAAGCTCTTAAATGGATTCTTCGTTATGTTAAAGGCACAGTGCGCTTTGGTTTGACGTTCACTTCCAGCCATACTCACTTACGTGGCTATTCTGATGCCGATTGGGCACGTTGTCCGGATACTCGCCGCTCGAAATATGGCCATTCGATCTTCTTGGGTCCGAATTTGGTGTCTTGGAGCGCCAAGAAACAACCTACGGTGTCCCGCTCCAGTTGTGAATCCGAGTACCGCGCCATTGCTCACACTGCATCCAAAATGCAATGGATCGCAAATCTCCTTCGAGAGCTCAAAGTCGACCTCCAGTCCACGCCATGTATGTACTCCGACAATGCTAGTGCCCTATTCTTAACACAGAATCCGATCTCTCACAAGCGGGCGAAGCATATAGATATGGATTATCATTTTGTTCGTGAGCTCGTGACGTCAAACAAACTCCAGACAAAGTTCGTTCCATCGGAAGAGCAAATAGCTGACATCTTCACAAAGAGTTTGTCCAGGGATCTGTTCGATCATTTCTGTACCAAGCTTCGACTTTTACCTCCGTCTTCGCTTGCAGGGGGTCTTAAGATATATTAGATAGAGATATATCTTGTGTATCAAGTTTGTATATATTTTTCCATATCTTAGAATAGATTCATTAGATTTGTTTTTCTCCTATATAAACTACTTTGTACATCTATTTTAATTGAGTGAAATAAAGGAAAATATTTTCCCATAATAAGTCTTTGATTAACTTCATAGGACTAAAAAATAAAAAAATTTGATTAATTATATTGTTTTCTTGGGATTATAAATAATTTAAGTTTTAAAGAAAAAACTAGTTTTCACATATGCGTTGCACGAAATTATTATATTAAATATAATTAAAAATACCATATTTTTTTAAGATTTAAGAGACTACTAAGTCTATTGAAATACTAAATTCATTCTAATATGTCGTGGTATCGTGTAATACAAAGAGTACAACTATATCGTAAATTAATTAAGAATTTTTTTTCTTATTCTTCCAGTTTATTTGTCTTGATTTCGAAACATATTTGAAAATTACTTTGATTCTACGATAAACATATTCTATTTTATACTTTCCTCAAATCATTTTTATAAATTAACTTTAAATTTTTTTTTATCTTCCTCTCAATAGTGCTCCTCATTTCCTGATCACTTCTATAAATTAGTTTCCACAATACTTTCTTGAAAGTGTGAATGAACAATTTTTCATTTTTGATAAGAAATATTTTTTTTCAAGGAATATTTTTTTGAACAATTTAGTTACATAAATTTAAATAATCTTAAATAGAAAGACTAGCAGTTTAGTGAAAAAGTATCGAAATTCATTGCAGTTCAATCCATTTAATTTTATTTCAAGTTTGTGAATTTCATTTCAAGTGGGCCTTGAAATTTGGATAAATTGCAACCACGGAGAAAATATTCATGATTTTGTGTAGATTCAAAGAAAATTTGTGAAATAAAAGGAATACAGAAAATATAAAGATTTTTGAACAATTAGTTACATAAATTAATACAATCTTAGCGAGAAAGACATGTAGAAAAAAAATGTAGAAATTACTTGTTTTTTTGCTTAAACGTAAGAATGCTTCCATGATGATTTCATTTCAGGTGGGACTTGAAAATTGGATGAATTGGATCCACAAATAATTTATCATCATGCGTTTATGTAGATTCAAAGAAAAATATTGAAATGAAAGAAAATACAGAAAATATAAACATTGTAGAATAAAATGAGATGTGTTTGTCGAACTTTTGTTGTTTTTTGTATATAAATTAAGTTTGCACGATTTACTCATGTTTGTGTTGACTTGTATATCAAGCGTTTTATTTTAATAAACCAATATATGTCACATTCTGGTGTAAATATTATATATATAATAGTTATGTGTTTGATAGATATGATAAAGGATATAAGTTTTGAACCTAATGTACCAACGCTTTATATTTTTAACATAAATTAATAAATTATAATCTAAATAAAATAAAAAAATCAAATTGGTGTACCTATGGTTTATATTTTTAATATATAGATAATACTAATTTTAAGTAACATAAAAAGTCAAACTGATATACTCACATTTTATATGTTTTAGTATAAAGTAAAAATACTAAATAAAATAAAACAGAAAAAATCGAAATGATGTACCCACATTTTAAAAGTTAACTTATGTCTATTTTTTTACTAATTTAAATTAAATTATAAAATAACATGTGATATTTGACTATAATTTATATATAAATCTCTATAATTATATATATAATTACATTAATGTGTTGCTTATTGTTCGTTATAGTACATATTTTACATATAAAAATAACTAATTTATACCGGATTTACAAAAAATAATATTTAAGTTATAAAAGATTATATAAATTATAAATATAAATAACAAATTTATTAATATTATATTAATCTATCTTATTAATTTATAAAAATTATTTTTAATATCTTACGATTTTTGAAACATATGAATTTAAAATAATTTTATTTGTAATCATCATTTAGGTTTGCGTGTTATTGTATAAATTTAATTATAGCTTGATTACCGAGTTTATATAAATTATTGAAATATTGGTAAAATATAAAATATTTTGTTGACAATTAATGGAGATAATTGTATTTTGTTATGGATTATAGAAGTTGAAAATAAGACCGACTATATTTATTGTAAAAAATGATTATTATGATTAGTATTAATTAATAATTAAAGAGATAATTTTTATGTAAAAAAAAATAAAAATTTATATATATGTTAAGGATGAGGTTTGAACACAAAACCTCTTGGATACGTAAAAATTTAATATCAACACCATAAACTAATTATACTACTTAGATATCTTTGATAAATTTTGCTTACAAATATAGATATTCGTATTCTTTTATAATTTTGGCAGGAACAATTTTTTTTAAACTTCTTTGCTTTAGTATATATATAAATTTTACTAACATTCCAAAACCCGCATAAAATGAGTTGGGTCGATTAGGTGAGATTTATTTCTGTCAAGCACGTACGCCCACTATAAAAAACCAGTAAATATATATTTACCAAATCCTTAATTAACCCGTAAATTAACAAATTCAATTATTACATTGGATTAATTAAAATATTCCACCATGAATCAACCCCCCAGTTGACCTAAGTGCAATTTTAGTATTTGGTTAGGTAAATTACAGGTTATTAATCCCAATCATCTACTTCC
This sequence comes from Plectranthus barbatus, assembly GCA_026898455.1. NCBI lineage: Eukaryota > Viridiplantae > Streptophyta > Magnoliopsida > Lamiales > Lamiaceae > Plectranthus > Plectranthus barbatus. The sequence continues at coordinate 935,920 of JAPKLW010000077.1, forward strand.
TATGCAGACATCCATCTATTTATATAATCGTCTATACATACACATATACATTATATCTATCATTGCCATGCATTATCACTCTATAAATATATATATATGTCCTCACCAACTCAACCTTCGTCGAGTAGCAGCCCATACTTCCAAGAGCCACCAATTCTCTCTCTCTCCTCTCTCTCTCTCTCTCTCTCATTATTCTGGTTCAAACTAGCTTCTATGTACCACGATGAGTTTTTGACTCTTAACATAGAATAATAAACATATATATATATATATACATATAGGATATACACACTGATCTACCGAGATTTGTGTTAGTTTGAAGAATTAATGGAAGGGATGAAAAGGGACGGTGTGATTGCCAAAACGAAGATCTTGAGGCTTTTGTGCAGTGGGCCAGTGTTGTAACAAATCAGCAAAAGAGATGGAGTTTTTCAACAGTTTTGATGGGATTCCTGAAAACTACTTAGGGTTCCAAGGTGTTGTAAGAAATATTGGGGCGTCGGCATCTTCGTCGTCGTTGCTTCTAGACAATGAGAGAGGAGAGCTCGTGAAGACTCTCCTGAAGCCCGGGCAGAAGCTGGCTGATGCTGAGAAGGCTTTGATCGCTCTCCGGAATCACAGCGAGGCCGAACGCCGGAGAAGGGAAAGAATTAACGGCCATCTTGCTACCCTCCGAACCCTAGTTCCCGGAACTAACAAGGTAATTTCATAAATCGAGATTATTAGGATCTTTATAAAATCAACTTGTAAGGAGATGAACACCTCACTCTTATATGTAGACATACTTAATGGACGATATTATTTCGAATAAAAATACATTTATTTTAAACTCACGCACCCAAATAGTTAATCAGTGTGTCTGTGAACAAAGAATTTGATCCACGACTCGATGAAAATTATTACACATTATTTGAAAAATTGTACATAATAATTGTTCTTACATGAACAATTATTATTTTATTTTATTATTTTTTTTAGAATTGACACTGATTCTACGAGGTGAATCTCAGATGGACAAAGCAGGGTTGCTAGGTGAAGTTATCAACCAAGTGAAACTACTGAGGCAGAACGCGGCCGAAGCAACCAATGGGGCGCTAGTGCCGAGCGACATCGATGAAGTGACGGTGGTGGAGGAGGAGAGCGACGCCGCTTCGATCTCGATTCGAGCGTCGTTGTGCTGCGATTTCCGGCACGAGCTTCTCAGCGACCTGAGAGAAGCTGTGGAAGCTCTGCCTGATCTCAAGGCAGTGAGGGCTGAGATTTCTACCTTGGGGACTAGAATGGTCAACGTTTTCGTGATCTCGGGACCCAAAAATCAAGAAAAGGAAGGACAACAGCCCTTTGTCGAATCGATTCGTCAGGCTTTTCGCTCTGTACTGGATAAGTTTTATGCTTCGGAGGAATTCTCCTCGAGGAACACTTCTAGTAAGAGGCGAAGAGTCTCGTTCTTCGCCTCTTCGAGCTCCTCCCTCTCTTTGGGAGATGTCTGGTGAAGGAGAGGGGCTTTCGAGTTGGAAGTTTGATTTCCAATTCCAATTATTACTCGTTAATACATGTTACGTGTAGTATTAATAGAGTAAAACAGTCGTAATGTTGTAATATTTATTTATGAAACCTTATCAAATTGGGTCGCATATGTCTTGGCATGCATATCTTGCATTTTCTACTAGAGAGAAGCGAGGGGTGTGCATGCCTTGTCATATGCCTTCCTTGTGTATTTGTTTTTGCTTCGAATATGTAAAATTCTAATAAAGATTCATCCTTGTTCCTATTCAAATTCCCAAGATTATAGTCTTTTGTCAAAACTTTGTATAAGAAGGTGTTTTTTACGAGACATTCCGAACGTATAATATATATTCCGATTCAGAATACTTCTATGCATAGCGCATTCTGATTGGATGCAAATAATGTATTTCAGGAGAAATAAATCTTACTTGTATGTAATATATATCATTTAGTTTCTATTTGGAATGTACATTCCTAATGGAATACGATGCATGTAAAATATATTACGAAAATATATAATGCACATTCCAAATGAAATACGCACAATGTAAAATAAATCCTAACGAAATGCTTTCAAATATCTACTGTTTCACAAATATACATGTCTAGTTAGAAACTCACTCTAATCTTTTTGTTTAATATTTTTACATATCATTATATGAGTCAAAGGTTAGGAGTTGCAGGACCGAAATGGAGATATTTGCAATTTTTTTATAAAAAAAAAAAATATTTTGAAAAACTCATGCAAGTTCTTATTTTATTGGGACCGTGTCTATTCAACCAATAAGATTTTATTAATTTATCCTAATTTCAAAACTAGATTTTCATTGTATAAAAAGGCTGAGAAATTCTTTGCAAGGAATTCAAAATGACGATATTAGAAAAATTCTCACATTTTATTACATAAATGTTTTTTTTTCAATAATAAATTAGTAATATATTTATTTAAACTTACATATCCATATCCTCGGGAAAATGCAAACTCATGATCTCTTGATCACATTCAAAGTATTTCACTATTCAAGCAATGAACATTTATATATACAAAAGGCATCAGATTAAAAGGCAATTTTATGTGGAGGTTGATAATTTCACAATCGATCAAAAACTCTCATGATACATGTATATCACGAAAAGTTCATATATGTAAGTTGTAACTTGTAAGAACAATTCTACTAATTGAAACCAAAGTTGCATTAAGTAATACAATAGCTTTTACTATTCTCAACCTCTATATTCGTGATTGTGAGATTTGTGCTTCACTTACTCACTATTTTATTATTATAAGTTTTATATCAAGATGAGATATTTTTTTCTATGCTCAAATTCATAATCAATTTGTGATAAAAAAGTGTTTCAAGTTAGAAGTAGGGAAAAATCATATATAATGGGAACGAAATATTATACCATAATGTATAGATTCAACATGTTCTATCTCCGTGACACGTGAATTTGCATGATTAGAGAGAGAGATATATATATTACCAATGACGTGATCAATTTTTAAAAACAAGTTCATAATTTGTTTATTCTAATTTCTTTTAGTTCTTTTGGACAAGGTTTAGGTTGAAAATTAATCTTAAAAAATATATATTTGTTTTATAAAATAATTGTAACCCTCCAAAGATTATTTTAGTTTCATTATAATATGACTCTTATATAATAAAATTGATTATTTTGTGTTCCAACAATTCAAAAAAGTTAATTTTAATATAGAAAAGTTCAAGAGTTTAGAAGCATGCGTGACATAAAGTAATCATCTATAAACAAATATCAAATTGTTAGTATGAATTATCAGTCGTACAAATTTATAGTACATTAATTTTGATTGCACTTAAGTTGACCTTCAAACAATTTATATTTGGTTAGGTAAACCAATATTTATTTCCTATGCAACTCAAGTATTAAATTATATAATTGCAAGTATATTAATTTAATACGTTGCCCAACTAAACTTCTACACCAATCACATGGAATCCTATGTCCGATCAATGATCTCACACCCATGCATGATGCAACGTTAGCCTCTCCAATGTCCTATGGCTATCATTCGTGTGAAAGTAGAGTTGCAAATGAAACAAGTTATTTAAATTTTAATTCAATAAAAACTTATTTGAATATGTTCAATATCTTCGTTTATTAAATGAACTAAAATTGAGTTTTATAGTATTCAACTTGTGTGCAAGTTCGTCAATTAAATTTTGCGTGCAATATCATGTAAAAATGTTTTATAATTTAAAAGTTTTGAAGTATCCTAAATCTTCGATTAATCTTATTAATCAAAAAGAACTTGAATTTGAGTATAAATATGATATATCTTAATTTTAGGATAAAATGATTTTTCATTTTAAAGAATAAATATTTTATATATTGTTGATGCACGAAATTTTGTAAGATCGAATACTCAAAAAAGAATGAAGAATTTTCACTAAAAACGGTGGGAAAATCTGAAAAAATGGGATGAAGATGGGATTCTTTTTCACATAAGACCCTCTCCCTCTCCTCTCTTCTCCTATTTATTACATTATTGTATTTATTGTGCAATTACAACCAATAATGAACTCTAACGGTTACGACATTAATAGCCAACAGTTAATGATAGAATAGGGAAGGTCGGGGACCGTTAGCATTCCTGTCGAAGATCAACCGTAGTTGGCCCGTCGAACTGGCTTGGAGTCCGTCGAACTGGCCTGGAGTTGTCTTGTTCGTCGATCGTTCCTTCAGGTTCGACGACCGAGGCTCAACAATAGCCCCCAAACTTTTCGTGAGGCGCGTATGAGACTCACAGAAAGTTTTCCATACTCAGCAAGCCTCGTGGTGAGCCCGTGTGTCCGGGCCCCCAGCGAGTTACGAGAGTTTCACCATCCCCTTCTCGTATGTGATATAGACGCATGGGTTCGACAAACTTGGCCCGATACTGGTGCTCGTTCGTCGCCCCCGAGACTAGCCAAAAGAATTTTACGTTTTCTTTTGACTACCCCCATGGCGCAGACTGAATCGACGATTCGTTTCTGGCCCTGCTTCTGTTTATAACGAGAAACAGACCTTCCGCACGACCATGTCGGTGCTGGAAGGTTTTCAGATTCCTCTCCCTTAGGAATTTCATTCCGGCACTACTTTGCCTCAAACGCTCGTCGAATGTACCTTCAAGAGGTATCGACTTTTGTTTATTCTAGCGGTGGTTGTTTCGGTCATTCGTCGAATGTACCCTTGAGGGATATTGTCGGTTTAAAGATTCTTGCTATGGCTTTACTTAAAAAGATTTGGTTCGACCGAGTTCGTCGAACTCAACCTCGCGTCTTCGCGAGTTTGTACGTCGGATAAAGATGAGAGTGATTCGATGGATCAAGATCGTAATATATGACTCTCTTTTTATTTTTTTAAATTGCTCATTGTTGAGCCCCCAAGCCCTCAACTGTGATATTCTTCGGGATTCTTTGTGGTTCATTCGAGCGAACATGCAAAATATAGAGCAAAGAGATATTAGTATTACTCGAATGCGTAGAAAGATGTATTCAAATCTAGCGTTCAACTTAACAAACCCCTCGTTCGATTTTTAGAAGAAATTAACTTTTTGCGTAAAATAATTGCAAGAAGTTTAAATAAGAGGAAAAATAAAACCCATATTTGATTGAGGAGCACCGACAGATTTCGAGCAGTGTCTTCTTTCCTCTTTTTCCTTATACTCGAGTTGCTTTGTTCGTTCTTTCGCCGAACAGTCCCTAGGCATCCTTCAGAGCACTTTGAAGAAGCTAACTCTCTTTTGATTTATTGCCTTTAGTTGCAAAAATTGAGCAGCCCCCTTATACGGCCTCTGAGGAGAAAAAATACACTTCTTGCATTTCTCTTTTTAAGCATCTCGCACCTGGGCTTCATCTTGTCCACCGCAGTTGCTTTGGAAGAATCTACATCTTTAGAAAGTCATGCCGAAGAATCCCCTCCTCCAGGGGAGGCAGATCCATTAGACGCACTAGTCGATCAATGACAGCAGAAAAAGCACTGATGGACTGAATTTGGAAGACAATAAGAGAGACATCGCCAAGTATGTGATTTTCAGACACAGACTGATTTATAACTCCAAATTCAATTTTTCCAGCAAAATATATTAGTGCTACAACTGCTGCTGGAAGAATCCGAATCAGGTACCGGTAGCCATTGGTGAAAAACTCCAGATTTCTAGAAGATATCAACAATTTTTGTAAAATTTAAATAAATAAATAAAAATAAAAATAAGAGGGGGAATTGAGCATTAAAAGTCAAGTGCTGATAACAACCACGTATCTTGTAGGAACAGTAAATGAGTATGAATCAAGGATGGGAAGGTAATGTAATTAACGAGGCATAAATATGGTCAGGTATTCAATTCATTAGTAGTACTGATATTATCATTTGGTATTACCTCAACGGCAACATCTATTTGCTTCTTTCCTACACTCCAAAGGGAACCAAACAAGCATAGCCAACTCAAAAGACTTCTCTATCTTATCTAATCAATTTAAATGAGAAGAATTTAAACACGCACCATGAATGAGTTTTAGGAGTACTTAAAATAAGATATTGGAGATTTTCCATGCACTTGGCAATGATATATTAGACCAATTAAATCCAGCATTGAACTTGTACAATATGCATAGAGGTTGATGCTAAGCCAAAATCAGCAAATCAACTATCTCATCAAAACAAAATCAGATCCCAAATCAAACTAATTCAGAATCTTGACATGAATCGAAGAGGCAGACAACATTCCAGAAAACAGGCAAGCAAACAACTCCCTACACTCAGATAATATATTATCCCTATTGAACATGAGAGCAATCGATATCGAGTTTGAAAGAATATATAAAAGAAGACTCCCCTGTGTGTTGTATGCGGTGATTCTCGAGTAGTGGTGGAGTCTGTCACTGTTCATCGATGGATAGCGAGGGCGCCTGCAGGGGCAGAAGGAGAAGGGTGACGCAGGGAGTAGGCAGAGGATGACATCCTGGACAAAGTAAGAGTGGTTAGTGCAAATCGGCGCAGCAGCAGCCACTTCAACTGGAGCCTCTATTTCTGGATTGGGTGGTTAGCACCGGCAAGCCATAGCTTAGCGTGCTCCACACACTTCTCAAACGAGCCTTTGTGCGACAAGCTCGACTCCACTCTTTCAAAGGATCCCCTGCCGCATCATCATCGAAATGTTGCCATTTGCTGCCATCCCTTCTGGCTCGACAGCGTTTCCACCATTCTCAATTTCCATGGTCGAGACGTCGGTCCTCTGTTTGCTTTCCACCAGAGCAAGTTCAATTTCCTGCTCTAGGGCAATTAAGAGGGGCTGCCGGATTTTTCGAGCTCGTCGATGCCGGCGAGCACAGAGGGTTTGGACTGGAGGGTTTCCTCTTGCTCTTTGTTGAGAGTCTTGCCTTGAGCGAGATATTCTTCCATTTGCGCGATGCGGTCGAGCTTCTTGCGCAACGCACGAAGGCGTTTGTTGATTAGATTGAGAACAGGTCCTTCATTTGCGATTTCGGATGAGGACGGCGCTGGTGCCGCCACCCTTTCCAGCGGTGGAGGTGCTCCCAGAGAAGTGAGCAATCGACGAGGATTAGGGTTTAGACCGCCGTGCGCAGCGGAAGGGCGAAAACAAGGCAAGAGAAGGAGATGCTTTCGGGAGGGGGGTTTTGGCGAATATATGAAGCGGCGGTTTGGGGCTTTGGCAAAAAAAATAGTAAATAATAAAATTGCGAAATTACTCATCATCTCCCCGGAGTCGGCACATCATCTCGCTACGTCTCCCTAGAAATCCCTCAATCTCCGCTCTCCCCCTCCGGGACGTTAGAAGTCTCGCAGGCAAAGGCGCGGTCATGGACCTGGCGGCAAGGGTCGAGGCGCAGCAGCTTTGCGGTAACCTCGGTCTCGTACTGGCCGAGGAGTTCGCATTCGTACTTGAAGAACCCATTATCTGGGAGATCCCTTGACAGCACGGGGTCGAACACGGCGTCGTTTCAGGTGGAGAGGAGCAGCAGCGGCGCAACGACGGGCGGGATCGCAGTTGGCGTGAGGGAATTGTGGAGGCACGGCTGGCGGCGGAAAGATTTTTTTTTTTTAATCTTCCATTCTTTTCTTTCTTTCGAATCTCTTCCCAAAGAGGCGTCAATTGTTGATGCACGAAATTTTGTAAGATCGAATACTCAAAAAAAATGAAGAATTTTCACTAAAAACGGTGGGAAAATCTGAAAAAATGGGATGAAGATGGGATTCTTTTTCACAGAAGACCCTCTCCCTCTCCTCTCTTCTCCTATTTATTACATTATCGTATTTATTGTGCAATTACAACCAATAATAAAATCTAACGATTACGACATTAATAGCCAACAGTTAATGATAGAATAGGGAAGGTCGGGGACCGTTAGCATTCCTGTCGAAGATCAACCGTAGTCTGCCCGTCGAACTGGCTTGGAGTCCGTCGAACTGACCTGGAGTTGTCTTGTTCGTCGATCGACCGTAGTCTGCCCGTCGAACTGGCTTGGAGTCCGTCGAACTGGCCTGGAGTTGTCTTGTTCGTCGATCGTTCCTTCAGGGTCGACGACCGAGGCTCAACATATATAATATCTAAATTTTGAAAGTTTGTTTGGATTTGACTATGTTTTGATTAAATTCATAAAACTCTAAGTACTCGATAAAAATGATTGAAGCTTGACTCAAAAAAAATTTTGACGAACATAAATAGAACACAACTTAGCTAAACTCAATTTAATTACATTGCATAGCATAAAGGTTTGTCTTTCTCAAAATCAGATTTCTTTTGCAAACTCTGCAGTACTTTTTACTCTTTCCTATCATGGTTGACTGCTTTTGCTCGCAAAATTATTGATGTCAATGGTCTATCTTTATGAAAGACAGACAATTTTGTGCTCATTTTTCATCTTCAAAATGTTCCCAAACTTTATTCAATGTATATGCAAAAAAAAAAAAAAAAAAAAAAAAAAAAAAAAAAAAACTTATACTGTGAATAATGTATATTCAAATCTTGTCCAAGTATTGAAGAATATAAACTGTGAAACTGACTTAAGACGGAACAGAGACTTAAGCTTAAACCGACTACACACAAAACTGACTTTGCCTTTTTTAAACGAACCAGTGCTTGTGCTTACATTTACTTCCGCTGCAAACACAAAATCTTCCGCTGCACATATTGCACTCTGATTTCGGGACCAACAAAACATTCATAGGAAAACTGAATTCTATCTCAATTTTATGTAAAAGAATAGGAATTCTATCTCAATTTTATGGATTTTATGACCGAGTTCTAGTCCGATTTTAAATGAATAATCACCCAATTTAACAATAATTCTATTGAATTGAGTTATAAGTTGATACATTATAGTTTGAAACATTCACGAGGAAATCCGAATTCTATCTCAATTTTATGTAAAAATAAAATTGGGATTCTATCTGAATTTTATGTTAAAAACTGGAATTCTATCTCAATTATAGTTATATTTGAATTATAATATAGTAATTAACTATAATTGTCTATAATTATGTATAATTATATTTGAACAATAATGTAGTAATCAATTATAATTGTCTACAATTATGTATAATTCTATAAATTATATTTATATTTCATATATTATAGTTGGAGTTCTTCTATAATTTGTGCCCAATTAAGATCTTGAAATAGAATTCTAGCCCAAATTTTATGAATACAAGCTCAAATATCCGAATTCTTGCTCAATTTACCTAATTCTTGCTCAATTGGCCGAATTCTTGTCCAATTGAGACCCCATTTTTATTTAAATTTTCATTTTTATATATTTAAAATGCTGAATTCTTGCTCATTTCACCGAAACCTTTCCCGTGTGGCCGAAATCTTGCCCCCAAATTCTTACCCAAATGAGACCTCATTTTCATTCAAATATTTATTTTTTATAATTAAAATGCCAAATTCTTGCTCATTTGACCGAATTCTTGCCTCGGAATTCTTGTCCAATTGAGATCCTATTTTCATTTATTTTTTTTAATATTAAAAATACCATATTCTTGCTCTATTTCCCAAAATTCTTGCCATTTTTTTATTTAATTATTTTTGAATTCTAGCCCAATTTCAACTTTGTTATTTTTTTGGAAATAAAACATATTGAAAAATGTGATACTTTGATCTATGAATTTTATTAACAAATGAACTATATGATTTTAATTCTCAGCGTTTACACATTATTTGTTCACATAAACCTATAATTGTCATCAACAAAGTATTAATTTTGACTTTATAAAACATAGAATTTATCGAATATATTATGTTTCGAATTTTGTAGGCCAACTAGATTATAAAGATTATAGTTATTTATTTTATTTCCTCGATATTTTTACAATCTACAGTTTGTGATAGACAAATCATTAACTAATTGATAATTAATTGCACGTGATTTCTAATTAATTTAAATTTTTACTCATATAACTCCGAATCGGAAATGCAACTTTTCCCAATTAGATTTCCCACATGGGTATGATTTTGGTGCTTTAAATCAAAACATGTATATTTCTTCACAAAATTGATCTCACAAATTAAATTACCCGAATTCTTGCCTATTTTATTTATTTATTTATTTTCTGAATTTTAGACTCATTTCAACTTTGTAATTTTTCCGAATTCTTACCTGTATTTATTTACTCAATTGGCACAATTCTTGTCCATTTTTTTAAAATTATAATTTATTTTATCAAAATTGTAAAAATAAATATGAAATTAAATTGTGTTATACAATAATAATAAAAAATTAGTTAGGTAAATATTTCACACAATTCAATAAATGTGATGGACTGATTTAGACATTTTAATATAAAAAAGTACAATTTTGCTATTTCATGTATTTTTTTATAAGAATTGTTATTTTACTCTTTTTTAAAATATAAACTCTTTTTTAAATATATATATTTTTTAATATAACCTCCTCATTATTTAGAATTACTCATTTAGTTTTTTCGAAGTTTACCCATTGGATCATATAAATTTTTAACTACTTTATTACAAATTTGTTTTAGTTGTAAATAAGTAATGGTCTTTACTTAATAATTTTATAAGTACTTTATTTCAATAATACTTATAAAAAAGTGATTCCTTAAATTAATGGTGGCCACATAACATGACTGCAAAAGATTCACTTCCTAATGAAAAAAAAAAATAAAAGTACTCAATTATCTTAACCATCCACTATATCTAATCTAATGACTCACAATTATTCTTATTTTAAATATTCCATCATAGTTACAGTTGATAATTTATAACCCGATATAAACCTGCATGATAATAATGAGATTAAAAACTAACACGATATTTACATGTTAAAAATTCAAAATAATAAAATTAAAATTAACACGAATATAACACAAACATTATAATTTTTTAACAAAAATATTGTGGGTAACACAAACACAATTTATTACTAATTAACAAGATCCGACACAAATATAACACGAACACAATATAAAATTTTATATTTTTAATAAATCAACATGATAACGACCTAAGACACACAAACTGCCAGCTCTAATCGTTGTAGCATAAAAATCTATTTAAAAATTAATACAATTAACTAAATTATAATAGAAATCCAAGGTGAAGTAAAATTAGGGTCGGCAAATGTAATATCAATGAAATTTAATTAAATTAGTGTACAAAATCCCAAGAAGGGCAACTACATCATTCATAATTCCCATATTGTCCTCGAAGTTTCCGGCTCTGCCCACCTCTCTAGATCGAAAAAAGACGATTGCTTGTTTTGAATACTTGTGCAAACAACGTTCTACATTTCCCCAAATATTCAATTCGACTAGGTTAAATCTTGATCCGAATTCAAGACAATTGATCATACACGTAATTCAATTCAATTTGGTTAAATCTGTATTTGTGAATTAATTTTTATTTTCCCTTGATTAGCAAGAGGATCATATGGAGGAAGATAAGATCACAGAAGGAAAAGAGGAGGGCGTAGGAGAAGAAGCAGATGCAATTGAGCTGGTTCCGTTCCAAGTTTCCGAATGCTATGTATATATGGTAATTTCCAAATTATGTTCTAATCATTGGTCCAGTCTGCATATCTGCATGTAGCAGAAAAGGGGTGAT
>JAPKLW010000077.1:967530-998306 GCA_026898455.1 Plectranthus barbatus
AAGGAACCATCTGAAATTGAAAAGTCCCAATCAGAGTCCTCTGTAAACAAAGAGCAGCAGGATGCTGCACCAGATGATGATTTTGGGGATTTTCAAGCAGCTAGGTAGTGGGATATGCTAGGAGGGGTAAGCATGTACTCGTATAATACCATGTTTTGTTCTTCGTTTAACTTAGGCGTTGGAGCTTCATCCGGTTAATCTTGAGAGTATGATCTTTGCGGTGCCATAACTGTACTTGTGTGTGAAAGTGTTGGGTTGTGTATATTGTGGTTATGCTCATTTTGGTCTCATCAATGCATTCACTGGTTTTTGCACTCCAAATTGTTTTATCAACTTTGTGGTAATATATCTTTTTTATTACTACTAGTGATGGCGACGGTTCAGTTCAGTTCCATAAATCTACTGGTCTGTCAAAATATGGTTATGATTACGGTTCAGAATTGTGATCGACAGTTTCGGTTCTGACGTAATTGACAATCCATATAAGATGGGAGCAAGTAGAAACAATAATAAACAATTACAATTTACAAATATACTAAATTTCCTCAAGATTTAATGGTCAAAGAATCTTATCTGTGATTTCAAGGTTATGTGTTAGAATTTTTTTAGAGATATATAGTGAGTTTAAATAAATATATTACTATTCAATAAATATATTTATACAATTTTCAGTAAATGTAAATAAATGTTTCAAAGTTCTACATACAATTAAATAATAAGGTTAAATTGACAAATGAAAATATATTAGGTACTTTGAGTATAACACTTGATTTCTTTTATTTTATTGAAGAGTCTTTTATGAGATTGACCTAGTAGAATCCATCTTCATACCATAAGTATAACAAATACAAAATAGAACAATTACATTTATAAGTTTCAATTATCAGTTGAAGTCTAAACCTGAAATCATAACTATGACCATATTTTACATCTAACATCCAATAAATTTTATAAACGAAGACTTTGTTATATTGTATAGTGTCATTGCATATCTCATTTTCATGTCATGATTAGGGTAAAAATATAAATATCAAAGACTTTGGATTTTTTGGCAACAATATAACTACTAAAAGTATTCAATAAAATGTAACAATTTCGATGAGAAATTCAAAGCAAAACAACTACATTTATATGTTTCAATTATAAATGTTTTACATCTAACATCTAATGAGTTGTATATATTTTAAAGACCATATCGTAGAGTGCCACTGGACATCTCATTTCCGTGTCATGATTACAGCTGGAATGTAAATTTCAAAGACTTTGTTATGTTGGATATTTTTTTGGCAATAATGTGCCAAATAAAAGTGTCCAATAAAATGTAACAACTTCAATAAAAAATTCAAATCAGAACAATTTTATTTATAAGTTTCAATTATTAGTTAAAGTTTAATCATGAAATCAGAACTATAGTCGTGCTTTACATCTAACATTCAATAAGTTGTATCAATATAAATTTTTTATTATATTGTAAACTGTCATTGATATCTTATGTTCATGTCATGATTAGGACGGAGAATCTTGCACACTATGTACAACATGAAAATGAGATGAAAGAAAATTTTCATCTTATTTTCATGTTATTCATTAGTGCAAAATCTACTATCCTAATCAAGAGCTTAAGATAAAATATCATATAATTTCTATAACTTAATAAAATTTGTGATAACATACAACAAATTTAATTAGAGATGTAAAAATAAAATAATTAACACACAAAATTTGTTGAGAATTAATATACAATAAAATTTGACAAATTATGTAACTCGTTATATTTTTTAAAAATCTTATGAATTATGACATCACTTACTATGTTCTTGTTCAAAAAAATGAATGACTACGTAAAAGTAACTAATATGAGACTTGGGAAAAATAACTTGGCTAATAATAAAAATTCATGGTTCATTTTATTAACGGAACCTTCGAAAATGAACCCTCTGGATTTCGTAAATCTAGATATATATAAAAAAATTGGTCCAACAAATATGACAATTATCTAAGTAATATATAAATATATATATAGATGAAATCAAGTAAAAAAAATTCTCATGTGAAAAAAAAGAGTGAATTATATCCATTAGATCAAAATAAATTAATGGTTGATATGCAATCAAACAACAATTAAAACACAATCAAACAATTGTTTGATTGTGTTTTACTTACTGTTTGATTTTACATCAACCATTAATTTATTTAAATCTAACAGATATGATTCATTCTTTTTTCTCATGAACTTTTTCTTATTTGATCCGCTCCCTATATATATATATATATAACTTGAAGATTTGCCCTGCTATTCTTTTATTCTATAAATATTTTCTATTTATACTAAGATATCGAGGGTTCGTTTGGTTGGTGGATTTCAGATTGAAGGAATGAAATAATTCCGAAACTTACCATTTGGTTGATGGGTATGAGAATTAAAAAATGAAAATGATACCCAAATAATTGAGAATCACCAAAACCCTCCAAATTAGTGGATTTTATTGTCATTCCCAATCTTCTTACCAAAATTATTTATTTCTTATTTTATTTCATTTTGTTTTATATTTAGTTCCTATTTTTCATTAATATTATTTTAAAATATTATAATAATTATATTATTAAATAATTTTAATTATAATATTAGATATAATAATAATTATATATTATTCTTTTTTAATGCTCATATTATAATAATATTATTATTATATTAATTTTTTTTATCTTGGTTTTATATTTTATAAAATAATAAGAACATAAATATATTATTCATTTATTTTTAATATGTTTTTAATTTCTTAATTTATTATTATTTATATAATATTTTAATTCTTTTTTAAACTTATAAATTTACAAAACTAATTATAAGAATTGAAAATAATTTCCAAATTCATCTTGTAAACTAAGCATCAGAATTGAGAATGATTCCTAAATCCGAACCCATATCCATTCTTTTTAGGGTTAATTGCAATTTAATTCATAACATTTGCTCATTTTTGCAAAAATAACCTAACGTTTATAAAACTGCAATTTAATTCCTAACGTTTATCTATTTTTACAATTTAGTTCCTAATATTTCAAACCCGCAATTTAATTCCCAACATTTACAAATTCTCATTTTAATTCCTAGAATTTATTAAATTACATTTTAAATACTAACACATATCTATTTCTCGAAATACAACTAGAAAATAACCAAGCACCTCACATATATTCCTAATATATTTTCTTAATTTCTTGCAAAAATCATTAGTTATTAAAATTTGTTCAATTTTATAATTTAATTTATAATAAATGTCTATTTTTAATAATTTATCTCATAAATATTAAAAATAAAATATATAATTATTAATAGTTTTTTTTAGAAACGGGCATTTATAAATGAAGATTCAGTTGTTTTTACCTAAATAGATTAATATTAAGAAATAAATTACGAAAATTGAAACATTAAGACTTATAATGTAATTTTATATCTTGAATTTTAATAATTACGAGCTAAATTATAAGTAATAGGATATTACTAGAAATTAAAATATAAAACGAACAGATTTATGAAATGAATTTCTATTTTGGCAAAAAAATAAAAAAATATATATTAGAAGTTAAAATATAATTTTATAAATATTATGTTATTTTTTAATTAAATTGCAAAAAAAAAAACTTTAGTAGTTAAAACGTAATTTTATATATATTCGGGAATAAAACACATTTTTTAAATGTTGTGAATTAAAATGCAAACCTTTTATTTGTTGGACATTAAATTGTTGAAATGAACAAACGTTAGGAATTAAATTGCATGTTTGGAACGTAAGGAATTAAATTGTAAAAATAATCAAATGTTAGTCATTAAATTACAATTTTGTAAACGTTAGGTTATTTTTGCAAAAACCAGCAAACATTGGGAATTAAATTGCAATTAACCCTTCTTTTTATTATCAAACTCATATCCATCGTGATTTCTGGTTAAACACCCCTAAAGTTATATCCTTATAAAATCCCTAGGTTAAGAATAGGTTAAGACATCCTTTATATAAATATATCCGAATATAAGAACTTGGGATTAAATTGATCCTACCTTTTCTCATCCTCGTTAAGAATAAGTATAATTACATGGAAAAAATAAATCACAAATCATATAAATGCCTAGCTAGTGTCATTATGAAAAATGAAAGTTACACCAAATTATATTATAAGAAGCCCAATAATATCGGCCCAATCAATAGAAAATTATGCTCTAGGGTTTTGAAATTTTACTCTATATAAACCCCCATCCCCTTCTCCAATAATAATCCTTTCATTGTTTTCTCGCCCGATTTGTTCTTTTTCTTCAACATTTATCTCTTCTTTCAGTCATCAATTGGTTATGTTTTTTTCCCTCCTCACTCTGATGATGAGAATTGAAAACGACCTTTTATCTCCTGAGTTCAAATTGTGCTGAATCTACGTGGAGACCTGAACTGAAGAGGTTTACTGATTTTACTAATCCGATTGTTTTTATTTTTCATTTTTTGAAACCGAATTATCGCTCCGATTCTATGAATGCTTGCCTCTGATGATGATTAAAACATTAACTTTCGTTCTTCTGAGATAATTTTCGTGCGGAAGATTTATGGAGACCTGAACTGAAGAGGCTTTTATTTTTAATTTCATTTCTTTTTTCATTATATTTTTTGTTTTGTGATTAGTTTTGATACCTTATCAGATCTGTTTTTCGTGGCTGGATATTTACATTTCATTGAAGGATGAAATGAAGTAATTTGCATTTGTGTTTGCTGGTATTTGATCCTGATCTGCTGTTTGTGCCTACGACGAGGGGTTATGTTTGTTGATCTCAGTGATGATGAATCAAAGATGACGAGTCTGATTGAAATCCATTCTTAAAAATATTGATGACAAATCGAGGCATTTGTCTGAGAGGTTTCAAACTAATCCCTTTTTCGTTTGTATATGTTTTATTTTTATTAAATCTTTAGTCACAGCATATAATTTTTTATGTTGATTTATGTTATTTTTTAAACAAGTTTTTATAAAATTCATATATAAGTTTAAATTTTATGTTATCATCTGATGTATTATGAATGCCTAACATTTTTGGTTTTTTTTTATTGTAGTCAGAGCTATACCTTTGATTTCAAATTTGTTTATACTTATTGAAAATTAGCGTTAAAGTAGAACCAAATTTCAAAAGAATCAAAATTTTGAATATTTAAATATATTTGTTTATACTTTATTGAAAAGTTTTAAGTATTGTGAAGGACTCCAAAAAAATTTCTTTTTCGTATTATCGAAGCTAAAATTTTATATCAGTTTCTATGTATTAGACCATCTCCAGCAGTGCTGGAGAATGGCAAATTCTTTCAAAATGCAATCAAAGTCCTCCCCAGCAGTTCCTCCATTTCCCAATTGCATTTGCATTTTGGAAAAAAAATGAACAGTCCACCTGCATATTTGAGGGTACACTATTCACGCTGCTATTTCCTTTTTTATTCATTTTTCATTTTTTTTTGTTTTGATTCCTTCTTCAATTATTATTTTCGTTTCTTTTTCTATTTGTTTTGGTTTCTTGTTTTTTTTTTTTAATTTTGATTCTTTTCGTTGCTATTTATTTATTTTTTGTTTTGATTTTTTGTTAATTATTATTTTCTAATCTTTTTCTTTTCTTTGTGATCATGCACAACTTATAAAATATAATTAATAAACTAAGTACAATTAATAACCTACAAATTAATAACTTATATAAAATAGAACACAATACAAATTTAAAAACACTAAATAAAAAGATAGCACACAAAATACAATACAATAAAACTACTCATAATAAAACAAACAATCACACTTATTAAAAATCTCCTAAATTAGCTCCAGATTCAGATCCTCCAATATCAGAAAATAACTTCCAAAGTTGAAATTATATTGGTTATTTTGTGTGAAAATATATTTTATTTATAATTTTGTAAAATAATTTATTTAAATATTAATATTAATTTTTAATTAGGAATTAGAAAATTATAAATATGAAATTAAATACTAATATATAAGTTAAAATATGATATAATAATTTGTTTAATAAAATTAAATAAATAATAAAAGAATCAAAATAGAATATTCTTTTTAGAGTGAAATATAGAGTTGACTGATGAAAAATGAAAACTGCAAATCTCAACTGCAAAATAGAAAAAGTGGGCTGCATTATAGAGTTAGCTGCTGGAGATGGTCTTATAATTTTAAATATTAGAAAATTCTTATTTTTACTTTATTCTTTGAGTATTTTAAGTATTATTTGAATTAAATAAAACTATCTAGCATGAAATATTTCTTAAGCTAAATCTCGATAATATCATTATTATTGAATTATTAATAAAAAAATATCCGGGTTCATATTGTGATGGGAATAATCAAACAGCGTGGAGATAACCATACAAGTGAAGCCAACACTTCAATATATCAGAAAGCAGATTATACAATAACGATGAACATGAAAAATGTATGAATCGATTTGTGGGAACTTTAGTTTTGAGACACATGAAATAGATCAAAATTTGATATTCTTTATATGAAAGAATGTGATGTTTCAATGATAGGATCCAATTTTTTTCGTCTTGAAATTTTTGAGTATTATAGTTTAGAATAATTTTCTTACAATTCAAGAAGTGAATTGATTTCTTGAATTGATCTAATAAGAAGGATATAATTTGTAGACACCATTATTGAATATTATTACTTGATTGATTAGTTTAGATTGGAATCTTATTGATAAAGTAGGATTTTGAACTTATGTCTTTCAGAATTTGGGAAAAAATCTTAAAAATTTATTACTCTGAAAAATTGAATTAATTGTTCATTAACAAAGTGCACTCAAAACCTAATTTAATAAGGATTGTAAATTTCAAAAATTAAATTAGAAACTTAATAAAATTCGAAATTTAATTTAGACAAAGGCATAAACATGTTGACCTAAATAATTTAATAGATTAAATTAAGTACAATTATTACACATAATTAAATTAGTAATTTTCAGGCCTTTATTTAATATTCAAACAATTTCGATTTCTTTGAAATATTTGCAGTCCAAATGTTTTTAATGAATTAACTCAATCTAGCCCTCAAAGTTTTTGCTAGAGTTTTAGTCATTGGCTCACTCGGAATGTAGGCTGTATCGTCTCTTTCAGCTGCTATTTGGGCTCCATCATCAACCCTCGTTTGTTATGGGCACGAAGATTGCCCATATGCGCCCTTTTGGAGTTTTATAAAGCTATGGTTTAGAGATGATTTCATGAGTGACAGGTGTCTGCAGGGTCTAGGGATCGCACTAAGATGTTTATGAAAAGTTATCATATTCAGTTGAGTATGGTCGACAACTTACAGTTTGATGCACCACTGCAAATTTATACATGGTGGAAAGACAACAACGAAGCTATAATGTTGACTTGGAGCACAAAACTTGTGATTGTCGTCAGTTCAAGTTAGATCAAATTCCATTTTCTTATGCAGTTGCCGCCCTTAGCCACTTCATTAATTTGAATATATTTCTATTGTTCTCATTAACTTAAAGTTTATTATAATATTTTTCTTTTTTCTTTTAATTGTCAGGTACAACTTACAACCGATATCAGAGTACGTGGCACAATACTATATGCAATTCACGTTTGTACAAACTCATGATCGGACCATTACGAATGTGCCACATCCATCAAAGTGGGTTATCCCATCGAAGGTATTAGCATTTGTTTTAAGACTGCCGATAGTGATTCAACAGGCTGACTGGCCAGGGATCAGTAGAGCACGTTCCAATGCCATGAGCTCGACCATGCGGAGAAATCAAGTTTGTACAAGGAGCTGACAACCTGGTCACAACACTCGTGCGTGCACTACATATATTGTTATTGTTGAGGTGGATTTGAATAATCCACCACCTTAATCGGGGCCACGAAGGCGAAGGCCAAGACATGTAGCATATGTTACCAGATGAGACATACAAGAAGAAAATGTCCAACAAAAGTTAATGGTATGAATGTATAGTGGCAAGTGTTATATTGGTTTGTTATGTTATTGGACTTGTTGATTGATTTTTAGGATATATTATATGATTAGTTACTATTGGTTTTATTGATTTTTGGGATATATTATATGATTAGTTGATATTGATTTTGTTATTTGAGCTGGTTTCTCTTCGGATTTTGAATTTTGGTGATTTTTCATTAAATTCAGTAAAAAATAAAATAGTATTTCAAGATGTTCGAGATCTCGAACATCTAACAAATGTTGAAATTTTGAGATGGCCTCGAGATCTCGAACATCTAAAAAATGTTGAAATTTCGAAACATCTCAAAATGTTTCATCCATTATAAATGAATTAACATTAATTCATTGATTACAAAGAACTATGTGGTACTAGATAGCATTACTACTACACCAATCAACTATTTTATCTTGATTATTTGTGCGGCTCGGTGGTGGCAGGCTAAGTGTGGTTCAATGGTTGGTTGTGGTGGTGGGCTTGATGCTGGTAGGTACAACGATGGCGGGTTGGTTGCGGCGAGGGCAGTCATGGCAGGTGGCTAGGTGCAATTGAATGGTTGGTTGCGGCTCGATGGTGGTAGGATAGGTGCGATGCAACAATTGGGTGCGGTTCATGCATTGTGGTTTGGTTGATGGCTCAGTGCACATTGATTGCGGCTTGGTGGGGGCTAGGCCGACGGTTAGGTGCGGTGTTGGTGGGCTCAGACGGTCTATTCATCGGGCTAGGTGTTTTAGTTACGATAAATTATGCTTACTAAATTTAAATTTTTTGTGATAATTAGTGTTGTGGCTAATTAAGGACATTCCAAATCCCAGGGGATCAGAATCATTAAAGGCGAGGAGATCGTCAGCTATTTAAGGAGGCCTTTGGAAATCTTCAAAGGTACCTTCATTGTTCTCAAATCTTAGATTTCTCTTTATATTCCCACAATGTAGTTCTCTTAAATCTCTCCATCTCTCAAATGACCTTTCTCACCATCCAATCGGAGATCAACATTGATGCATATGAGCAAAGAGACCTTGTTGTTGCTCAGTTGGAAGGACAAATCATCGTTCTCATGAAGATCATGTCTGAGATTATCTTCCTACTGATAAGCTCTTAGCGAGAGTTTTTACCACAGAGCCGAAGGGCCATAGAATGTCCTTGTCGCCAGGCCATGGCTTTTTCGTCATAAGATATATGATGGATAGTTAAGTGGGTCTAAGGAGGATTTTCCTTTCATCACAAGAATGAAAGGACTCCTTGTGGTCTGGCCTCAGTCGAGCTTCACCACAATCTCTGGGAAGCATTAAGGCTCGATCACCATTTCCCCTCTCCTCCCTCTGGTGTTGGTTGCGAGGGATAATGTGAAAGGAGACAAAGGAGGAGCTTCCGAAAACAAGATGATGCATTCGACATTTATATCTTGCTTGCTTCTGGTCAAGATTTGCTTCCAGCTAGGAGGCTGGCCGATGCCTGTTGAAGTAGAAGCAATTGTTCGAGAATAGCTTATGCTACACATATGCTAGCCAACCCATAACTAACACCATAAAGCGAGTGGGTAGACTTGCTTATGGTGACAGGATATATGTAAAGACAAGTGAAAAGACTTTTTTAACCGGAGCTCCACCATAAACTAGTGGTGAAACTAGTGGAGGTGAGGATACGAGCTGATAGGTGTTGAGTTCTTCCTGAGTGCCATCACAAGCTTCATCGGAGGAAGATAAAGCAGAGCAGTCAGCAGAGAATAAGAAGAAGATCAGACGCAGTCCCAAAAGCAAGAGACCAAGCGTCTTGCTGTCATTGTAATTTTACTTTACTACTTTCCAAAAAATTTGTAAACAAATCAATGAAATAATATAAGTTTTTGCTAATTTTGAAGATAGTAACTCTTTGTCTCAAAATTTTCATCTCATCTCAAACTGATTAAGCACATTCAAGTGTAATTAGTTTTTCGCCCTGAATTATTAATCGAGAAATATCTCTCACCAATTAAGAGGGAAGATTCTTAGGGAAGACTGAGTATCTAAGGAAACTAGTTTCTAAGTAATAGAACTTGTCAGAATATCATTTGTAAACTCAGAACTAACCCTTTACCAGCTCATTAGTGGTTGTTTTTGACAACATCAAAAAGGGAAAAATTGTTAGGAAGTTTTCCTACCTACTTGATTGTTTGATGTGTCAAAAGATTGTATAGATGCCAACAGTTTAGAGTGTATCTAGAATAGCTCTAGTTTGTGCTAAATTTGTAAAGTCCCGTTTATGATTTTCTTTGAGTTGTAACAGAGTTGTTTAAAACAAATTGAGTCCAAAACCACCAGTTCAGGATGCACAAGGAGTGAGAAGAAAAGGGGTACCAATTTGTAAACTGATGCTCAGAAAAACTGGTTGACGTCACCAGTTCACAAGCTGAAAATAATCTTACAACACCAATCCACGCATAGGAGACAAGAGAACAAATTCAGAGGAACATTCTTCAAGGCAGTTTCTCGAACTGAAGAAGAGTCGTTCTGACACAAAGTTGCTGAGTCAACAACTCGTGTCAGAAAAGGACGAAGCGGGTGCAGAAGCTCTAAAAAAGCACCATGTCCTTTGAAGAAGAGAGACACCTGATTAAAGACTTTGTCTTTAAATGGCTATAATTTGAAACCACTCATACTACATCTATATATAGACGTAATATTCATAGAGGAGAGATTAATGATTCAGTTGAAAGAGAGTCAAATTCAAATCACAACAACCGAATCAACCAAAATCATCAACAGAAAACTCCTACGAGATCCTCATTACTCTGAAATTCAAGTTTTCTATTTTTTGAGGCTTTTTCATCGTGTGCCATCCTTGGACACGAGACTTGTAACCTCTCAACTCAAGTTATCCTTGGTGTTCTTACTCTCTAAGTAAGAACACAAAGTTTCTGCTCATCTCCAAGCAAGAACTATTACGGGTGCCTAGCCACAAGTTCGACAATTTCGGGAAGAACTCTAAAACTCCCAACTTCCAGAGAAGGAGGTTGTGTGGCGTCCCTACACTCCAAGTCTGCGAAGACAGAAGGAAGACGAAGGCTTGTGCAAGTGAGCTAGTGGACTGGTAGACATTGACATCTACCAGCTAGCTATAGATCGTGATCTCTTTATATTCCCATAAAGCTTAGTGATTTTCAAACTTTGATCAAAAGAGAGGACATAGGATTTTAGGCTCTGAACCTCTGTAAATTTTAGGCTCTGAACCTCTATAAATCCTTTCGCACTTTACTGCTTTATTTATTTTCTGCAAGGATTTAAAACTCAACACATTCTGTGTTGAAGTATATCTGAAACTGAGTCTAACCTCAAACTCGCTAAACAATAAGTTTTCAGAAACTCAAACTGGTGACCAATAACCAGTTTGAGACGTACATTACTGTTCAAATATTATTTCCGCTGTGCATCAACTTTGATCTCAGGACCATCAACTAACTATTAGGATATTCACTACACCAATATAAAATCCTAACAGCTATATACTTCCAATATTCACACACAAAATCGGGATTAACAACCTCATTTTGAGGAGAACGAAGAAGGATCATTCGATCTACATAGATCATGGAACAGGCCCCATAGTTCTTCAAGTCCACCTGAATGTACTGCTGCTCGGGATCCTTTAATGGGAAGAATCTGGTGGATTGGGCCCGAGCAGGTACTGCCTCTCTCCAATTCCCAGCTGCATCCATCAAACGATGGAACAATCTCGTAAATGCATAAAGCTCTATATCCCTCTTCCTATAGATCACCTCATCACTCAAATCTTGGAACTAGTGCATAATCGAGTCATACAACTCAATCTGCCACCTCTGGAGATCAATTCGAACAGTGATCAAATGCTCGCTAGGGGTAACGCAAATGATCTAAAATGCAAAGAAATATATATTATTTATTTAAATAAAAAATAAATAAATATTAAATTTAATGATTTAGTAATTACTTGTTTTGCCCTCCACCAACTCCTAAATCCCCCATTCCACGCTTTCCCGCGATGCAATCTACTAATTCTCTGTGTGAGACCCACCAACTATAATCATCTTTAGGCACAATATTCTTGGAGGCCGAGTCCTGAGAATGACATTTCTTCCATTCACTCTCAAGACGAGCCTACAAATGAAAAGAAATAAATAACAATTGGATAGTGGAATTAAAATAAACAAAAATTTATATCTTATGAAGAAATATTGGTTCAGTATGATAGTGTTCTTGGAGTTCACACCAATCTTTAGTTGCCAATTTATATTGATCTGGTGACGGGTCATCAGCATAAACAACTGTATCACCTGAAAGAACACAAAGAATATGAATTAAATTAATTCGTAGCATTCAAAGTAATTCACAAAAACTATACTTACATCACCACCAATGTCGTCACACAGGTCAATCGACGACTTGAAAAATGAATCTGGAGTCAACATCAACTCAAGCTCCGGATTCCAGAACCGTCACATAATTTTGTGTATCTTTCATGAATTCTTCCAAATTAGTGACATCCGAGAATAATGTTCTTTTTTTAATCAATATTTCGAAAAAGGTTGGGAAGATGAGTAGTGGGGTGAGCTTGGCTAGAAGAAATTTCAAGATCAGATGTACCGGGGGCCTGGTGATGTGCAGGGGTAGAGTTAGTGCTAGCCAGCTCGGGAGTGGATCGAGCAACTCAGACAGGCTCGATCACCGGTGGGCTCCGATGGCGCGAGAACAAATTTAAGGTTATACTAGATCTATATACGTACGTGCGTTGCACGAAAATATATTTTATTTATTTAAAATCATAATATGAGAGAACATATTTAGTTTTAAATTATATTTTTATTTGTTTTACATATTTAGAAAAATATTTTAATATTTAAAAAAATATACATGAAGAATACTAAATTAAGATATACTTATAAAATATAAATTATACATCTAATGAACAAATAAGCAAAAATATATTTGTGACTAATGGATAATATATTATAAATTGCATCAATAAACTGTGAGTATGCATTAAATTTATTGTATGTTAATTACACAATTTTGAAATTTTTTAACACATATTAATGATTACAATTTTATAATATTGGTATATTTAATTTGTTTAAGGTATGGATTAATATGAAATAATATTTAAATATATGATTGGTAGAAAATACACAATTCCCAATGAACTAACAATTGGAAAAATGTCATAAGTTAAATTAATATTTTTAGCTTTCACATTTTTCTTAGTATTTTGGCGGGATGTTTGAAAATTTTTTAGTATATATAATAGATACATCAAATTCCACTATATGTACATTAATTCAAATTAATGAATGTATATATTTAACTATTAACACATATAATCCATAAAAAGCAATAAATTTTTAAAAAAATTTGTGCGAAAAATAGAAAAATGTGCGAAAAAATGGAAAAAGATCGAGAGAAAACCTACATGTTCTTCTCCCGACATTGTGCAAGTTTGAGCTGTATGGGAGACTTCCGAGAAGCAAAAATGGTGGATGGCGGTGTTGTGCGTGAAAGTGATGAGAGAAAAGGAAAGTGGGATAGATGGATATATAAATAAATCCAAATTTTATTAATAAATTTCATTAAAAAAACAACGTTCTCTAATTATTTGAGAGAGTAGTTAAAAAACTTATTTTTTTAAAAACTAGTGACCACATCAGATATTCATTTGATCAAAATTGGCTATATAACTTTGAATCTTATAATTTATTGTTTTCCGCAAAATAATTTTTTTATGTCAAGCGTTTAGTAGGCTTTTGTTTGGATTGGATCACTTGGGCGGAAAGTCATTCTAACGACCCAACCATACATTGTAATTATTATTTTAATACTTATACTCTGCATGTATACCCTCCGTCCCGGTCAAATTGTCCACATTTGACCGGGCACAATAACCAATGCATGTGAGTGGTAGTGGGAGTTAGTGGAATGAATATTTTATTGATGAGTGTAGAAAATTTGCTATTTTAGGAAAGTTGACTAATATTGTAGGACAGACGAAAAAGGAAATGTGGACAATTTACTTGGGACGGAGGGAGTATTAAATAATCTTCAATATATTCATTTATTGTTTCATTAAATAGATTAAGTTTTTTGTTATATTTATGGTACTGAGAATATTATTGTGTATTTAAAAGTAAAACAAGAATTGAAGAAAATACACAGTTTTTAACCGACAGGGCAATTGATTTATTAATAATTTTTGGGAAGGTATTGGGTTAGGCAGACCTAAACGATTTAGGCGGGTTTTATCCATTAACCCAACCCAAACCTATATAATATAAATATATCCTAATTGAGATTAATAAACCCTATTTAGGTAGGATAAAACCCGCCTAAACCGTTTAGGTCTGCCTAACGCAAGTTTTTGCCATAATTTTTTAGTTCTCAACTCCAAAAATAACGGAGTTATTTTGACTAATTCTGAAAATGGAAAAGAAATATATTTTGACTAAGATTTAGTTGAAAATGAACTTTATTTCGATTCAGTTTATTTGCTGATTCTAGTAGAATTAAATAACAGGAA
Source organism: Plectranthus barbatus (assembly GCA_026898455.1). NCBI lineage: Eukaryota > Viridiplantae > Streptophyta > Magnoliopsida > Lamiales > Lamiaceae > Plectranthus > Plectranthus barbatus. The sequence continues at coordinate 982,055 of JAPKLW010000077.1, forward strand.
AACTAGGAATTTTATTCTAAAAAAATCAAATTTTCAGAATTTTATCCAAAGTTTTCTATATTAGAAAATTTTATCCCACTTTTTAATTTTGATATAAAATTTCATCCCACACACTTAACTTTGTTACACATTTATTATTATTTCATCCCACACATGAAGAAAAATTGTTGACTAAATTATAATGAAGAACTAAATATTATTGCAACTAAATTGATATACAAATATTACAAATGAAATTTATTTAGTATATATATATATATATATTTAAAAATAAAAAACATATATCAAAATTAATCTCTATTTATACAAAATTCAACATTATGAATTTTAGCATATTTATTTATATATTATTATATAAAAGATATATTAATTTTATTATTATTATAAAAAATTAATGAATCAATAGAAGAATGACAAGTATTACAATACTATTTAGTTTATCAATAAAAAACAATGGGACTCACAATCCATTTAGCTTACCTTTGGTTCAGGGTCGACCAAACAAATATTGAATTGAGGTATTTTACATTTTCTTTAAAAAAAAAAAAAACATGATATGGCGGATGACTACAATCATGGGCGGATCTACATAACGGTTAGGGGAGCCTCTAGCCCAATTTTTTTTTTTTTTTTTGCTTTTATAGTATCGTGATTTGATATTTTATGGATAGTCGCCCTCGTATAGAAGAAAAAAATGATAAAAATAAGATAAAATATGATATAAAACGAGTGAAGTTAAGGTGGAGGCAAAAAAAATAAATAAATAAAAATTCAGCCACCTTACCAATTTTTTCTGGATCCGCCACTGACTACAATCCTTTGTCGTCGCTGATAATTGTACCCTTTAATCCACCATTTGGATAGAGCGTATGAGAAAGAAAAAATAAGAATGATATCCAAATACTTGGGAATCACTAAAACCCTCCAAAATGATGGGTTTCATTTTAATTCTCACATCTCATTAACAAAATTATTTATTTCTTATTTTCTATTTTATAATTATTTCTTATTTATTTTATTTTTATAATAATACTCTAAAATATTATGATAATTATATTATTTTATAATATTATATGTTATTATAATTATATATTAATCTTTTTAATATACAATAATAATAATATTAATAAATTAATCATTTATTTGTATCTTAATTTTATATTTTATAAAATAAATAAGAAGATAAATATATTATTTATTTATTTTAATATGATTATATTTTCTTAATTTTTTATTATTCAATTAATTAATTATTTATTTTTTATAATTATTTTCTTATTTATTTAATTTTTCTTGTTTTTAATATTATTCTAAAATATTATGATAATTAAATTATTTTGTAATATCATATGTTAATATATTATAATATAATATTATTAAATTAATCATTTATTTATATTTTATAAATTAAATAAGAAATAATAGATCATTTATTTATTTATTTTAATATGATTTTATTTTCTTGTTTTTTATTATAAAATTAATTATTATTTATATAATATTTTAATTATTTTATAAATCTATAAACTTGAAAAATCAATAATCAGAATTTAAAATGATTCCCAAAAAATAAACCCATACTCATTCCCTCTACTATCAATCACATGTCCATAGTGATTCCCGACAGTTAAACCAAATGCCTAGTTTTTTAGGGTAAGCTTTCTAATTTTCCATTAAATAATATTTCCACTGTCCCGAGTAAATTGTCCACATTTTCTTTTTCGTATGTCCCAAAATATTAGTCCACTTTCATAAATTAGTAAATTTCTCACACTCATCAATAGTTATCATGCCCGGTCAAATATGGACAATCTGATCGGAACGGAGGGAGTATGTAATATGTTTAATATTACAGATACATATTTTTATAATTTGTAATCTTAAGTCTGTTATTTGATTTAAAAAATAAATAATTTTAAATGTAATATTCTTAAATTATAAATATATTAAATGATTTATTGTTCTTAAATAATACTCCCTCTATCCCGACTTAATTGTCTCACTTTTTTTTTTGTCTGTCTCGGCTCATTTGTCTCATTACTAAAAAATGTAATTTTTTCACATTCAATAATAAAATATTAATTATAATCAATTTATTTTACACTCACACTCACACTCATACTCTTTGATTATTGTGCCCAATCGATCCGACACAATTAAGCCGGGATGGAGGAAGTATATTAAAAAGTGTAGTTATAAATGGAATGTAGATCACACACATGAGTGTATGTTTGACCAAATTGAGATGTTAAAAAAGTGTATTGATTATTTCCCCCACACCGCCACTATAAAACAATTTAGCCTCAAACTTTAAAGTGCAAAATGGACCACCTCGACCTCCACTCTCTCTCTCTCTCATCTCACTTTGAGAGAGGGAAACTCGGTAATACCTGCGCCACGTCTTCATCTTTCTCTCTCATTTACTCCCCCACCCACCTATGCTTTACCAAATATGTCTCAAATTCAATTTCATTTCTTAATAAAATAAAATAAAATAAAATCTATTTTAATTTCCAGCTTCCTCTCACGTGTTCCATCGCATTCATGGTCTAAATTATATGATCCATATAATTAGTTGGAAAAAACATACATGAGATGTGTTCATAATTTTTTGAGATCAATTTAAATTGACAAATTCTCATATAAGACAGTCTCACTACTTTTTTGTGAGACGAATTTAATGATATATTTAATTCATTGAAATGATGTATTTCTTTATTGCAAATGATGTATTTATTTATTACAAATAATGTAATTTTTTTTACAGTTAAAAAATAATATAATATATTTATTTTATTGAAATGATGTATTAATATCCATCCCATAGTAAACAAATGATAAGACCGTCTACTCATTTAAATTTATTTCAAGGGTAATTCTACACTTTTTTCTTTTTGTAGCCACTCTATTAAATAAATTTAAAAGTATGGTTCAAGTTTACCTTTTTATCCTTATAATTCTTTATTAATAAAAATAAAAATAAATCTTAATGAAACTTTTGTAAAATAAAATCATATTGAATCTTCATCATCCATTTCCATTAACAAGTGTGAGATGATCGAACAGAATTATTGCTTTAATTCTTGGACCCCAAACATTTATGGTGAAAATCAAAACCGAAGTTTTGAGAGGAAGATGTGCGTGAATGTTTATCTCCAACATCTCTTCATTAATTTCCACCACATAAATATGCAGCACATTAACGAGATAAAAAGCCCTCATTGTGTTTATATTCAACGATTAAACCTAGCAAATAATACAAATGCATTATTTACTTCACTATCGTATGATCCACCCAATCATTGTCTAACAAAGAGTGCTCCCTGCCACAACCTTCAGCGCCCGCTGTCGTCGAGGTTGGCACCTATACCACCGTGCTCATCATTATTGGAAAATTTTGAACCATCACCGTGAATGGGGCTGGTGATGATATAATCCTCGCCGGAGGTTAAGATCGCAGCCCAGTAACTCGATGAAAAATCCGACACCTTTGAAGTCGACCCTTAGTGAACCGTAGGCAAGGACAAAACGAATCCCTACGACCCAACAAGCAACTCGCCTCAACAATGATGGATATAGTGAAGATGCCATAACCGGATGTGAAAGTCCGATTGATAAGTCAATTTTGAATTTCAAGTTAATCCACATAAATTCAAGAGTTTTCAGAATGGGAGAAATAACTCACAAAATTATTATTGAACTGAAAACTGAATAATTTGTTCCATAACAAGGCCTATATACAGGCAAACTCAAATCCTAATAAGGAAATTAAACCCTGATCTAACAAGAAATTAAATCATAATCTGATAAGGAAATTAAATCCTAATAAAATAAGAAAATAAAATATATCTAAAAGATCGAATTCAAAATTACTCAAATAACTAACTACCAAATCTTGTCAAGACAAATCAAATCTTCAATCATATCTTCAATGAATCTTCTTGAAATATCTTGATAAATCTTCAAACTAGATCTCCATCATTCCCCCCCCTCTTCAAAGGGATTTGTCCTCAAATCCACGTCTGCACTGGAATCAATGGACCATCTTGGTTTGTTTGACACATCATCATGTTCAAAATCTGGCAATTGCTTCTCATCATGCATCTTTATTTTCAAACCAATAGTCTTCACAAGAATGGATTGAACTATGTTCCTCTCGACCATCTCCTCAACTGACTTTATTAATTTTGTCTCCATCTTCCTCTGCACTTGACTTTGACTTTGTATACCCATAACTAGAGATAGCCATTTCGATCCGGAACCACCAGAACTGGCCTGGCGGTTCACGGTTTTGGACCGGAACCATCGCAAATGGTTCGGAACCAGAACCATTTTTCGACGGGTTGGTTCAGGTTCAACACCCAAACTAAAATCAGAACCGGCGATTCCGAACTGTCAAACCGTCAGAATTATATTAATTTAAAAAGAAAATTAAAAATGGTTCCAAACCGGCGCAATTTTTTTTTTGAAAATATTACCGTTGCGAACCAGCGGTTCCGGTTCGGAACCGTCCGAACCGGTACCAACGGTAATATTTATTGAATTTCTAGCCATTGGAACTGACGGTTCCGGTTCCGAACCGGCCCAACCCAACGGCTACTTTTTAAAAAAAAATTAAAATTGATGAATCACGACACGCCACGTGTCGCCGAACCGCCGGTTCCGAACCGGAACCGGCGTTTCGGACGAATAATCTCATATCCAAATTTTCTATAAATACCCCCCTTCCTTCAACATCTTTCACACCTCAATCTCAATTCTCTCAATTAGTGCAAAGCATGTCCTACTCTTGTCTCAATTACTCAAATTTTCTCTCTATTACTCAATTTATCAAGTTATTTTTGCAATTTCTCTTTCACATTTCCATTTCAATCTCTCAAATATAAAAAATATCTTCAAGTTGTTGTCGTGGTGTTGGTGGTGGTGCCGACGAGAGGGGCAAGTCCATAGCTAGAGAGACTACTAGTAAAGGTCCACCTCGTCAACGTCGTCGTGGGAGTAGTCTTCATATTGAAAACTCTCCTCAACCTCAATATGATGATAACATCACTCTCTCATTGAGTGATGATGAAGATGTTCATGAAGAACAACTACGAGCCGATGAGGAGTATGCCTGACAATTGTAAGAACATGAAATGCGATTTTGGGAGGCATTGGAAGATGAAGGCAACCAAGGTGTGGCCCCCCCCCCCCCCCGAGATAAATGAAGAGGATGCCTTTGAGTCAAATTTAAGCCCAAAAGTCCAGTTATGAGCCATAACTGGACTATTAATGATAATGAGTGTAGCTGGAACCTCAAATCCTTCATTGTCTTCAATATGACTCTTAAAGGGTGTAACAACTCTCACAACCTCTTCTTTGGTCTCTTGAATTAGCTACATCGACTCAGATTTGGTTGCCACCAATGCTTCACCAGGAACCACCAACGGTATCTGAACTGCTATATGTTCTTTCTTGATCTCTTGAACTGAAGCACGCATCGACTCATACTTGGTTGCCATCAATGCTTGCTCCACCATTGACTGAAGCTTGTCAAATTAAGAGTAACTATCTGGTTGATTTTTCCACCTAGCTTATCGATACTTCATCTTTTTGCTGCCCAAATAACCATCTTCCAATGCACCAAGTCGTTGATTCAACATCTCCATCTGTGACCTCACCATTTTTCTTATGTTAGATTTCAAAAACTTCATCATATACCTCATCTGAGTTCTAGAATCATCATATAATTAATCTTATTCAGTTTTAGCCATTTTGCTCATGGAACGTCACGACAAAGCAATGACACCTATAGATCTCATCGAGATATTTCCGAAAAATACAATTACACTGAAATTGGACACCTGTAGCAAAAGTTATGGCTAAAACGGTGTTAGCTGGGAAAATAGGCAAAAAGGCACTAGTAGAAATCAAGAAAATATGATTTATGAAGTATTTTTATTCCTTTTTTCGAACACTTTTTTTCGAAATTTTTTATACTCTTTTTTTATATGGTAATTACCAAATTATTTGGTAATTCAAGAAGGAAAAATATGGATAACAAAATAAAATATAAGGCAAGATTTGAATTGATACGGTATGGATGGAAAGATAACTCAAATCTTGACTAAGAAGAAACCCCAAAACTTGGTTACTCTAACAGAGGCAGAAGACACGACTTAATGACATGGAGATATACAAATCAAGATGTGGAAATCAAGATACGCACGAAAGGACAAAAACAAAACTAGATTCATTTTTTTTACACGAATTACATGAAATCGAAAGACAAGAAAGAGGAAGGACACGACCTGAATATTGATACAAAAATGATACGATCCTCGCCGGAAGGTTAAGATCGTAGCCCATAAACTCAACGGGAAAGACAAACAACGTATGCAGAAATGGAATAGAAATTGATACAAGGGGGAAAACCCAACACCTTTGAAGTCGACCCTTAAAGAACCGTAGGCAAAGACAAAACGAACCCCTACAACCCAACAAGCAACTCGCCTCAACAACGATGGATATAGTGAAGACGCCAGAAACGTATGTGAAAGTCCGGTTGATAAGTCAATTTTGAATTTCAAGGTAATCCACATAAATTCATGAATTTTCAGAACTAGAAAAATAACTCACAAAATTATTATTGAACTGAAAAATAATTTCTTCCATAACAAGGCCTATATATAGGCAAACTCAAATCCTAATCTCATAAGGAAATCAAATCCTAATAAAATGAGGATAAAATATATCTAAAGGATAGAATTCAAAATTACTCAAATAACTAACTACCAAATCTTATCAAGACAAATTAAATTTTCAGTCATATTTTCAATGAATCTTCTTGAAATATCTTGATAAATCTTGACAACTATATCTCCATCAACTGGTAATTAAATAAATAGAAGGGGCTACGCTTTCGAACAAATTAAGATAAAGTGGGGGCTACAGTTTAAATTTGAGGGTGAATTAGTAAATTTTTAATATTTTTTTAATTTTTAAATATAAAGTGGCTATGTTAAGAAAATGTGGGACTATGTTTAGAATTACCCTTATTCATATATTTTTATTGAATTTTTATTTAATAAATAATGTATTTAGTCTTTGTTTATTAAATACAGATTTTTTTCAATTGTATATTGTTGGAGATTCATTTCAGATGGATACGAGCCCCCGGGAACTTAGGATCCTAATTCGATAGAAAATGATAATGAATAATGTAGAAAAGAGAAAACATACATATTGCGATAAGTGAATAAAATAACAACGATGTGGCAAATTGAAAGCAAATGTATTATGAGAACACTACAAACTACACGATCGAGCTGCTTGTAGTGCAGTGCCGAGCTTGGCTGATAATAATTCAATGTGGTTAAAATAGAGAATAAAGTACAAGTAATGATCGAAGAGATAGAAGCTTAAAATCGGCTTTCCTGCTGGTGGGCTAGCCTCAGCACTTCACAAGCGTAAGTTGCAATTGCAGCCTGTGGTACATGCTTGCTAGTGCCGACCCAGAGGAAGGAATGCACAAGTGATGATACTTGCAATTGGGACAAGCACTGTTGTAGTGCAGGTGGTGAGACTTGCTTACAATGGTGGTTGCAGATAGAGATTAGGAGTGTGACTTGTCCCCATGGGAGCTCCGCCATAAACTAGTTGTGAGACTAGTGGAAGTGATGATGAGGTGAACTGACGGTGTTGGTCCTTCCTGAGTCCCATCACCAGCTTCAGTGAGGGGAGTTGAAGCGAAGCAGTCAACAGATAACAAGAAGAAGATCAGACGCAGTCCCAGAAGCAAAAGACCAAGCTTATTGCTTTCATTGTAATTATATTTTACTGCTTTCCAAAAGTTGTAAACAAATAAATGAAATAATATAAGTCTCTGGTAATTTTAAAGACAATAACTCTTTGTCTCAAAATTCCCGCCTCATTTCAAAACTGAATTTACACATTCAAGTGTAATCAAATTTCTTTTCTTTTCTTTTTTTGTTTTGACCTAAATTATTAATCGAGAAGTATCTCTCACCTGTTAACAGGGAAGATTCATAGAGCAGGTTGAGTTAAAGAAGTTCAATCATCGAGTATTAGATCTTGTAGAACATACTTTGTAAACTCGAGAAACTGACTCTTTACCAGCTTAATGTGGTTTTTTACAACATCAAAAATGGGAAATTGTTAGGAAGCATTCATACCTTTTTTAATTGTTTTGATAAGTCGAAAATTGTATAGAAATCACCAGTTTAGAGAGTCTCGAGAATAGCTCTAGTTAGAATGAAACTTGTAAAGTCCTATGTAGGATTATCATTGAGTTGTAATAAAGCTATTCATGACAAACTGGATTCAGGATCTGACCCACCAGTTTGAACCACATGAAGAGAAACTGGAACTGGTTACCAGTTTAGGACTGCCCACCAGTTTGGAACTAACCTTCAGAAGAACTGGCGGAAGACACCAGTTTGATCCTTCTCAAGCCTACAAGACCAGTTTCCACAACAAGATTCCCACTCATAAATAGAGACAAAAAAAAAAACAAGTTAGAGGAATGTTTTGCAAGACCAGAATTTAAGAATGAAGATCACTTAAAGTCTGGAGAACCTGATGCTCAACCAGTTTCGATTCCCCAGACTGACGAAGAGCCGTTCTGACACATGGCACCAAGTCAACATCCTATGTCAGAAAATGACAGAGTAGGTGCAGAAGTTAAAAAAACACCCTATTCTTCACAGAAAAGAGAGACATTGGATTGGAAAACATGCATAATGTCTTTAAACGGCTACAATTTTGAAACATCAATCACTTTGTCTATAAATAGATGAAGTGACAACAATCAAGACTGAAACTATCGCAGTTCAAGAGCAAATCTTCTACTCAACAGATTGATCAAGTTGGAATTTCAAGCTCTCAAAGTTTCGAGGCTTTCCAAAAACTCACTGTATGCCATCTTTGGACACGAGATTCGTAGCCTCTCAGGTCAAGTTATTTATTGGTGTTCTTACTCTTCAAGTAAGAACAATAGTTTCTGCTCATCTCCAAGCTGAAATTCTCACATGCGTCTAGCTGCAAGTTCGAAGGTTCCGAGAAGAACCCTAAAGCTCCCAACTACAGAGGAGGAGGCTGCATGGTGTGCCCACAATTCAAGTCTGCAAAGCCGGAAGGAAGACGAAGGCCTGGGCGAGTGAGCTAGTGGACTGGTAAACACTGACATTTACCAGCTAGCTATAGGTCATGAGTTCTTTATACTTCTAAAAAGCTTAGTGCTTTCCAGAATTCGGTCTAAAGATGGGACGTAGAACTTTAGGTCGAACCTCTATAAATTCTTTTACATTTTATTGATTTAGTTATCTTCCTGCAAGGATTTAAAGCTCAACACATTCTTTGTGTTGTAGTATATTTGAAATTTGATCTAACCTCAACTCGCTAAACAAAATATTTTCTGAAACACGAACTGGAGAGCAACAACCTGTTTGTGTCGTGCTATCTTGTTTAATCTTATTTAACTGTGCATCAACTCTGATATCGGGACAAATAGTTTTAGTTGTTATTGATATGTGTTAGTCAAAGACAATGATTGATTTAAATATTTCAATAAGAATGAAGTAATAATATATCTAAAAGTAGGGACATTTTTATCTTAAAGTCACTTGGTACACTTGATTAAACTGACTCAAACAACAAATTAGGGTTGAAAAATTTTGACCCCATCAAGATTTAGCTCAAAAATTAATTGGTTGACCTAATTAACACGATTAATTCTTTATTAACATTTTTATCATAATTATATTATCGAAATCTATTTCTAATATTTTTTTAATTGTCTTTCAAATTATATTGTTGTGTTTATAATATTTTTAATAAATAATTAAATCTTAAAAAAATATATAATTATAAAATAAAAATATAATATTTTTAATATTTAAATTGATAAATATACGAGATCTATCTGTTTTGGATTGTTTTATAAAAGAAAATAAATATTTCTCACTTTTCTTATCGTTTAAAAAAATAAAAGAGATGGAAAAGTATTTATGATATATAAAGTCTTATAAAATATTAAGAAATAATTCATAAATTTATTGACGGATGGACTAGCCAAAATCTTTTTCTTTTAGCTCAAAAGGTTGCAGTCTTATTTGACCTAGAGAGAATAGTGTGCAACCCAAGATCTAACGGGTTAGTTCGATTGACACTCTTATCGAAAAAGATATATTTAGTCAAATATAATGATATATTTAATTCATCATAATAATGTATCTAACCTAAAATATTGTATTAATATGAATATTATAAGATCATCTTACACATTTTGGGAGAGATAATCTCGCACAAAATCATATCTCACAACATAATCTCTTATTATTCTAAATTATTTTAATTATATGATAAGTCTTTACATTTATAATATATTTTATTATGATTTATAAAAATATTATTAAATTGATTTAGAATACAAAATTATGTAATACTAATTTAGTAAAAAAATAGAATATTAAAATCATTTTTCTAAAAATTAATATAAGATACCATACTAATATCAGGAAAGGAAAGCAATTATTTATCATATATCTTTTAAGAGAAGGTCTCAGGTTAGACTTGCCTAATCATTTAGGCGGATTTTATCCATTAACCCAAACCCAAAGTCATTTAATATACCATAATTGAGGATTAATAAACCCTATTTGGGTGGGTGGACCCATTTGAATATGGATAAAACCCGTCTAAACCATTTAGGCGTGCCTAACGCAAGTTTTTGCCTAAATAATATGGAAGATATGCATAATCAAGTAGGAGAGAAATTAGGGATTATGATAACTGCAAAAATATAGTTCCCATAATACCCTGCAAAAATATTAAAAAATAAATATAAAATATATAATTGAATATATAATCAGGGCCCTTCAAATCAGTTAATCAATGGATTAAATTTGGTCTTATCTCTTATGTGGGGAGTGATTCACATATAATTACAACTCTATATTCCTCTATATATATATATATATTTTAGCAAAGCCCCATATGCTCCCTCCTCTCTATATATATTTTAGCAGATCCCAATCGGTGTCAGAGGTCCAGATTGCAATATGTTATATATATATATATATATATATATATATATATATATATATATATATTAGTGGGGCTTGGTCGGTGTCGGAGTGACACCTACCTCCGACACAAACCCATTTCTTCTTTTTAATTCTCGATTTTTAATTAAAAGATTATTTTTTTTAATTATGCAGGTTGGTTCCACAATATTTAATTCTATCAATTTTACAATAAAATTATATTTTAATTTAAATATCCAAATCAACCTTTTTAAAAAAAAAAAAAATCAATAACATAATTTTGAAAAATGCCAGAATGGTGCAGTTGAGATTTTTTTTAATGAATATAATGTTTTTGGTACTCTTATAATATACAAGAGTGAAAATGGGTATTAATAAATTTTAGTCTTTAAAATAACCTCATTTTTAATTTTTTTAAAGTTAAAGTTACTATTTGAGCTAACTACATCTGAGCATGTTAATTTAATACGAAATTGATAGATTCTGCAACTCTTCAAGAGTAGTCTGGATTCTCCCATTAACATTATAATTAAAATATTTATAACGCTAAAAATTGAATCCAAATCAAGGCAGACCTATGATAGTAGTTGGTTGGACCTTTATAATTAAAATATACAATATTTCTCGGGTAAAAATACCTTACTTATTATAAGAGATTATGAATCCGAGTCTTTCTGAAATAAATGTATTTCAAAGTTTAAAATAATATAAAAAATTAGATATAGTGGGGTGATGTGTAAAGGTGATGCAGCAGATCGATTGCTATTTTGATTTTATGAAGTTCAATTATTTCACTACCTGTTTGGAGTTTTCCTATTCTTAATAATATTCCTTCCATCCACATCTTTTTGTTTTTTTTTAACAATATAAAATCTTCTAAAATTCAATTGACAATCGATTTAACAACCGATCCAAAAAATTCTTCCTCCAAAATATAATTTCACAAAGATTTGCTCCAAACTTCACAACTATGTATATATATGATTTCATCGTATAATGGATCTTGTTTCTTTAATTTAACTTTTTAATGCAAAAAATAATGTTTTTGCTCTGAAATATAATATTTGGCAAAAACTTGCGTTAGACATGCCTAAACGGTTTAGGCGGGTTTTATCTTACCCAAATGGGTTCACCCATCCCAAATAGGGATAAAACCCGCCTAAAAATTGGGTTAATGGATAAAACCCGCCTAAATCGTTTAGGCCTGCCTAACCCAAGACCTTCCCTATTATTTATTTCAATCTCTCTTCGCAATCTTTCATATTATTCATTTATTTCAATCTCTCTAGGCATATCTTCTTCACGTCTCATGCTGGTGGAGGAGGGGAGGAATCTGGTGGAGTAGACTCACGCCGGTGGTGGAGAGAGAAATTGTGTGAAACGATTGCAAGGAATTTTACTTTGATGCAACCATCGGTACTCACTCAAAAAGACAAGATATAGTAGGACGGTTAATACATGCAGGCGACAAAAAACTCAACCAATGGCAAAACCGGGAGAACCCACACAGACCACTAAAGGTGAGAACAAAAAACAGAATGGGAAGAAGATCTCCAAATCGCGGAACAAATCTGGATTTGACCAAATTATTGTCTGCGAAATTTGGAAAATCAATTAATTGCTGTTACTGTTCGAATTGAGTTATTGAATTTCTGATTTCTTGGTTGAATTCAAATTTCTGATTTCTTGGTTGAATTCGAAATTTTAGTGTATAATTTCATTAAAAAATATGCACTTATTCCGCCTGTAAACATGCATAAATAGAACATATTTATTGCAATATTTTATAAGTACTGCTTGTATTTGTCGCGTGATATTTCTGTTTTTTTCTTGTCTTTAGTAAAGTTGCTACGATCACGAAATATGCAGTAATTACGTCTGTAATACTGCACATGATTTTCATAATAATAGCAAGTATAGTAATTTGCTTTTAAAAAATCTAAATTTACTTTTTTTTGTGTAGTTGTATGGATTCGTGAATTAGACATTAAATTACTGCAAATGATTATATCATTTACTGCAACTAAATTGTATAAAAAATGGAATTTTTTATTGATAACAAGTTGAATTTTATTTATGATCTTTTAAAATTACTTAATATTTGAAATCCCAAAGAACATAAAAATCAATTTGAAATTCGAAAATTTAGTGATCCAATCCCAAAAAATTAGGAAGTAAATATTAGCTAATTTTGAAATATATTATTTTAGGAATCAAATTCCACGAAATCAGGGGGGAAATCGTGTAAATATTATTTTAATTACAAAACAAAATAACTACATAAGCAACTTTGATCTTCTCAATATTGCAATTTTTTCTCTAAATTATGCAACAAATCCAAATACTGCAATTTTTTTAGGAAATTCTGAAGAAAATGAAATTAATTTTGAAATACTATAATTCAGAGAACCAATCCCATTAAATTAGGAAGCAAATATAATTTAATTTTGAAATATAGTATTTTAGAAATCAAATTCCACAAAATTAGTGCTGAAAATCGTGCATATATAATTTTGATTTTAAAAAAATCAGGTAATGCAACTTCTTCCTCTTAATATTGCAACTTTTATCTCTTAATACTGCAACGAATTCGATAATATTATGCAGTAAATTTTCAAGATAATCGTCCCATTAATTCTGGATCTCGTCCCATATTTAATTTAAAACTGTTCCAAAATTTTAGCAAATTAAATCGTGGGTAAGATATGGGGAAGTTAAAAGGTGCGTCACATTTACTAAAAAACCTTTTCTGCAACTTTTTTCTTCTATTATTGCAGCGAATTTTTGCAGCTCAAAACTACATCTGGAGCGTCAATTTTCTTAATCAATGAAGTCTTATTTCACATCTAAGAGATGATTGCAGTTTGAAAATTCGATGCATTAATAGAGTTGAAAAGTTGCAATAAAGGCCAACTCTGTAATTTTGCATAAAAGCCAATAACTACCCACGATCACAACTCCTTAATTATAGGATAATTAATGATTATTTGTGGTAGGTTTAAACAAAATTGAAAAGAGTTCAAAATTAAAAAATCTTCAACAACCGCATTAACAACGGTAAAAAAATCAATTCGCATCCCTCCCAAAACCCCAAAAAAAAAAACGGCGAACGAAGACGACGATTCTTCATAATTTTCGAAGGGATTTGAGGCGACATTGTGTGACTAACTGCAAAATCGTGAGCGGAAAAACTTGGGTAAGTTTTTTTTTTTTATTTCCCCAACTTTTTCAGTTTTCAAGTTGTTTAATTTCGTCCGGCAACTGAAGTAATCGTCTGAATGCTACATTCTTCAAAAAGTCCAATCTTTTTGTAAGTTTATTGATTATTTTGCACTTTAAATAACCAATTTTTTAATCTTTTTTTTTTTTTGTTTGAAAAAAACCTAATTTTTTAGGGAATCAACAACCAGAAATCATACCGTCGAGGGAATGAATTGAGGCATCCGAAGAGGAAGAGGTAAATTGAAAGTTCTTCGAAGATTTCGGATTTTTTTTACGATTATTTGGTTGTTAAAATTCTGTAAAAAATTGCATACGAAGTTATTTTGGGTTTAAAAAAAGTAGTTTTGACGCGGGATGTATAGAATTTAAAAAATCACAATTTTATTGAACATTCTGATTCATTATAATTGACCTATTTATGCAATAATATTTAATGTTTTTTGCAATGTTTTGGATTATTGGTAGAATAAGGAAATAGGTGTTCGTAATGAGTTTATTTGCAAACCCATTGCATATTGATATGTATAATTATGCAATATTTCTGTACTATTGTTGCATATTAAACTTCAACTGTTTTACGAGTGTGGATCATGTTTAATCTTCTATTTTTAATGGAATATATTAACAATTTAATACTTAAATAAAGATCAATTTATGCAGTTTTTATTAATTTTTACTGCAATGTTTTGGTTTTTTTGTTGCAAAATTAAATTTCATTTGGCAATGAATTTATTTATAAACTAATAGCATACTTATAGATATAACTATGCAGTTGTTTTGTACTATTATTGCATCTTAAGCTGCAACTGTTATGCATTTGTGTAGCACGTTTACTGTAAATTGTGTAATGTATTACATTAAAAATGAAGTACAAAAAGAAAAGCATTTACTGCAACAATTATGAACGTTTTGTGCAATGTTGAAATGTTATAGGTGCATGAGTAAACATCATTCGGCAAAGAGTTTGCTTGTAAACTAATATCATATTGATATGTCTAACTATGAAGATTCGTGTTCATATTATTGCATTTTAAACTGCATCCGTTTTGTATGTGTGTATCATGATTAATCTTGATTTTGCAATTGATTATATTGACATAGAAGTACATTAATATAATGCTATTTATGCAGTGTTTATGACCGTTTTGTGCTGTTTTTTGGTTTTTTTGGTGCATCAGTAATAATCATTATGCAATGTGTTTATTTGTAAAATAATAACATATCAATGTATCTAATTATGCAGATTCTATGTACTATTGTTGCATCTTTAAAGAAGTGTAAACTCAATCTTAAATTATTCAGAGTTACTGTGAATTAATAGTTGTTTATGTACATTATGTTTATACGTTATTACATTTTAAATTATAGTTACAGCATCCATAATGGGAAAGAAAAGAATTTCAGATTGACTGTGGTGTGTATGCCATGTTGCACATGGAATCATACATGGGGCAGAAAGCTGATGAGTGGGAGAGCGATCTAACAAAAGCCAGCAAACTTTCTCTGAAGAAAAAAAGGATGGTGATTTGCCGGAAACTACTGGGTGCAGATTGCAACAATAAGAGTGAAGAGGTTTGTGAACTAGCTAGAAAATTTTTCAGAAAGAATTGCAAGGCAAAGGATTTCGACATGGACGCCTACCTAGATAAATTTAGGGGTTAAATGATTATTTGAAGTACAAGCTTGTGTATGGCATGGATAGATAACTTGTTCCGTTTAAACCTATGTTTTTTGGTTTAAGTACTTGGATCTTTTTTTTTTGAAACTGGAATACATTATGTTTTTAATAATATGACTTTTAGTACAGATTATAAGACATTAAGATTCATATTGCAGTATTTTATTCGTATATATGCAATATTTTTAATAATTCTATGTACCTTTTATCTAAAGTTCATTATACTACGTTTTTTTTGTAAAAATAATTGTTCAAATATTTCTAATTATTGTTCAAGATTCGTAATAAAAAACATGAAGATTTGAAA
>JAPKLW010000077.1:1013306-1057172 GCA_026898455.1 Plectranthus barbatus
AAAATGAATATTTAGCTGACACGGTTCTTTTCAACAAAACCCCGTGTTTAGCTGTGTGTGTGTTGCATAGCATGTTTTATATATAATGTATGTTTTGGCATGTTTCTCATTGGGTACGAAAGTACTCAGCCCTCGCGATATTTCTAAATCGTGCAGGTTAAGCGGCAGGAATGGAGGTAGCAGGTGTAAGCAGAAGAAGGAGAATAAGTGTGTTTTTGTAAAGTTTACAGATCCTGTGACATGTATCTTCATATACATGTCACCATCACGCTATACACACAGCTGCACCGCTCTCTGAAAACCCTTCCCTTTTTGAATGTTTTAAAGACTGAAATTCTGTTTTACTTTCAGACTCGAAGGATTATTTCAACTGTTAAACTATATTATATTTGCAATTGAAGTCTCTTTCTTACTTGTAAATTTTAAATGCTCATCGAAAACCTGAAACATCAATGTAACGCGGCTCCATATTGGGAAGGTCAGATGGGGGCGTTACAGAGAGAGAGAGAGAGAAAGAGAGAGAGAAATATAGAGAGTGAGAGTAGTGATCGTATGTTAAAGTCTTCCCACATGTTAAATAAGAATAAATATGGATTCTTTATTTTGTTGATTCAATTGTTATGATAATTCATGATTTATTAGATAAATAAGGTAATAAATGTATTTTAATAATTTAGCCTTTAAATTTGAGTAATCGTCGTTATATTTCCTTAGATATAAACATTATCTCCTCATTTTCTCTCTCCATACAATATAATTAAACGATTATATCTTTATTGATTTAATCTATTTTTTACGAATCATATATCAAATTAAACGTATTTTACGACGATTCATATGATATCCATATTACATATGTTGAATTTAAAAGATTTGCATGAAAATCTAGATTTATATTTAGCTGGTATATATTTTTAATTATATTTACGTTCATGTTAAAGAATGCGTCAATTTACACATATGAAATGTTTCTAATGTTTGCATTTTTTTTGTATCAAATGATGCATTCTTAACTTGAACAACATTTATTTTTATTATAAAGCATATACATTTTGTATTCATATTGAGTGCATTTTTTGCATTGATTATACGCTATATTTTATGCCCAAAATATTGCATTTTTTACATCAAACGTATGCATGTTATGTTTTATGAACTGCACGAAATAAAATTCTTGAATATATATTTTTCTTATTTTTGTCCTTGAATGCTAAATGGTAACACAACGTAATTGGGACAAACTTTAATTGATCGCATGCGTTGATTTTGATTTTTAATGGTCCAAATTTATTCTTATTTAACACCTGTGAAAACTTTTAACACATAATCGCTACCATATATATACATATATATACATATATATATATATATATATATATATATATAGAGAGAGAGAGAGAGAGTGATGATCATATGAGAATTGTTTTTAGTATGAGAAATGAGAATAAATGCCAGTCTTTGATCTTGTCATTTCAACGCTCAAGATCTATTTAATTCCGTATGCAGTTTTAGTCAATTATCCTGCATTGCTGCATAATTAAGGCTATTTTTGTAATTTAGCTTTTTCAATATTGAAATAGTATCTGTCTTCGTATTTGATCAGATTTTTATTCTTTTTTTCGCGTGATCTGGTTTTTTGTTTCTTCTTCTTGCGATTTGATTTCTATTTCTTCATCCGATCAGATTTTTTTTCCTTGTTTCTGAATTTCGCATTCGTTTTTGTAACTTGTTGTCATTGAATTCATTTTTTCATTTTGGAGTTCTGTCGTTTGATGAAGTTATGGTTGATTGCGGATGTGAAGGTATATTCATAATTTTCTTTCACTAGTTTTTATTTTTGATTTGTGATTTGTGATTGAGTTCATGTTTGTTTTGATGTTCTGTAATTTTTAGAGATGATTTGTGTTTGTTTTGGAATTGTAAACTTTATGTTATCGATTGTTCATGCGTGAAGATATTTAAAAAAGATTTTATTTATTATTCATTTTTGTCTTTTTAATTCATTATAGTTCTATAACATATGCATTTTTTTTTATCATGGTTCGTGAAATTTTTGTTGTAGTGACATGTTCATTTTTAGGTTTATATTATGCATTATTATTATTAGTGATAAACTTATGCATTTTATTATATTATAAGTTCATTTATATTAATCTGTCTTGATGAGATGAAACTTTTAAAGGGGAGAGTTTTTAGAACTCTTGATGATGATATTGAGTTTTATAAGGACTATGCTCGTATTGCTACTTTGAAGAAAAAGATGTTTGGAGATTTTTATGGTCGATCAGTTCCTGAAAATATTGAAGTGTGCTTCCAGTTATTGTAAAAACCAAAGGCAGTCAAAGTCGAATTGCTTCGAGGAAGGAGAAAACTCTAAGAATGTTAGATAAACTAATGAAAATGTGTGCAAAATGTAAAAAGTCGACTTATCGTGATTCAATGAATTGTGTCAAAGTGAATAAGAATGTAACCAAAAATACATGATAGCATTCTTATAGATGCACGTAGGATGGTAGAAAATGAACTTATTAGTTTTTTTTAATTAGTGTTTATGTAAAAATGAAGTAAAAACGGGCTTAATATGCAGGTTGCTGTTTCTTTTTTATAATGTATTTTTACTGTTTTGACCTTTAATGTATGATATTGAGAAAAAAAATTTCGTGTTTTTTTAGTTTCTGAAATTTAATCTTGTTCGTTGATTTGATGAAATGCACGACCGAGATGTAAATTTTTGAATGAAAATCGTTGAAAATATTTAAATTAAAAAAATAATTTTGATTCCTATATGGTTACCATTTTCGTCTACTAAATAACAAACAAATTATTTTGTTTAGAAAAAAAAAATTTAAATTCAAATAAATATTTTCGTATTTTGTGTCTGATTTTTTTTCTATATATGCATAGATGATGATATGTCATCAAATTAATTATTTTAAAAAAAAATAAAAAAAAATAAATAGCAAGACGATGGTTTATGGATATAATTATATCAAAATTTTAGAAATCAGATATATAATAATAATAATAATAATAATAATAATAATAATAATAATAATAATTAAAAGTAAAGTGGGGATTCAATTATCTAAAGCTAAAAATGTGAGAGAGAACTTACATTTCATATGAAGATTTGCCTTCCTGCTAACCTTTCTTTCTAAATTCATTATTTATTTTCCCTTCTAATGATCAAAACATATTATTTCAATCTTTTCAGATCCCTTTCCTTTTTTATGCTTATACCATCCTATTCTATTGTTGGTTGAACCAATAAGTCAATAACTATTAAATTTCCATTTAAAATAAATAATCTCTATATTAATTTATAGATAGCATGCATATTTAATCGATTATAGTATATCTATTTCATTGATTTTTATAATAAAATATAGTACTCCCTCTTCTGTCCCATTTAAATAGTCTCGTTTCCTATTTTCTTCCATTTTATTTTAATAGTTTCGTTTTTAAAAATGATAACTTTTTCACACTCAACTCATTCTATATTCACATGCATAGGTTATTGTATAAAAAATAAATGAAACTATTAATCCAGAACGGATGGAATATTAATTTAAATTTAATCACATCTAAATGCCTCCGAGTTGAATTAGACACTTATTTCATTTCCTTTATTGATGAGAAATGAGTGAGAACATAATAATTTGGAGATTATTACAAATTACAAAGGTTGGGAGGCGCTGTCTTTAATTTGATCCATAATCCCACCGAGAAAGGAAGGAGAGAGAGAGAGAGATCCATCGACACAAAATGGAAGCACAACCCAACACCTCTCTGCTCCATCACCACAAGGAGAAGCATTTCACTGCCGCCGACATCGTGCGCGACATCATCATCGGTGTGTCTGACGGTCTCACTGTCCCCTTCGCCCTCGCGGCCGGTCTATCCGGAGCCAACGCCACCTCCGCCGTCATTCTCACTGCAGGAGTCGCTGAGATTGCCGCCGGCGCCATCTCCATGGGCCTCGGAGGGTAAGTACTTATATGTTCTCTCTCTCTCTCTCTGTTTCTCATGCCTGCTTCTGCATACATGTTTACAACATCAATCAAGGATTATGTGGTTTATTAGATGTTAACCCCTACGAACTGCAGTAAACACAATACTATTATCTACGGATGTTTCGCGCATGGTCGTGTGTGATAGAATTGATTTGACTTTTTTTTTTCTTTTCTATTTTCGAATTACTGAGCCCTACTAGTTAATATATTTAATATTCTAGGAAATCCAGTAGATTTGAACCTCTCTCTGATCTTATGTTCATGGCTTACTACATCTGTGGGAGTGTGTTTGATGTAAATGATTGTTGTTGTTTGTGCAGCTACTTGGCTGCGAAAAGCGAGGCAGATCATTACATGAGGGAGCTGAAAAGAGAGCAGGAGGAGATCATTGCAGTGCCTGATACAGGTTTCATTTCTTGTTCTTTTGATTTTGTCTCGTTTTCATCAATATTAATGTGAAAATCGGTTGCAGAAGCTGCTGAGGTAGCAGAAATACTGTCGGAATATGGGATCCAGCCTCATGAACACACACCGGTGGTAAATTCACTCAGAAAAACCCCAAGGCTTGGCTTGATTTCATGATGAAGTAAGCATGCTATCATGTATCTTCTTTTTACTTTTAGCTGGTTATGTTTCTGTGAAGAAATGTGACGGGACTAGAGAGAATCTAGTGAGAGAGAGAGATGTTTGAATGAATGTATAGGTAGTGTTTGTTATCAGGTGTCCTTTAGTGTTGGATGAATATGTAAATGCAACAACACTGTTGCAGTTGCAGCAGCTACCTTTCCAGATTAAAGAATATCAGAAAAAAGTAGTGAATCTTGTGCTTGTGAGATTTGTCTCATTCCTAGACATGATTCCAAGGTATAAAAAAAAAATTTGAGATAGTTGTTGGATGCAGGTTTGAACTGGGATTGGAGAAGCCAGATCCAAAGAGGGCAGTGCACAGTGCTCTGACCATCGCCATAGCTTACATTGTGGGTGGGGTGGTGCCCCTTCTCCCTTACGTCTTCATCCACACTGCTTCCAGAGCTGTTGTGGCTTCCGTCGTCGTAACTCTCATTGCCTTACTCGTCTTTGGCTACGCCAAAGGCCATTTTACCGGCAGCAAGCCATTTCGGAGTGCTTTCCAGGCTGTCTTCATCGGAGCTATTGCGTCCGCCGCTGCTTTTGGCATGGCCAAGCTTGTTCAAGGATGAAAGCATTATGATTGGTATATTATGTACAAGGTCGAATGGTTAATATACTGGGAATCATAAATGTTGTATGTTCATCTCCTGTCTGAATTAACAAGCATGTGTCGCAAACGCAATTATCCTCTTATCTCGTCGATAGAGAGATCATACGGAGTGTAGTAGATCACGGAAGATCGTATGGATCGTTTGATCTAGCGAGATATAAATAATTATCACATCTAAGACAGTTCCAGGATAAACTGTCGGTGTAGGCTGTAGCATACGCGGTAATAAGCATCTTATCTTGGATGACTTGGTATGTTGGTGTGGGCCACACATTGATAAGGACCTAAGTCGAGATCGATTCTTTTATCTGACATTAAAACATTCTAGATCTCTATGGCTTGATGAGATCCTAAGCTTATATGGAGGTACAAAAGTATATGCAGATTGTGTATCACTTTGAGTTGCAGTGAAAGGCTCTAGTTGAGCCTGTATATCTGTATCTTGGGTGATAGCATTTTGGTGTATGACTGTCTGGTACTGGAACTAGGTAACCACATCCAGTATAGGATGGTGACATTCCCTGAGCAGCTCAAAAAGTTCGTTATGCTAAAATCCTGCAGGCTGATTAAGTTCAAGTATAATTGAAAAGGTTTGAGTGGATTGACTCAGGAATATAAGATATTAATTAATTAAATAGCTTGTCAGAGCTTAAATTATTTAACGAATGTCTGTAACCTTAAATGTGGGATAAACCGAGCCCATGCAACTCGTACCTCAAAACGTGGTAGCAAATAGAAAGGACAATATTGATTCTCTAGTGGAATGAATCAATATTAATTAATTAATTATATTCTGGGTTGACTATGAGAATTAATTAATTGATAGGTCTTATTTGCTATTTGCATTATGGTCCCTGGTCTGGCCCATGAAAACTCAGGACCAATAGAAATCCAGTATTTTCCTATAAATAGGCCTTAGTTCCTCAGATCACAACACACTACAAGATCATATGTTGCACACAGCAAACTAGTATTTTAGGAGCTGTGGTGATCGACTAAAGATCTGAGAAATGAGGAGGAAATTCTGCTTCTCAACCGGGCAAGGAATCCGAAGGGAATCTTCACCAAATATTCGGATTGGAGTTGGGATACAGATCAAAAGATCAGATCAGGAGGATCTTCTTTCTTCTCTCCCTCTTGTTTGTTTTTCAAAAATTATTATTAATTTTCATAGATTTAATTCATCAATCTGTTAGGAATAAATCTTGGTGCGTGGAAAAAAGGATCGAGGATCAAATCTTTACGCACTCGTTCTTCAGGTTTCTACAATCCAGGTATTCCGTATAAACCCCCTTATGCATAATCAATAGGAGCATGCTAGGAATAATCATAGGCATATCAATTTATTTTTTATATTCCAATTATCGATCTTGGCAAACGTATTTCATGATTCAGTTCACGAATCCCTTCAATTGGTATCAGAGCCAGGTTGATTAATTGGCTCTGTCAGGAAAAATAATATTGTCTATGATTTGCATAATAATTACTATTGAATGAATGTATGAATGGTTTATGGATTGTATGATTGTGTTTTTGTTCCTTGTGGTTCTCGGGTTAGTCCGCCGTTTTATAAGGATTCGTTTTTCACCCACGAGATAAATCCGTGGTTAGATTTAAATTCCAAATTGTATTAGGATGCATTTCCATGTAATTTTTCAATTTTAAAATTAAATCTGTAAAATGGAGAACGAAGAACACGAAGAACGAAGGATTGCTCGATGCATCGCGGTGGGGCACGATGGCGCCGGCACGAGGGATGTGCACAACAGTCGTGAAGCCACGAAGGCACGCTAGTGGCGCATGCAACGGACGGCCGGGGCAGGCCGCAGCCAGCGCGGCAGCGCACGGCAGAACCCTAAGTTCCGCACGGCCGCGCGCAGCAGGCAGCTGCCCGCACGACCGTGGAGGCGTGGTGCAGGCACGACAAATGGCGGCGAGGGCTGGGGGGGGCGCGACAGGCGAGACACGGTAGCCAGGAGCGTGCGACAAAACCCTAGATTTCACGCACGCACGTCGCACGACATTTCTGCGCTTGCGCCGACGACTCTCCCTACTCATCGGTCGGCAATGGTGGTGGTGTAGCACGATGAGGCTCGGGATGGAGGGAAGCAGCGGCAGCGGCGGTCGGTGGCGACGGCGCGGCTGCGGCAGGTGCAAACCCTAGGGTTTGCGGCCGTAGCCAGGGCGCGCATCCTCACCGTGCCCTGCGCGCGTTTCTAACGAGCTAGGATGGCCAGCAATGGAGAAGATGGAGACCGGCGGTTTGGGCGACGGTCAGGGCAGGCCGGGGCAACGGCATGCGAAGTGGGTGATGACCGGAGGAGGCAGAATCGCAGACTACAGCCATGCGACGTGCGTGCATGGCTGCTGTGCGATTCCGGTAGCCTTCGTGGCGGCGGTGGTGGTTCGCCGGTGGTACTTAACCTGGTACTTTCTAAATCAGTTCCTGATACGCCTCTGGAACTCTAGTATGGGCGAAAGCCAAGTTTGAACAAAGTGAGGGTTTGGGGTTGTCCAACATATGTGCTGACAAAGGAACCTGATAAGTTAGAAAGTAGGTGTAAGCTGATGTTGTTTGTAGGATATCCCAGGCAAACGAAAGGTGGTTACTTTTATTGTCCTGAGAATCAGAAAGTGGTTTTCAGTACCAACGCAAGATTCTTGGAGGACAAATATGTAAGAAACCACAGATCCAAGATTGAAATTATCCTCCACGAGTTTGAAGATAAGGAAGCGATTCCATCAGGAAAGCCCAATGTAGTGGTAAATCGACCTGTAATAGAAGAGGCAATAACAACACTGCCATCAATGCAAGGTATGGGACCAACGAATGTTGTGTCAACTACTGACACGGCTCAAATGCCTCGTCGCAGTAGGAGGGTTGTCCACCAACTCGAAAGGTATATGTTCATGGGAGAGTCTTTTGACTTGATCCCGGAAAGCGGACTGGATGATACCGATCCCTGGACGTATGACAAGGCGGTATCTGATAAATATGAAGACAAATAGTTGATTGCCATGGATTCGGAAATAAAATCCATTACGGCTCTGGATGTATACCAGAAAACCGATTTGCCAGATGACTATCGAGCCATAGGGTGCAAATGGGTATACAAAAGAAAGAAATGAGCGAATGGTGAAATTACAGCTTTCAAAGCAAGGCTGGTGGCGAAGGGTTATAGTCAGAAAGAAGGTGTAGACTATGACGAGACCTTCTCACCGGTAGGCATGCTTAGGTCCATTCGAATACTCCTAGCCATAGCAACGCATAAGGACCTAGAGATCTGGCAGATGATGTCAAAACCACATTTCTAAACGGGTACCTTGAAGAAGGTAGAGACATCTATATGCAACAGCCAGAAGGTTATGTGTAGAAGGGCGAAGAACATTTGGTCTGGAAGCTTAAAAAGTTGCTGTATGTATTTAAGCAAGCTTCACGGTCATGGAATCTACGTTTTGATGAAGTGATTAAATCCTATTCATTTTCACAATGTTCAAACGAGAGTTGTGTCTACCGTCTATGTGTCAGCGGAAGCGTGGTGTTCCTTGCACTTTATGTAGATGATATTCTCCTATTTGGCGACAATGTGGTAGTATTGTCGGGCATAAAGGGGTGGTTATCCGAACAGTCTCATATGAAGGACCTTGGGGAAGCAGGATACATCCTAGGGGTAAAAGTATTGCGGGAGCGCAATAAGAGGATGCTGACCTTGTCGCAAGGGTCATATGTGGATACTGTGATTGCCCGTTTCAGCATGCAACTGCCAAGAAAGGTCTGTTACCCTTCAGACATGGCATGCATCTTTCCAAGGATCAGTGTTCGGTGACACAAAAAGAGAAAGATGAGATGAGCAACGTGTCGTATGCATCGGCCGTAGGGAGTCTCATGTATGTAATGTTATGCACGAGGCCAGATATCTGCTTTGTTGTAGGCATGGTAGCAAGATACCAGTCTAACCCTGGACAGGCGCATTGGACCGCGGTAAAGCACATACTCAAATACTTGAAAAGGACTAGAGACTATTGTCTCGTCTATCAGTGTGAGGAGTTGTGCCCTGTGGGTTATACGGATTCAGATTTCCTGGCAGACCGAGACGAAAATAAGTCCACCTCTGGCTATGTGTTTACATTGGGAGGTGGGGCCATATCATGGAGGAGTGCAAAGCAGAAGTGCATTGCTGACTCCACCATTGAAGAAGAATATGTGGCAGCTTCTGAAGCTTCGAAAGAAGCAGTATTGTTTCAAAACTTCCTCCTGGAGTTGGACGTGATTCCTAAGCTGCCCAAGACCATCATGGTATATTATGATAATTCAGGAGCTCTGGCTAATTCAAAGGAACCATGAACTCACAGAGCAACAAAACACATTAAGAGGATGTACCATATTATACGAGAAATCGTAGCAAGGGGTGATGTGCTAGTAGAGAAGATTGATACAAAAGATAATCTAGTATCCACTCACAAAAGCTCTGCCTCAGAAGGTCTACGAGATGTATCTACGTAACCTTGGGCTGAGGGCAAAGCCAGCCGCGTAGAATGATTGATGTAATAGCTAGATTAGTTTATACGCGTTATACTCTGGAAAGCACCTTTATAATCCTTTGAGTATAAGTGGGAGAATGATGGATTTATATACTGAAAGTATTATGATTGGTATATTATGTACAAGGTCAATTCGTTAATATACTGGGAATCATAAATGTTGTATGTTCATCTCCTATCTGAATTAACAAACATGTGTCGCAAACGTAATTATCCTCTTATCTCGTCAATAGGGAGATTATACGGTGTGTAGTAGATCATGGAAGATCGTATGGATCGTTTGACCTAGCGAGATATAAATAGTTATCACAGCTGAGACAATTCTAGGATAAACTGTCGGTATAGGCTGCAGTATACGCGGTAATAAGCATCTTATCTTGGATGGCTTGGTATGCTGGTGTGGGGCACACATTGATAAGGACCTAATTCGAGATTGATTTTTTTTATCTGACATTAAAAGAATCTAGATCTCTATGGCTTGATGAGATCCTAAGCCTATATGAAAGTACAGAAGTATGTGCAGATTGTGTATCACTTTGAGTTGCAGTGAAAGGCTCTAGTTGAGCCTGCATATCTGTATCTTGGGTGATAGCATTCTGTGTATGGTTTTCTGGTACTGGAAATAGGTAACCACATCTAGTATAGGATGGTGACATTCCCTGAGCAGCTCAAAAGGTTCGTTATGTTAAAGTTCTGCAGGTTGATTAGTTCAAGCATAAGTGAAAAGGTTTGAGTAGATTGACTCAGGAATATAAGATGTTAATTATTTAAATAGCTTGTCAGAGCTTAAATTAATTAACGAATGTCTGTAACCTTAAATGAGGGGATAAATCGAGCCCATGCAACCCGTACCTCAAAACGTGGTAGCAAATAGGTAGGACAATATTGATTCTCTGGTAGAATGAATCAATATTAATTAATTAATTATATTCTGGGTTGAACATGTGAATCAATTAATTGATAGGCCTTATTTGCTATTTGCTAAAGATCTGAGAAACGAGGAGGAAATTCAGCTTCTCAATCGGGCAAGGAATCCGAAGGGAATCTTCACCAAATATTCGGATTGGAGCTGGGATACAGATCAGGAGGATCTCCTTTCTTCTCTCCCTCTTGTTTATTTTTCAAAACTTATTATAAATTTTCATAGATTTAATTCCTCAATCTGTTAGGAATAAATCTTGGTGCGTGGGAAAAAATGATCGATGATCAAATCTCTACGCACTCGTTCTTCAGGTTTCTACAATCCAGGTATTTCGTATAAACCCCCTTATGCATAATCAATAGGAGCATGCTAGTAATAATCATAGGCATAGCAATTTATTTTTGTTATTCCAATTATCGATCTTGGCAAACGAACTTCGTGATTCAGTTCATGAATTCCTTCAGCACCACCCTCATCATTCTGCTACTCCTTCGTCTCGGAGCTTTCTTTTGAACCCTCACCAGCATCTACTTTCTTTGTCTCCGTATTTACATCAGCCTGAGTTTTCAACAAAGGTTTTGAGTCAAGAATTAGACCCTTAAGATGAACTCAACAAAATCGAGAAAATGGAACTTACATGCTTCTTTTTGAATTTTTTAATATTAATTATTTTTCAAAACTGTTCTATTTTGAATTATTGCAGATTTTACGCCTGTAAATGTGCAGTATAACGATATAATAGTTGCAGTACTCTACTAATTCGATTCACATAAAGAGTTTTTTTAATAATAATTATTTTTCAAAACTTTTTCTATTTTGAATTATTGCAGATTTTACGCCTGTAAATGTACAGTATAACGATATAATAGTTGCAGTACTTTACTAATTCGAATTCACATAAAGAGTTTTTTAATATTAATTATTTACAAAACTTTTTCTATTTTGAATTATTGCATATTTTACGCCTATAAATGTGCAGCATAACAATATAATAGTTGCAGTATTCTACTAATTCGAATTTACATAAGGAGTTCCTTCTTTCTAACATAAATGAAAATTATTACTCTGTAGAAATATGCATTTTTATGCCTGTATGTTTCCATTCTTATATATAAATAGTTATACGATTGTTCATACTTTAAATTATATAAAAAATATATTTTTATTGATAAATAAGTCAAATTTTTATTTATTAACTTTTTAAATTGCTTAAAACTTGAAATCATGAAGAAAATAAAATTAATTTTGAGATGCGATAATTTATAGATACAATCCCATAAAACTAGGAAAGAAATAGAAGTTAATTTTAAAATATAGTATTTTACGAATAAAATCCCTCGAAATTAGGAAAAAAATCGTGTATATATAATTTTAGTCACAAAAAAGAAACCCACCAAATATTGCAACTTTTTCTTCAATAAAATGCAATATTTGTCTTTAAATAATGCAATTTTTTTAATTACGGAATAATGTGGTAGGTAGGTTAAAAATTTAAAAACTGTAAATCATTCAACCACATCCCATTAAATTCAGAAGGAAAATTTGTGGTTTAATGTATAAAGACACTAATATCCTTATATGCAAAATTTTAACTCTTTTGCTGCACCAAATTTTATTAAAAAAAAAGAAAAGAAATGATCTTGTGCGTTCATACAATTAATCAATGATCAAAATTAGGTCTTATTTCACATCTAAAAAGTGGTTGCCACTATAAAACACCCCTATATATATATATATTAGAGATCATAGAAAAAAGAATAAATTATGTCCATTAGATCTAAAAAAATCAACATTGATATTTAATTAAGCAAAAACTAAAACATAATGAAGCAATAAAATACTCAAGCAACAACTAAAACACAACCAAACAACGTTGCAATCAAGCAACGACTTGAATACAATCAAGCAATGTCATGAACACAATCAAGCATCTTTCTTACTTTCTCACCAGATTCGCTCCCTATATATATATATATATATATATATGGACGTGATCCAGTGAGAACCACTTTTACCATAAGAAATAAGAACCAATCTCGGCCGTAGATCTTGCTCAATCAACGATCTAGATCTAATAAAAAAACGCGGTCATTTTTTCCCCCAAAAACCTGCATTATTGGGCAATTTAGACTTTTCGCTAATAATTAAAATTCGCCCTTAAATTAATACTTTCTTAATACACATACCACGTACATGCATTATATAGTTCACAAACTATCTTTATAGAGAGAAGATACTATCATTATATATTATCCCTCGAATTTCACACGAATTAACAAATATTACTAACAAATATAATAATTTAATGTAGTAGGTTTCATTAAACAACACAAACACTTGCATTATATAACCTACGAACTATCATTATATAACACAAATACTATCATTATATAGTTTCATATGTTGAAATTAAAAAAATCGCACAGTAACACGATTACCAATGACAGCTGCAATAATTCATTCATGCTTTCAACATGCAAAAACATCATTTCATTTATAATTTCAAAAAAATTTAATCCCACTCAACCACCAAAAACTTCTTCCTCTCCCTCTCTGCGAAACCAAAATCCACAAAGTTTACCGACAAAATACACTAGCCGGCGACGGTAAAACCAGGCATTCAACAAAAGTTAAAGCAGAAATGGAGAAGAAAAGACAAGCAGAAGAACTTCCAGAGAAAAAAGGTAAAAATCGCGCGAACTTTTTCTCGATTTAACTTTATAATGATAGATATTTGTAGTTAGAGTTTGATTTTTCAGATTTCACTTTATAATAAAACTCTAAAATAACGAAAAATAGTTTTTAAAAAAAGTTTTAAATAATTTAGGTTTTCATGAAACTTCTCGATTTACATTTATAAACATACTTGTTGTTTTACTCTTCTTTTCATGAAACTGCATGTTGTAATGAATGATCGAAAGTTTGATGATGTAAAATACTATGTTCACATACTTGTTGTTTTACTCTTCTTTTCATGAAACTGCATGTTATAATGAAAGCATACATAAATAATAATGCATATTTTCGAACTTAAATGAAAAAAAGAGAAAGTACTATATTATGGTTTTATTATGAAATGTCTAAAGCACTATAATGCGTAGATTTTGCTAATATAATGAAAGAAAAATTGGAAAAATATACAAAACTGCATGTCACTTTTTATAATGAAAGCATTAAAGAACAATAATGCAACTATTTTGCTCTATAATGAAATGTAGAAAATAAACTTTTATGTTCAATAATGATATTCTTGTTTCTCCTGTAGATCCTATAAATACCAAAACAATTAAGGAACCAGAAAACCAATTAGTAGTTCACGAGAAAGAGATTTTTGTTAAAGAGAAACAAGTGTCAAAAAGCAGTGGAAAAGATAAAAAAAAGAAGAAAAAGAAAAAGATGTCGAGTTCCCGGACTTAATATGTAGAACAAGTCCTGATGTTCTAACAAGATATCTATCTAAATGAATGAAGCACAGACTAAAGCTATAGAGGAGATGGGTTTCATGCACATCTACAATATCAGAATTAAAGAAATACCTGGAAAAATTGCGTATTGGTGCATGGACAACTTTGACCCAAAGAGTTGCAGCTTAGTAGTCAGCTAAAAGGTTACAATACATTTGACAGAAGAAGACGTGTTCATGATTTTTGGATTCTCGAAAGGACCAAAAAGGTTATCAGAAGATCAAGAAGATAACACAACAAAATGTTGAAAGAATGGGCAAGCAGAATTAAAGAGAAAATGTGGATGATCAGGCCGGTAGACGTTGGAGAGGCTATGATTTCTAAAAAAGATGGCGGGGACTGGTTCAAAAGGCACTTCCTAGTGCTAATTGAACATTGTTTTTATGAGAATACTGCTGACGGATATGTCAAACCCAAAATTCTTGAGAATTTTGAGGTCATGTCTGATATTAAACAATTCAACTGGTGCAACTACAAGGTTTACTCCCTGATTAGGCAGATGGATATCTGGGAGAAAAAATCAAATGTCTGTTTCACAGGTACTGTCCTCCTCCCAATGGTAAACACACTTTTTCTTACATATTAAATTCGAGTTTTCATAATGCATTATATAATTTTGAAACCTGCATTATAGTTGATAAACTTTAGCATTATATAACAGACTTAAAAGTAGTTTTACATTCAATATACTAATGACATTACTAATTTTCCTTGACAGCTTTTATACGTTGATAGAGTTGTGCACTACACACGACTGGTTGATAGGACATTTCCTGTCATCAAAGCATGGACAACAACATTGATAAGAGCTCGACAGAGAGCAGAGGTTGAAAACAAGAAATTCAGAGAAGGACATGTCGACGCAATGATGGATCCAACAGTATTTTATCTTGGAATTGAGGACAAGATTGCAGAGAAGATGAAGCAGGACAGACATGACAGAGAAAAGCAACAGAAAGAGAAAGAAACAAAAAAGAAAGCAATTGAAGAAATGGAACCAGATGACTACAACAATCAAATTATTGACACTGCAAGAGGTGATGGCAGAGGCAATGTCAAAATTGATCACTCTGATCACGAAAGCTCCCAACCATGTTCAGGAAAATTCCAATTTCAAAATGGCAGTGGAGACTTCCAAAAATCTGATCGATGTTACATCACCCTCACAACCATCAAGCGAACAACACTTGGAAGATGAGTGGAGCAACCCAGAATGACTCAAATGCCTTGAGAAGATTATGCAAGCAATTGATGAAAAAGCTCAATTTGACACACCATGTCCCGAACACTTCAGCCTTAACATTCCAGCAATGAAAGATTACTATAAAGTAAATCTGGTAAATATTCCAACTATTTAACAATTACTACTAGTAGAATTTCATATTTAATAAATAAATCATTTTCTACGTAGGAGGATTTGCCTTTAACACCACAAGAACAAGAAGACAAAAACAGAGAAGGAGGAGAAGAGATGCAAGAAGGAGAAGAAGTTGAAAAAGAAAAGGAAGTTGGTTCATCACAAGAAGGAGAAGAAGAGGTGCAACAAACCCCCTAAAAAATAATCACGAATGTGATTAAGGAAATTGAAACAAACATTGTCGAGGAAGATGATGATGAAACAATTGCAAAAATTGTATTTATTCTAACTCATTATAGTATACTAGTCTCTCATGCATTATAAAACATCCAAATATTTATTATAAAAAATAGAAACATGCATTATATACATAAAAATAATATGTTGCCTTTTATGCAGGTTCATAGTTTGAAAGAAGGGAGGACGAAGAGCAAGGAGGACAAGCAGCCAGCTCATGGAATGCAAATAAGGACAATTGCTGAAAGAAAGAAATCCACGAGATTGATGTCAGCAGTTTCTGAGCTTGCACTCAAAATCAATGATCCACTGGAGCAATTTGAAATGGAAATTTATTACTGGTTCCTAAAATCAACACATCCAACTCAGTAAGTAAAACAAACTACTTTAAATTTTAATAATTGCCTTGAAATATATATTGATTTATCAATTAATTTTCTATAATATTTTGAACAGGGAAACAGTTATATTTGATGATTGCACTACACAAGTAATGATATCAGATTTCCCGACTTTTGAGCCTGATAGTTATATCAAAGTTGGATTGATTGATGCTTGGAGTTCACATATGAACAAGCATGAAAAATACAGAAAATCAAAGACTTCAGTGAGATTTTTCTTCAGCACATATCCATGTGTAAGAACTCTTAACTTTCTACTTTTAATAATTTATACAAATATAAATATTTCAAGTACTAACACACTATAAATACAAACAGTGTTACAAAGTTGTTGACCCAAACAAAAAATGGACTATTGAAAAGAGAAAGAAGGCATTCTTTGAAAGGATGGAGGAAGAACTGGATAGCTTGAAAAATTTTCAAATCAGAAATTGTGATTTGGTATGATTTCTATCATAAACTTAATTCTGAACTAAGTAAAGATTGTTTTAATCATAATTTTTCTTTATATCCAGGTATTTTTCCCAATTTGTCAATCACTTCACTTCTACGTCATTTGCATCAACCTCCATAAGATGGAAGTAGTTATCATTGATAACTCAGATGCAGTTGATGATGATGAACTAAAGGTCAAATATGGATCAGTCCCAAAACTGCTTGTAAGTACATACATCTTTATAGTAGTTGTCTAAATGCATATTATCGAGTTTAATGCATACATTTACACACAATAATGAATGTTTCTTCGTTATATAATGAATATTGTTTAGATTAATGAAACTGTCTTATAATGCAGTTCCCCTATCATTATAACGCATGACTTTCTAAATAATAATGAATATCTTTGATTGCCAGGTTGATTACTTTGTTGAGTATTTGGTCAATCAGAAACTAACCAACAAATCAAAAGGAGTAAATGAAGCACACGTGGAAAGGCTGAAAATGAAATGGAGAAATGACACGAATAAGGTGGACTGTGGTATCTATGTCATGCGCCACATGGAAACATACATGGGCGAGAATTTAAAAGATTGGAACCCATCCATTGATAAGCTCGTTTTTCTACTCTCTTATCGTATTATTTTTATCTTCTTTCATGAGTTTTTGTTAGTTTTATTGAATAAATTGAGCATGAGTGTATAGTGGACGGTATTATGCTTGTGGTGGATGATTATGCAGGAAAAAGTGATGAAAAAGAGAAGAATTGGTCAAGAGATGAGGAAATCCGCCAAGAAGTAGCTGTCTGTTTCGACCGAGTTGGAAGACAAACCGGCCGTGGTGGAAAAACACGGCCCGGCCATGGCAGCCTGTATCCCAACCGAGATGCGGAGTTCTGAAGCCCTAGTCTGCGCGTGATTGAAGATTTAAAAGGAGAAGATTCCATATCAAGATGTGGACGAATTTTGGAGCCAACATACCATCCAAAGCCTTAGCCCTACCACTATATAAACTCATAATTAGCTCAGATTTAGGTTGTCAAGTTCTTCAGTTATTAATTTTTCAGAGTTGTCTTTACTTTAGTTTTTGTCAGAATTCCTCTTTAATTTTTATTTAGTTTTAATGCAATATTTATTTTTCACTGCAATGTTTATTTTCAATATGTTAGGCTAGAACCCTAAACAGGTTCTAGGGTTTCTCCATCTGTGATGCATATTTTGATTCAATAATTCAAACCCTTTAAGCTGGTTTAAATCCTATGTATTGTTTTAAGTCTATTCTCATCGAAGGATCGAGAGATGAAGATTGAGGTAGGTTACAGTTATTAATCGAAGGACCGAGAGGTGAAGGTTAGTAATAGGAAGTTAGGGTTTAATACTTTTGATTTTCTGTCCGACCAAGAAGAATTCAATCGTAGAAAAAATCTAATCGTTATTGAAATTGATTAATTGGTGAGTTTGAGACCGAGAGGAGATAACCAATAGTTAGTAAATTAGGATTTAATTGCCCGACCACGGAATTGATTCCACACTAACAAATTTTCCACCAAAATATCTTTTCTGGGTTTGAATATTTGTTTCCTGCATGTTGATCAGATTGGTAGACTTCCCTAGAATTTGTGCTTTTCAATATTTGAATTTCATCCCTTTTAATTATTTGTCATGAAAAACCCAAAATCCTTAAAGTTGATTTGCCCAAACAAAGGTTTTGAAAACTACATTCAGTACATGATTCCCCTCGTTGCACTATCCCTATGGGTTCGACAACCTTTGGGTTATTATAAATTTATTTGCCCTTTGCTATAATTTGTATGCAGATTTAGCATCGATCAAATTGGTGCCGTTGCCGGGGATAGTCAGACGGTGATTCGTTATTGGAAAGTTGAAGAACTTTTGGATTGGGTTGTATTTTCTTAATTTTTATTATTTTTCAAGTTTAGCGTTGTTTTTATTTGTTTTTGGAGTCAGTTCTGTTTCTTTTGTGTGCGTGTGTGTTTGTTGATTTCTTTCTATTTTGGCCGAGGCACGCATTGCCACGGTCGAGACAGACCAGTCCATCTCGGCCGTGATACCTACCATCCCGGCCGGGATACCTTGATTTCTATCTTGGTTACTGTGCAGGTGCATGAACACACGAAACAAAGGTAAGATCCTTGAACCCTTCATACCAGAGATTGAAGCAGCCTGCAGAAACAATAGAAAGAGAGGAAAAAGGTTAAACTTTGAGATGGAAGCGAATCAAGAAGCCCCTCTTCAGAACATGACACCGGAGGAACATAGACAATTTGTCAATGAGGTGCAGCAAATAAGGGCACAACTTCTTGCAGCCCAAGCCACCCAGGCGGAGCAAGCTGCAAGACTGGCAGAACTGAACAACATGCAGATAGTGGTGCTGCAAAGGTCCATCTTGAACCATTTTCTCCCACAGCAGGAAGAGGCCGGATTCAGAGTGCGGATTGATGCCAATAATTTTGAGTTAAAGACTGGGCTAATTCAGATGGTACAGCAGAACCAGTTTGGGAGGAGAGCCGTTGAAGATCCATACGCCCACCTCAATCTGTTCATCGAGGTGTGCGACACTGTGAAGCAGAATGGAGTCCCTCAGGACATCATCAAGATGAGGTTATTTGCATTCTCCCTTAGAGACGAGGCAAGGTCTTGGTATGCTGGTTTGGACAAGAGTCAGATTAGGACATGGGGGGAACTTCGAGATGAATTCCTCACCAACTTCTTCCCACTGAGCCTGCTACTGAAGAGGAAAGTTGTTATCACTACATTCAAACAACACTATGATGAGTCCCTACATGAAGCCTGTAAGAGGTACAAGGAGCTCCTGCGACTCTGCCCTGGACATGGAATCGACCTCGAGATGCAGGTTTGTCATTTCTATGAGGGTCTGAATCCTCACATGAAGGAGATGGTGGATGCATCAGCTGGCGGGATCCTGATGAAGAAGAGTGGTGCATAGAGCATGAGATTGTTGGCAGACATGGCCCTGAACAGCCACCAGTGGCCGACTGAGAGACATATGCCAATCAAAGCTGTGGAAGCCAAGCAGGAGTTTGATGTAGTTGCGGAGGTGAAGAAACTCCGAGAAGAAATTGAGAAGCTGGGAACTGTTAAGGTTGCTGTTGTTACTACTGAGCCAAGCATGGTGATTGTTCCGGTGGAGGCCGACTACATCAACCGGGGAGCAAGTAGTTCATCTGGAGTTGCGAATTCGGAGGTAAATTACATAGGCGGTGGTTATCACAATAACTACCGAGGTAATCAGGGGTATCACTATAACCATGGGCGACCTCACCCTGGTTTTTCTTATGCTAACCCCACTGCTGCAGAACACCCTCCCCCTGGTTTTGATGTAGGTACATGAGGCGAGATTGTTGAGAGAAAAAAGTCTGTGTTGGAGGATACACTTGAAAAATTCATCAAGAGCTCAGACAATAGGTTTGGCAAGTTCGAGAACAAAGTCAAAGGGACGACTAATCACATGCAACTGATGACAAAGCACTTGCAGATGATTGACACCCAACTAAGTCAGATAGCCACTACCCTGGGTACTCAGCACAAGCCGGGGCAATTTTCGAGCACAACAGAGACAAATCCAGCGAAGGCGAAGTCAGTAAATGCCATCTAGCTTCAATCTGGAAGGAGATACGAAGGTCCGAGCAACCCGAAAGGAGGATTGAGTAAAACAGAGAAGGAAAGTCCCGTGGAAGACCTCTCTGTTTCGATCGAGATGAAGTCCGTCCCGGTCGAGGCAGAGAGAAGCAGGACAGCCGAGGCAGAAGCTAGCCTGGTCGAGGCAGAGAAGGACAGCCCGACCGAGACAAGCCAGACATGACCGGGGCAAAAGCAAAGCAGGACGGCCGAGATAGAGGGATCCCGGTCAAAACAGAAGCTCAGACTGGGTGAGAAAGAGAAAGAGAAGGAAGAAAGAAGAGTTGATCCAGTTGCTCCTATGCCTTTCCCGCAGAGATTCGCAAAGAAAAAAGAAGATTCTAAATTCACTCGTTTTGTTGAAAATCTTAAAAAGGTGAATATTAATATTCCTCTTGTGAAAGCTCTCAGGGAAATACCGGGATACATGAAGTTCCTTAGGAGGCTGATGAGCGAGAAGAAGCAGTTCGTGGAGAACGAGACAGTGAGGATTCATGAGGAATGCAGCCTACTCCTACAGAAGCAGATCCCGATCAAGAGGTTTGACCCAGGATGCTTCTCGATACCTATCGAGATTGGAGAAAGAGAGTTTCAGAATGTGCTTTGTGACACCGAGGCAAGCATCAACCTGATGCCCTGGTCCATCTACAAGAAGTTGGAAATTGGGGAGATGAGAGCCACTACAATTACCCTCCTGATGGCGGACCGATCTGTGTCCAAGCCCAAAGGTATCGTAGAAGGTGTCCTAATTCGTGTTGGTCACCTTATTTTCCCTGCAGATTTCATTGTCCTTGAGATGAAGGAAGATGTCAACACTCCGATGATCCTGGGAAGAGAGTTCCTCCACACAGCTGGTGTCCTAATCAACTGCAAGAAGGGAGAGATCACCTTGAGGGGGAATGGAGAATCTATCACTTTCTGCATAGACAAGAAGAAGAGGAAAGGGGAGTGCAACCAGGTTACTACTGCTGAAGAAGAGGAAGAAGATGACGAGACACCGGAGGAAGAAGAAGAAGCCATCCGGTGGGAACGAGGAAACGAGTCAGTGAAATCAGCAATTAAGCTGCCTCCTTCTGAGTATACCACCATCATTCAAAACCAGAAAGTCTTCATCATTGACTCAAGAGGTCGACGATTCTGGACTCGACCACCTCGGTGAGCTGAGCTGAGTCGTGCCACGGCGGTAAATAAGGTACTGAATGGGAGGTAACCCATTGTGTTTTCGTTTTCCTTAATTAATTTAGATTTATTTCTATTTTACTGTTTTTACTTGTTTTAGTGTCTTATGAAAAAAAGAGAAAGTTTTGAGGTCTGTTTCGATCGAGGCATAGCCTGCCACGGTCGAGACAGAAAGCCGAGATGTGGAATACTTCGACCAATAAGGAGGTCGATAAGAAGGCTCCATCCCGGTCGAGACAGAGTTCGCCACGACCGAGATGGAGTGCCAACAACCCAAAATCCACACCGGTCAGAGTTGAAGAAAGAAGGATAAAAAGTTGGTGTCTGAGGCCAACAATTGAGGTACCATTTCAATATCTGGATCTGATCGCCAAACTTATTCTCTCTGCTTTTCGAATAAGTTTGGGGGGATGAAGATTTAAGGGTTTTGAAACTTATTATCTATCTTTAACTTGCTTTGTTTTACATTTCTGCATGGGAAAATTCTTGAATAAAACGCGAGATTGTGGGAACTTGAGCATAATAACCCTAACAAGAATGCGATATTAGAATTGATTGACTTTAGTTTGCGTTGATTATGATAGTAGTCGAGTATGCCCATGAATGAGAATACCGCATGATTACTTGTTTTGATACTTGCGTTGGCATGATAGATAGATGATGATTTGATGTTTACTGTGGAAGAAAAATTGTCCTAAGTGTGAGTTTTTTAGCCTGAAATTCGATTGTGAGTGTGTCTGCATTTTTTAGTTTCTCTAGAACTTACCTTGTTTCTTTTTCAAGACTGCTAGTGTGCACATGTTTAGGAAGTGATTTTAGGCCATCTTTGTTTAGCCTATTTTCCCATACACTGTCCTAATTAAATGTTATCCCTAGTAAGCCCTTTTGAGCCTATGATATTTTCTTTCTTTGTCTATGAGTTGGAAATAAATAGGGGAATCAACTCTTGTCTATAAGAGTGGGTTGGGATTTGTTTAAGAAAGGATAAGATATTATTCCAAAGGTAAAAGCAAAAGATAAGGTTGGGCTCTAGAAAAAGAAGAAAATAAAATAAAAAATTGTGTGTTTAATCCTTATAAGCTCAAATGAATATTCGAAATTGTTAGTTTTATTGAATAAATTGAGCATGAGTGTATAGTGGACGGTATTATGCTTGTGGTGGATGATTATGCAGGAAAAAGTGATGAAAAGGAGAAGAATTGGTCAAGAGATGAGGAAATCCGCCAAGAAGTAGCTATCTGTTTCGACCGAGTTGGAAGACAACCCGGCCGTGGTGGAAAAGACACAGCCAGGCCGTGGCAGCCTGTATCCCGGCCGAGACGCGGAGTTCTGAAGCCCTAGTCTGCGCGTGATAGAAGATTTAAAAGGAGAAGATACCATATCAAGATGTGGACGAATTTTGGAGCCAACATACCATCCAAAGCCTTAGCCCTACCACTATATAAACTCATAATTAGTTCAGATTTAAGTTGTCAAGTTCTTCAGTTATTAATTTTTCAGAGTTGTCTTTACTTAAGTTTTTGTCAGAATTCCTCTTTAATTTTTATTTAGTTTTAATGCAATATTTATTTTTCACTGCAATGTTTATTTTCAATATGTTAGGCTAGAACCCTAAACAGGTTCTAGGGTTTCTCCATCTGTGATGCATGTTTTGATTCAATAATTCAAACCCTTTAAACTGTTTTAAATCCTATGTTTTATTTTAAGTCTATTCTCATCGAAGGATCGAGAGATGAAGATTGAGGTAGGTTACAGTTATTAATCGAATGACCGAGAGGTGAAGGTTAATAATAGGAAGTTAGGGTTTAATACTTTTAATTTTCTGTCCGACCAAGAAGAATTCAATCGTAGGAAAAATCTTATCTTTATTGAAATTGATTAATTGGTGAGTTTGAGACCGAGATGAGATAACCACCAGTTAGTAAATTAGGATTTAATTGCCCGACCAAGGAATTGATTCCACACTAACATATTTTCCACCAAAATATCTTTTCTGGGTTTGAATATTTGTTTCCTGCATATTGATCAGATTGGTAGACTTCCCTAGAATCTGTGCTTTTTAATATTTGAATTTCAATCCCTTTTAATTATTTGTCTTGAAAAACCCAAAACCCTTAAAGTTGATTTGCCCAAACAAAGGTTTTGAAAACTACATTCAGTACATGATTCCCCTCGTTGCACTATCCCTGTGGGTTCGACAACCTTCGGGTTATTATAAATTTATTTACCCTTTGCTATAATTTGTATGTAGATTTAGCATCGATCAGCCATCAAGAAGAATGACAGCCGATAACTCCGTTTCATGAGAGCCAAGTACTGTGGAGCTTTGATAAACTCAAACTTCAACAAGCACAAGAAGGAAGTGACTGACAAAGCAACCAGATTCTACGATCAACAAAGAAAAAAAGAAGAAATTGATGTGGAAGAATTTGTGGAGAAGTATGTGAGGGCAACACAAGGGTTGGCAAAATATTTTTGATGAGAACATGACTTTGGGAACAAGTGTTTGGAAGTTGGTTTAAACAATGATTGTTTTTTATGAAAGGTGTTTGCAAGTAGGCAGGGTTTGGATGAATTTGGATGAAAATAATCTTTGTCTTTTAAGTTTGTTTTTTATGTTAGGCAGGGTCTGATATAATGGTACTAATATTATGCTGCTATTATTTAGCATTTGATGGTTGTTATATTATAATTCATGCACTGTTTTCTATCAATAATCGACTGTTAAATTAATCTTGTTTATCATGATTATCACTGGTTGCTTAATGAACGTCGATGTCTTAATTTAAATAACAATAATAACTATTTCTGGTAAAACTTTTTATACTGGAACATATCATGCATTATATCATGTATAAATTTGCATTATATATCATTTCAACATGCATTATAAAACGAATGTACTTAAAATAATTATAATATAACACAAAAAATAAATCATAATAACGTGCATTATAAACAGTAGAAACATGCATTATATAAAAAACAAAACAACTATGTTAAAGTTAAAAGGAAACGTTTAACTTTCGTTATTAAAGATAAAGTGTTGCATTATATAACATCTAGACATGCATTATAAAACTACTGTTCTAAAACTATTTATTGACCTTATCACAATTCCTTGAATCGTGATTTGCCATTTGTTTACATTTTCTACACATCCTCAAACGCTTATCCAAATCTCTTGTTGCCTTCTCCTTTCTTGATATGATACGACTCTCACTTCCTTTAGTTTTAACTACATTTCGAGGCAAAACTTCAATAGTTTCTGGGACATAAGCACCATAATAATCCTCAAACAACTTTTTCTTCAAATCATCTGATGAAGGCATTTCAGTACCATTAAATATGGATTGTTCCAACTCATTTATACCAGATAAAAAAGCTTTTAGCATTTCACTATCAGCACCAATTCTACCAACACAATTAACAACAGCAGACAAGATCTTCTTCTCAATTTTCTTATTTTCAACAAGATTAACATCAGTGGTATCAAGTTGCACTTCATGTAAAGAATCCAATAAAGAAAATTTCTTCCACCGAGAAATTACATACTTATGAGGAATGTTTCTGATCCCTTTATTCTTCAAAACAAAGAATATATGACGACATAGTATACCCATCCTACTAAATATTTTACAGCTACAAATAGCAGACTCTTCATTTCTGTTGTAATCCACAACAAATATACCATCAGATTCATCCTCAAATCTATATATCTCAACTTCACCCATCAAATTCACTCCTAGCATCTGAATACTAAAACAAGCAGCAAGCAACTCGACTTGAATATCCTTCAACATCTTTGATGTATAAATCATTGAAACATGCTTCTTAATCTTTGTAGAAGCTATTCTCACACTCAGATATTGATGTCATCTTCATTAAGCCACTCATTGGGAAATCATGAAAGAAAGCTGGAACCCAATACTCTCTAGACTCAAACATAGAATCAAACCATTTATTATCACCCAATCCATAATTCACCATGATGTGATACCAGCCCTCCTGGCTCAATCAACTCCGACCAAACATACGACAACAAATCACTCTTGAAATTCTCATTAGAATGCAACGCTTTTCAAACCTTGTCTGCAATCTTCAACATAATATGCTACATACACCAGTGATGCCTCATATCCAAAAAAAACTCTTTGAATTGCAACTTTCATACCTAAATCTTGATCTGTTACAATCATTTTCGGAGTTGAACCCATACATTCAAGAAATCTCTCAAATAACCATGAAAAAGAATCAGAATCTTCTTTAGACAACAAACCAGCAGCAAAAGTCACAGGTTTCCCATGATTATCCTTGCCCGTAAAAGGAGCAAATATTTAACAATACCTGAAAATGAAATACATATAACAATTATATTTGACTTCATAACACAATAACCATATAATGCATATACTAAAGCTATATAATGAAACTATTTGTATTGTATAATGCACCCCGGTTTACTACAAAAACATATATAACATAGAAACCATATAATGCAAAATGTACAACCATATAATGCATAATTAAAAGCTTTATAATGCATCAAGAATTTAAACATTATCAGATAGCACAAGAAACATATAATGCAGATCCAAGCACGTAAATAAAGTAATGAATATATATAAGAACAAAGAATGAAACAATAAAAACTTACTTATTTGTCGAATATGTGGTGTCAAATGCAACAACATCCCCAAAAACTTTATAATTCTTCTTCGAGATAGAATAACAACAAAAGAGTCTCATCAAATTTCCCTCTTCATCCAAATGATAATGATAACTAAATGATGAACACATCTGCTACTTCCTTGCCATTTCATTGAGAAGCATTTGTGCATCAGCACCACAAACAAATGCTCTCATATCTCGAGAGTAATTCCTAACATCTACAGCAGAACAAACATCATCACACCCACCAAGAAACTCTTTTAACAAACGATATGATTGTGTAGGTCCTATATTTGTTCTCGCACAGTCCAAAATAAACTTCTGATGAATTAAATTTGAAACTTACAAGATATAATGCAAGATACATAACTATATAATGCATATATTTTCACTATATAATGAATTCTCATAACGGAACAGAACATCCATAAACTAATTATGACAAACTCACCTATAATGAAACTATTACAAAAATATAACGCAAGGTCTAACATTATATAACGCATATATAAAACAAATTTGAAAGTACGCAAACTTATAATCACTCTTTCAGATAACAAAAGAACAACAAACATATAATGCAATTCATAACAAAATATAATGGATGTATTTAATCTATATAATGAATTCTCATAACGAACCAGAACCTACATAAACTAATTATCCTTCAATCACATATAACATAAGTACTACAAATATATAATGCAATTAATAACGATATATAATGCACATCTTCAAATTAAACAATTAAGAGTGAAAACATCAAACAAAAACAGCAATATACGAAACATAATTCAATATCTGCAAACAAATCAGCATTAATCTATACCAGGAAACTTCGATTCTATCACCGTAATCTGATAACTAATGATCGAATATCATATCAGAAAAAACTGCTTCTATTACATAACAAATGCAATATATAAATTCTTACCATTCAAAGCATCCATAACTCGCCGACGACGATGACGAACGCAAACAATAACGAACGCAGACGATCGCGAGCAGATTTCACAGAGATAATGATTGAAGAAAATATATAATCATAGAAGAAATGAAGATCGCAAATAGCAAAGGAAAGAAAGATCGCGAGATTTAAATTAACATTCTAAAATGATTTGAATACATGTAAGTACAAAATTACCCTTTATTTTACAATAATGAAAGTCAATACAAACAATAATGCAT
This sequence comes from Plectranthus barbatus, assembly GCA_026898455.1. Classification (NCBI taxonomy): domain Eukaryota; kingdom Viridiplantae; phylum Streptophyta; class Magnoliopsida; order Lamiales; family Lamiaceae; genus Plectranthus; species Plectranthus barbatus. The sequence continues at coordinate 1,040,618 of JAPKLW010000077.1, forward strand.
AGCGAGCGAAATTAAATCAAAGCTGTTGATTTCATGATTTGGACGGATGAGATTAGTTCTTATTTTCACATGATAAGTCTGGTTCTCATATGATCACACCCCTATATATATATATATATATATATATATATATATATATATATAATTTCTTGAATCTCCATTTAACAAAGTAAAATCGTTTATTGTTTGAATTTTGACTTCCTATGAGATATTTTGTAATAAACTCAAATTGAAAATTTATATATATAGTAAATTTTTGAATGAAAATCGTTGAAAAATTTAAATTCAAAAAATATTTTTGGTATCCTATATTCTTACCATTTTCGTCTACTAAATAACAAACAATTATTTTGTTTAGAAGAAAATTTTATTATATTTTCGTATTTTGTGTCTGATTTTGTTTCTATATATGCATATATGATATGCCATCAAATTAATTATTTTTTTAAAAAAATTAAATACTAAACGATGGTTTATAGATATAATTATCAGAGTTTTAGAAATCAGATATATATTTATTTAATAATTAAAAGTGAAGTGACTCAATTATCTAAAGCTAAAAATGTGAAAGAGAACTTACATTTCATATGAAGATTTGCCTTCCAGCTAACCTTTGTTTCTAAATTTATTATTTCTTTTCCCTTCTAATTATCAAAATATATTATTTCAATCTTTTCAGATCCCTTTCCTTTTTTAATGCTTATACCATCCTATTCTATTGTTGGATGAACCAATAAATCTTAATGTTTGGAGCCCTTAGTCAGAAATTTATTTTTTTTTATTCGGAGTTTTTTGGATTAGTTCACTCGTAAGAAAAAATAAATGAAAATAAGAAAAAGAATATGATACGAATGATTGAAGTTCAGTAGAGGCAAAAAAAAAAAAAAAAAACAATTCAGTTCCCCTCACGGGGATTTTCTGGATCTGCCAGCATATTTAGTCAATTATGTTAATATATATCTATTTTTTAAAAGGAATATATTAAAATTTAAATTTCATCACATCTAAATGCCTCGGATATATGGACAGTTATTTCATTTCCTTTATTGATGAGAAATGAGTGAGAATGTAATAAGTTTGGAGTACAAAGGTTGGGTGGCGCTGTCTATAATTTGATCCATAATCCCACCGAGAGAGAGAGATCCATCGACATAAAATGGCAGCAGAAACCAACACCTCCCTGCTCCATCACCACAAGGAGAAGCATTTCACCGCCGCCGACATCGTGCGCGACATCATCATCGGTGTGTCTGACAGGTCTCACTGAAGTGATATGACTTCATGCATGTTAAAGTTCATGCATGTTAGACTTTCATACATGTTGAAGTTTGGGCATGTTAGAGTTTCGATTTATTGAAGTGTTGTGAAGTTAGTTTGTGTTTGAGTAATGAGAAGTTGAAGTTGTATTTCTGGAGGTTACGTTTTTATAAGTAACCAGATAGATTGATGACACGTGTTCTAGATCTGGGAATTAGTTGGGAGAAAGAATATAGCTGTTGGAAGAGTCTGTTACAGTTAGCAGCAGATTAGCAGTTACAGTTTTCAGAATTCATCTTCTTCATTCAGTTGAGAGAGAGAGTTGCAGATATCTTCTATTTTTTGTGTGTAATTGTGTAGCCAAATTTCGTTCAGCAATAAAATCATAGTGTAACCCTCCGTGGACGTAGGCAATTGCCGAACCACGTATATCGGTGTGTTCTTGTTTGTATTTGATCATTTTAGTCATCCAAATTCGTAACAAAGTGGCGCCGTCTGTGGGAACGGGGCAACGGTGATCAAATTCTGGGATTGAGAAATTGTTATGCATAGTTCGTGTGAGCAGCAGCGAGGTTCTTTGAAGAAATTCTACCCCCTGTGAGTATTTCTGTTTTGTCTGTGATTAATAAGACATCGAATAGTCTTATTCTTGGATTTTCTGGGATTTTCGTATTCTGGTTTGGGAAGTTTAGAACTGCTGCTCGTCTGATTGCGAATTGTGGGGAATTTGCGTGATTGGAACTCTCTGATTCAGTTTTGTATTTTCTGAGAATTTCTAGGTTTTGTGAATTGTCTGTGAAGAAAGGAGTTTATCGGTGTGTGAAAGTTATGGCTTCAAGTCGATTTGAAGTTGATAAGTTTTCGGGGAAGAATGATTTCGGATTATGGAAAATAAAGATTCGAGCTATACTCACCAAAGAGGGACTGGTGGATGCCCTTCTGCCCGACTCTGACAAAGCGTTTGTTGGAGAGACAGCTGATAAGAAGGCCAAGTTAATGGAGAATGCCATGAGTACTCTACTCCTTAGTTTGGATGATAAGGTACTGCTTGAGGTCTCCAAGGAGAAGACTGCTGCAGACATATGGAAGAAGTTACAGAAGCTATACATGACTAAATCTATAGCCAACAGGATTTATATGAAGCAATGGCTGTATGGTTTCAATTTTAATGAAGAAAGAAACTTGTTAGATCAGTTAGATGACTTCCACAAAGTTGTGGATGAACTTGAAGGCATTGGGGTAGAGATCGATGATGAAGATAAGGCCATACACCTCCTAAATGCATTGCCTAAATCCTACTCAAGTGTGAAGGATGCTATGGTGTATGGCAGATCAGAGGGAATATCATTAGAGGATGTACTATCAGCCATCAAACAAAAGGAAATGGAGAAGCTCTCAGTGGTTATTAGAAATGATCAGAGTGGAATGGGGTTGTACATCAAGAAGGGTCAGAAAAATAGTTTTCCAAAGAAGAATCAGACCTTTAACAAAGGAGGAAATTAAGAGAGGTTCAATCCAAACCAAGGAAAGGATTACAAACCTACATATGTTCAGAAGAAGCCTTATGGAGCTTCACAGCAGCAAGAGGCTAGGGCTCCTGGTAACTTTCAGGAGTCTAGGGTGTGTCATTATTGTAAGAAACCGGGCCACCTAATTAGGGACTGCAGTGTGTTGAAGCAAAAGAATCTCTATCAACAAAGAGGATCCAATCTTGTAAGTTCAACAGAAGATGTAACAGATGAGATTCTCAATATAATGGAGGCTGTTGGAGATGATTCTTGGATCCTTGATTCAGGATGTTCCTTCCACATGTGTCCAAGGAAGGAATGGTTTGTGGACCTAACTTTGAAGGACATGGGCACTGTGATCGTTGGTAACAATCACATTTGCAAGATTGAAGGTGTTGGATCAGTTAGAATTCAGAATCATAAAGGAGATGACAAAACTCTAACAGATGTGAGGTTCATCCCTCAAATTCAGAGGAATCTTATATCCTTGGGTACACTTGAAGCAAGGGGTTTCAAGTTTGTTGGAGATGGAGGCACCATTGTAGTTTGTAAGGAAGGTGTTGAGGTGCTGAAAGGAAAGAGATTAAACAGCATATATTACCTGTTTGCTCAAACAATCTTTGGAGAATCTAGTGTTGTCAAGGCTGTGGATTGCAAGCTTTGGCACCTGAGGACTGGACATATCAGTCACAGTGGCTTGGTTGAACTAAAGAAGCAAGGGCTAATCACCTATGAGGCTGAACATGATCTTAGCAGCTGTGAGGAGTGCATATTGGCCAAAAGCAAGAAGTTACCATTCAAACCAAGTCAAAGGAGAAGCAGCCAGCCTTTAGATTACATACATGCTGATTTGTGGGGGCCATCTAGGACAGAAACACTTGGTGGAGGAAGATATTTTCTATCCATAGTTGATGACTATAGCAGGAAAGTATGGGTTCAAATTCTGAAAACAAAAGATGAAGCTGCTCAGAAATTCAAGGAGTGGACTTACTTAGTTGAAAATGAAAAGTGAAGGGAGATAAAATGCCTAAGAACTGATAATGGCATGGAATTCCTGAGTGAAGAGTTTGATTCTTTTTGCAGACAAAAGGGAATTAAGAGACATAGAACCACTCCATACAACCCACAAAAAATGGAGTGGTTGAAAGGATGAATAGAACCCTATTGGAAAGGGTGAGATGTTTGTTGCTTGGTTCTGGTTTGTCGAAGGGGTTTTGGGGTGAGGCTTTGGCTACAGTCTGTCACTTGATAAACAAGTCTCCATCTACTGCCTTGGAGCTCAAAACTCTAGATGAGTTGTGGTATGGGAGGAAACCACATTACTCTTATTTGAGACCTTTCGGTTGTCTTGCTTATGTTCATACTAGGCAAGATAAGTTAGCTCCCAGAGCTTTGAAGTGCATTATGCTTGGCTATCCTTCTGGTACGAAAGGATATAGGTTATGGTGCATAGAGCCAAACCAACAAAAGGTCATAACTAGTCGGGATGTTACATTTAATGAGCTGGTGATGCCTTATTTGCAGAAGAAAGATAAGGGAATAATATCCAAAGAAGCATCTGAAACAACTCACGATTTCAAGAATGTTAAGGATGAATATGAAGTTGAAGAACATAAACCTGAAACTTCTGGTACAGAAAAGTCTGACATCAACAGACAGCCAACTCTAACAAATTACTGGTTGGCAAGAGACAGAGTGAGGAGGAAAATCCATCCTCCTAGAAGATTTTCAGAGGCAGATGCCATTTTTCTAAGCCTAAATATTGCAGAGAAGCTGCAAGATACAGAGCCAAAGACATTTGAAGAAGCATGCACAAGTTCAGAGTGTACATTGTGGCAAGAAGCTATGATTGAAGAGATGCAATCACTAAGAAAGGATGAAACATGGATCCTTGCAGATAAACCAAAGTTTCAGTCAGTAGTTGGTTGCAAATGGGTGTTCAAAAGAAAGATTGAGAAGTCAGATCCACCACAAGTGAGATACAAGGCAAGATTAGTTGCAAAAGGCTTTACCCAAAAGGAGGGAGTGGATTACACTGAGGTATTTTCGCCTGTTGTCAAACATCGCTCAATCAGGATCCTATTAGCTATTGTGGTACAGCTGGATCTTGAGCTACATCAGTTGGATGATAAAACGGCTTTCCTACATGGTGAATTAGAGGAAATCATTTATATGGATCAACCACCAGGGTTTGCTGAACTTGGAAAGGAAGATCAAGTATGTTTGCTGCAGAAATCACTCTATGGGCTGAAACAAAGCCCGAGGCAGTGGAACAAGAGGTTTGATGCTCATATGTTAAAGATTGGCTTCAACAGGTCTAAGTTTGACAAGTGTGTCTACCTGAAGCAAGGCTGTGATTCTAGTTTGGTGTACTTACTCTTATATATAGATGATATGCTTCTAGCTGGGAAGCATATGTCTGATATCAAGCAAGTCAAAGCTGACTTGAAGGCAGAGTTTGACATGAAAGATCTAGGTGAAGCATCTAGGATCTTGGGGATGGACATTCTGAGGGAAAGATCAGCTGGGAGATTAAAGTTACTACAGGAAGAGTACTTACTCAAAGTTATTGAAAAGTTTGGCATGAGACAACATAGATCTCTTGCTTTACCTCTGAGTGCTGACACAAAATTGAGTGAAGCAATGAAGTCAAACACTGAAGAAGATGTGAGGTATATGGATCAAATACCATATGCAAGTATGGTAGGCAGTTTGATGTACATGATGATATGTACAAGGCTTGATATATGTTACTCGATTAGCATGACAAGTATATTTATGTCATATCCTGGAAGAGTTCACTGGAATGCTCTGATGGGAATCTTGAGGTATCTTAAGGGTACTTTACATCTCGGGTTGGTGTTTGAAAAAAAGGAAAACTCAGAGTCTAATGCTCTAACAAAAGTGATTCCAAGACCAAAGTTTCAATATTGCTTGGAACTAATGGGAGTTTGCTGATTCTGGTAATCAGCTTGTGTGTTCTGTAATGGAACTAGCTTGAGGGAAATATTGTGATGGACATGTTTGGTGATTCGGGCATACATGAAGTCAGGAGGGAGATTTGAAGTGATATGACTTCATGCATGTTAAAGTTCATGCATGTTAGACTTTCATACATGTTGAAGTTTGGGCATGTTAGAGTTCTGATTTGTTGAAGTGTTGTGAAGTTAGTTTGTGTCTGAGTGATGAGAAGTTGAAGTTGTATTTCTGGAGGTTACATTTTTATAAGTAACCAGATAGATTGATGACACGTGTTCGAGATCTGGGAATTAGTTGGGAGAAAGAATATAGTTGTTGGAAGAGTCTGTTACAGTTAGCAGCAGATTAGCAGTTACAGTTTTCAGAATTCATCTTCTTCATTCAGCTGAGAGAGAGAGTTGCAGATATCTTCTGTTTTCTGTGTGTAATTGTGTAGCCAAATTTCGTTCAGCAATAAAATCATAGTGTAACCCTCCGTGGACGTAGGCAATTGTCGAACCACATATATCAGTGTGTTCTTGTTTGTATTTGATCATTTTAGTAGTCCAAATTCGTAACACTCATTGTCCCCTTCGCCCTCGCTGCCGGTCTATCTGGAGCCAACGCCACCTCCGCCGTCATTTTCACCGCAGGAGTCGCTGAGAATGTCGTCGGCGCCATCTCCATGGGCCTCGGAGGGTACTTATATCACTATATGTTCTCTCTCTCTCTCATGCTTGCTTCTGCATACATGTTTGCAATATCAATCAAGGATTATGTGGTATATTTAGTAGATGTTATCAAATTCAAACCCCTACGAACTACAATAAACACTTAATTATGAGTATCAACGGATCATAGGCAGAAGTCCTATGCCGACTCGAGGAGGGCTGAGCTATGCTTTGAAGTAGGGGATAATGTGTTCCTCAAAGTCTCGCCTTCCAAAGGGAGAGTGAGATTTGGAGTGAAAGGTAAGCTACGACCGCGCTATGTGGGACCTTATGAGATATTAGAGCGCATTGGTCTAGTAGCATATCGGCTAGCACTACCCCCGAGCATGGGTAATATTCACAGTGTATTTCACGTGTCTTAGTTGAGGAAGTATGTTTATGATCCAAGACACGTGATCCGCCAAGAGGAAGTAGTTTTGAGTCCGGAATTGCAGTATGAGGAGCGACCAGAAGCTATTCTGGACCGTAAGATTCAAGAGCTCCGAAATAAGTTAATTCCGCTCGTGAAGGTGCATTGGAGTCACCATGGGCGTGAAGAAGCGACCTGGGAGCTAGAAGACAATATGAGAGAGAAATACCCTGAGCTTTTTGAAGCATTTTAAATTTCAGGATGAAATTTTTATAAGGGTGAGGGGATGTAATACCCCGTGTATAATTAAGCAATTGAATTCCTTAATCGAGTTATTAATGAGAATTTCTTGAAATTTAGAGCAATTGAATCTTATTTATGGGTGAAATTTGAGAAGGATTGTGATTTTGAGATTGAATATGTGGCTAACCTTGAAGGAAATATCAAGAAGTGATGATGAAGTAATAAGATGAATTATGGAAATTATGGAAAAGTAGAATATGAATTGTATCATGGAATTAAGTTGAATTATATATAATATGGTTGGGAAATTGATTTTAGAGTTATATACATGGATTATTTGAGAATTTTATGGAAATCAAGCTATATGTATATGTATATATACATATGATAATATATTATATGATGGGGGAGAGATTATATATAGGGTGGGAATTATAATTTATACTTTTTTCCACCATATGTTATAACATAGAGAGAGAGAGTGTGTGGAACACCCAAACCCCCAACCCCGTCACCTTTCCGGTCAGATTCTGGCCAACTCTGGCCGTCATTTACCAAGCCACCACCACCAACGCGTAGCTCTCATTCCCAGCTTCGATTTAAGCTAAGGTAGCCGCCGTGGAGTGGAATATCGACGGAGATACGGAAGAGAGAAGGTGAGGTGGTTGTTTTTCGATTTATTTTGGGTTTAAGATTGAAACTCGATTAAACAACGAGAAATCCATGTTTTAATGTTGTAGAAGTGTTCCCCAACGTGTAAGGAGCATTTGGATAGCCTGAAACAAGAATTTGGCCGCCAGAAAAGCCACCACCGCTGTCGACTTTGAGTTCTCCGGTGAGCTCTCATTTCTCCCTCATCCCTTGCTTGATTTTTGTATTTGGAGGCTAGAATCGTGTTCTAGAGTGTCTAGGGAGCTCAAATATGTGTTTGCATGTATGATCGGAGTTGAATTCGACGAGTTACCGGAGGTTGCAGGTTTTGCCGTGAGAATCCTTTGAGAAAGATGACTTGTGTCGGTCGACAAGAATGTTGTCGATCAACACGGAGGCCTTTGTCGAAATACAGTCGATCGAACATCTTGTCGATCGATAGAATGTGTTTGATCGACAGGGATGCCCGACAGGAGGAGAGGATCGACGCAGTTCTGTCGATCGACAGCATGAGTGTCGATCCACAGAGAAGGTCAACAAAGAATGTCGACAGAGTTGTATTGTGTGTGTCGACTTGAACTATGTCGATCGACACAAAGTTCTGTCAATCGACACAGTCATCCAGAGTGTAGAATTCATGTTTTCTCATTCCATTTCTGTTTCTTTTCGAGTTACTTCGATCTCTACGTTTATGCTATGTTATTAGAAGCATGTTAGGAGTTAAAGCATGTGCATTCACGTGAGTTGGTCGATGATTCGGATTTGTAAAAAGGGATGTTTGAGATGATCATTTGTCGAGTCTTGGTGTCCTAGAACGTGTGACCTAATTTAGATATCCCTGATTACTTGTAGGAGTTTGAAGTTGAGGAGGTTAAACTCAAATTAGCGGGAAAACATCTATATCCATAGCTTAAACAGCAGGTGGGAAACTATTTGAGTATAAAATGAAAATGTGTTTTACTTTTCAAAATGTGTTAAAATGTTTTTCTTTTAAACTGAGATGCTATGCATTGTTTTTGCTATTATATATGTCCTCTGTTTGAATGCTAACAACAGAGAGGTATTAATGAGACAAGAACCATGTGCTTTTAGTATATGTGCTACTCTTATTAAATTGTGAAGGTTAGCAACCTTAAGCTTGTAAGATCGGGTGAAATGGTAGTGACCTTAAACCCTGGAATGATAAAAGCACGGGTGAAATGGTAGTGACCTTAAACCCTGCTTAAGAAAGTGATTGATTTGTATTAAACGATCGGGTCTCGAGGTTGTGTGTACCGATACTAGTGCACTTTGATGATAGTGGGTTGAGTGAGTATTCATTCCCAACTAGTCATCGTAACTCGGAAGTGGGCCAGCTTCCAGTTATAAAATGATAACAGATATAATAACATGTTAAATAGCGCACCAATAAAAATGTTTTAGATAACATGGTTCTTTTCAATAAAACCCCGTGTTTATCTATGTGAGTTGCATAGCATTTTCTCAATATATAATGTACGTTTTCGGGCATGTTTTCCACTGGGTACATTAGTACTCAGCCCCTCGTATTATTTCTAAAATACGCAGGTTGAGCAGCAAGGATGGGAGTACGGGCGTGTAAACAGGCGAAGAAAGAATTTTATAAACCCGTAGATCCTAAGATATGCATCTTCACATGCATATCTCCTCCACGTTCACACACGCTGCTACACACTCTGATTTATCCTTCCCTTATTTTGAATGTTGAATTATCTGGACACTATTTCTCTGAATGCAGACTCGAAGTATGACTTGATGTATTTAATTATCTTTCCATTTCTTAAGTCTTTCGCTTATTTTAAATTGAAAAATGTTTGGCAAAACCTGAACATCAATGTAACGTGGCCCCAAATTCGGGAAGGTCAGTTGGGGGCGTTACAATGAATGATTGATACGACTCAGAACAAAATTCAAAATTTACAAGTTAACTTTCAACATGAACTTGGATTATTTTGATGCACAAATAAGATAATGATTCGTTCGAGTAGACATAGTAAGAATATTCAAATAAATTAAAGATAGATATATTTGAATATTGAAAATCAGATAATCTTTCTTATTTATAACAATATTTACTACATCGGGCTAGATATGGATATCCATATTTTGATACATGCAATCTTTCTTTATTAGAGAGTTTAATTTTTTTCGAATGAGATATAATGCATGTTTACTAAGGTAAAATGCACAATATTTTAGATAAAATGTTGTAAGTAGAGAGATTAAGCATTTTATTTTGCAATTTAATGTTAATGCAGGATATTGCCCTTAAAATGAACAAAATCGTAGTTAAAATGTAGGTTTTAATATTATAATTCATTGTATATAATTACTATATTGTCCTTTAATGCAGAATATTGACCATAAAATGTCGCATTTTTTAGTGGTCTGTCATTTAATCTGGTACGTTCATCTGAAGATATGAATGACCGAGATTTATTTTCTTTGAGATTTATTTTCTTTCTCATACTAAGGTTCATTCTCACTGAAACACTATATATATATATATATATATATAGGGGGCTGATCTGGTGAGAATAGTCCTTATCATGAGAAATGAGAATAAATCTCGTCCATAGATTTGACAACATCAACGATCCAGATTATATAAGAGCTTTCACAAAAAACGCGGCATAATATGCTCATTTTACTTCATTGAAGGACAACATAGTCATTACGAACGTACAAGGCGCAAAAGTTGTGTTTTGTTCATTTTATGTATTATATACTTCATTTTATCTTAGTTATACTTCATTTTATCTCAATTGCGAATCATTATAAAGTAAATTCGATTCGAATTTTGATGTTACACGTGACATGCATTTTATCATAACAGTTCTTCATTATATCTTAGTTATTCTTCATTTTATCTCAAATGTGATTCATTATAAAATAAATTTGATGTGAATTTTGATGTTATACGTGACATGCATTTTATCTTAGCAGTTCTTCATTATATCTTAATCATTCTTCATTTTATCTCAATTATTGTTCATTATAAAATATATTAAATAAAAATAAAATTAATTTTTCGAAAAAATGATTTCAATTCTCTTCATTTTATCTCTTATATACATCATTAAACGAAAAAAATCAAAATTTTAGAAACAGTTCTCTTCATTTTATCTCCTCTATACTTCATTAAATGGAAAAAAATAAATTAAATAAAAATAAAATCAATTTTTCGGAAAAATTATTTCAGTTCTCGTCATTTTATCTCCTATATACATCATTAAAAGAAAAAAAAATCAAATTTTTAGAAACAGTTCTCTTCATTTTATCTTCTCTATATTTCATCAAATGGGAAAAATTAAATTAAATAAAAATTAATTATCAATTTTTCAGAAAAATATGTTAAATTTATTTTATCTATTTAAAACTTCATTAAATTAGAAAATTCAATTAAATAATAATAAAATTTAATTTAATTTTAGAGTATTGGATGACTCAACAAGGCAATTGAAATTTGATGAAAAATCGAAATTGAAAAGGAATTAGAAATCCAAATATGTAATAATGAAGTTCGCGGAGGATAAAATGAAAATGGAAATTATTTGAGGAAGATACCATCAGGCTAAATGACAATGATACCCTTAAATATGTAATAATGAAGTTCGCGGAGGATAAAATGAAGACGAAAATTATGAAAGCATGCCCGCAGATCTTGTGAAATCAAAGGCTGAGATTTATTCTCATTTCTTACATTAACATCCATTCTCATATGATCTAACCTCTATATATATATATATATATATATATATATATATATATATATATATATAGAGAGAGAGAGAGAGAGAGAGAGAGAGAGAGATGGGATTATATGATAATAAATAAGTATATTAAAAATTAGAATGAATCTTATCTATTAGATCTAATTAAATCAATGGTTGATATCTTATCAAGCAATAATTGAAACACATTCAAGCAATAAATCATCAAGCAATAATTAAAATACAATCAAATAACAAATAAAACACTATCAAGTAATATTGTAAACGTAATTAGGTATCTCTTTCATTCATGTTATGGCCATACATTAGGACCACATGATTGTACAATGGGTTCCAATAAATACTCTTATTAGAAAAGTAGCTATTAAGAAGTGCCAACAAGTACTTGTACCTCGTCCTCACTCTTTAAGACCCATGAATTCTCTTGTCCCCTACCCCCCCCCCCCCCCCTCCCCTCTCTCTTAGATTGGGATTGGGTTCGGAGATAAAAATCTCCCCCGTGATAAAATGATAAAGTCGCTTGATTATGTTTGCAATGTTGCTTGATTGTGTTTTAGTTGTTGCTTGATTGCATTTCAGTTGGTGCTTGATCATTTGTTGTTTGATTGCGTTTTAATTGTTGCTTGATTAAATATCAGTCATTGATTTAGTTAGATCTAATGGATGAGATCATTCTTATTTTTAATATACTTATTTATTATCATATGATCCCATCTATATATATATTGTGAAGTGCGAATTAGTAAGTTTGACACACGGTTTCAAACTTACCTCGCTTTGACAGGTTGAAGGTAATCTTATCCTTACTTTCTAACTTTAACATTCACATATCAAACCTTATCTGCTTAACTTTGACCTCTCACTGTCTAACTTTAACATTCACATGTCAAACCTTATCTGCTTAACTTTGTCCTCTCAATGTCAAAGTTCTGAATCTGTTTGTTGCAACTAATTCCTATCTTTTAGGAAATCTGTTTAATGACGTTTTTACAGATCCTATTTATTAGGTTTCGGATATATTATGTTTATTCATTATATCTTAGTATTTATATATTTTATATTATTATTCTAGGTTGTTATTTTTGTTCCTAAATAAAAGGGACTGCTCCAAAATTAAAATAACTAACACCTATTTATTGAGAACATTTTTGCTTCGATTTTTAATTGTTTTACAGGTCCTAAATCTTAGGAGTCTGTTCAAACTTACTTTGACAGATTCTGTTTAACTTTGACACATCTATGTCAAACCTCCGAATCTGTTTGTTACAACTAACTCCTATATTATAGGAAACTTGTTTATATCCTCTTTACTTTGTTTTTACAGGTCCTAAATATTAGGGAACGAAGTAAATATTATTTCTAACTATATTATTTAATTATATTTTATTTATTCTTGTTCCTAAACAATAGGGAGCACCTCTACATCTTTATCTAACCCCCACGTGAGTTAGTGGAGTTCATTTTTGTTGTATGAACAGGTAAAGACGTGGAAGAAGACACGATCCATTACCAAGTAGTGGAAGAAGTGCTTGAGTGCTCCAAGTTCTATAAATACGAGACGAGGAAGACTAGAGAAGGCGTGGATTAGAGGTTAGACACATATACATACGAGCTCTAGGCTGAATCGTTTCACCAATCATTCATCAAGCACACGAAGACTTCAATCGAGTTGTGGAATCCATCTCCGGAGAGTGAATCCTACGGTGGAGGAGCAGTTGGGTTGTATCGTGTGTTTTTGGGTTTGATTGTTTCGTAGAATTTCTTCAAGGGAGTGAACCAAGAAGAAATTTTATATTGCTTTCGTAGGAATTTTACTAAGGAGTGAACTTGGGAAAATTTATATCTTGTTTAGTATTTTGTTCTTCACTTGTAAAAACTTTGTTTGAATAAGTGAAAACTATTTTGCCGTGTGGCTCTCGAGGGTTTATAATTTATAAACCTTCGAACAATTAATTCCGCTGTGTCAAACTCTTTAACTTCCGCGTGTGTTAAAATACTCTGTTTTGCATGTGTCAAACTTTTGTGTTTTACTATTTTGTAGAATTTCTTCAAGGGAGTGAACCAAGAAGAAATTCTATATTGTTTTCGCTGTGTAAAGTTATTTTCGTAATGAAGTTATTTTGCCATAAGGCACCAGTGGGTTTATGATTAAAATAAACCTGCGAAAAATTTATTTCTGCTGTGTCAAACTCTTTAAAAGTTTATACTTTGACTTTCGTGTGTTAAACATTTTATTTACTGTATCTTTGACACCATTGTGTTAAACTCGGGCACTGGAAAACCCGTATGCGAATTTACATCAAAGCTGTTGATGAAAGGGTTTGGGCTGCGTTGCTGGAAGGATGGACACCTCCGAAGGAAGAAATTCCAGATCCTGAAGATGCAACAAAGACTGTCATGATTCCAAAAGAAGAAGGAAAATGGACAAATGAGGAACGAATATTGTCAAACTGCAATGCTAAAGCTCTTAATGTAATTTTTATGTCTGTTGATATTGGTTGTGCTAGGTTAATTTTAAGTTGATTGGAAGCGAAAGAAGCCTGGCTTATCCTTCAAGCCAAGTGTGAGGGGTCAGCAAGTGTGCGTAAGACCAAAATGAGACTTCTTACTACCAAATTTGAGAATCTCCGTATGGCTGAGGATGAGAACATCACCGAATACTTTGAGAAGATGGTGACCATGGCGAATGAAGCTCTCGCACTTGAAGAACCGATTAGCAATGAAAGACTTGTCAGCAAGATGCTTAGGACTCTACCTGAAAGATTCAATCACAAGATTTCTGCCATTGAAGAGGCTAGAGATTTGGAAAAGCTGGAAATTGGTGAATTGGTAAGCATTCTTACCACTTTTGAAATGAATTTGAATGAACAAAAACAGGTCTACAGGGGCAAAAGCATTGCTCTTCGTGCTGGAAAAGAACCAGCCGAAAAGGGTTTGGGTTTGATTGTTTCGTAGAATTTCTTCAAGGGAGTGAACCAAGAAGAAATTCTATATTGCTTTCGTAGGAATTTTACTAAGGAGTGAACTTAGGAAACTTAGGAAAATTTCTATCTTGTTTAGTATTTTGTTCTTCACTTGTAAAAACTTTGTTTGAATAAGTGAAAACTATTTTGCCGTGTGGCTCTCGAGGGTTTATAATTTATAAACCTTCGAACAATTAATTCCGCTGTGTCAAACTCTTTAACTTCCGCGTGTGTTAAAATACTCTGTTTTGCATGTGTCAAACTTTTGTGTTTTACTATTTTGTAGAATTTCTTCAAGGGAGTGAACCAAGAAGAAATTCTATATTGTTTTCGCTGTGTAAAGTTATTTTCGTAATGAAGCTATTTTGCCATAAGGCACCAGTGGGTTTATGATTAAAATAAACCTGCGAAAAATTTATTTCTGCTGTGTCAAACTCTTTGAAAGTTTATACTTTGACTTTCGTGTGTTAAACATTTTATTTACTGTATCTTTGACACCATTGTGTTAAACTCGGGCACTATAAATTCTATCATATATAGAGTTGTAATCATATGTGAACCACTTCCCAAATGAGAGATAAGAACTAATCCGATCCATAGATTTTTTAATTTTAAAGGCTTTGATTAAATCCTATATTTAGCTTTTATTGTTTTACTTACCTTATTTAATCAAATAAGAGGGTATTATAGGAATAAAAATTATGCAGTTGGAATATTACAATAATTGATTCATAATTTTACTCCATCATAATTTCCATATTCTAAAACCTACGTGAGACCCCCAATATTTATGCCAAACCCCATCTCCATTTTCTTCCCTCCTAAGCCTCGTGAATGAACAACACCCTGGCGTTTCTACCATTTCTTCCCTAATCTTTCACGCCTTTGCACCGTGCGGCGAGGAGCAGCAGCACCACCCTCATTATTCTGATCCTCCTTCATCTCAGAGCTTTCTTCTGAACTCTCACCAGCATCTAATTTCTTTGTCTCCGCCTTTACATCAGCATGAGTTTTCAACAAAGGTTTTGAGTCAAGAATTAGACCCTTAAGATGAACTCAGCAAAATCGAGAAGATGGAACTTACATGCTTCTTTTTGAATTTTTTTAATATTAATTATTTTTCAAAACTTTTCTATTTTGAATTATTGCAGATTTTACGCATGTAAATGTGCAGTATAACGATATAATAGTTGCAGTACTCTACTAATTCGAATTCACATAAAGAGTTTTTTAATAATAATTATTTTTCAAAACCTTTTCTATTTTGAATTATTGCAGATTTTACGCCTGTAAATGTACATTATAACGATATAATAGTTGCAGTACTCTACTAATTCGAATTCACATAAAGAGTTTTTTTTAATAATAATTATTTTTCAAAACTTTTCTATTATGAATTATTGCAGATTTTACGCCTGTAAATGTACATCATAATGATATAATAGTTGCAGTACTCTATTAGTTCGATTTCACATAAATAGTTTTTTAATATTAATTATTTACAAAACTTTTTCTTTTTTGAATTATTGCATATTTTACGCCTGTAAATGTGCAGTATAACAATATAATAGTTGTAGTACTCTACTAATTCGAATTTACATAAAGAATTTTTTCTTTCTAACGTAAACAAAAATTATTACTATGTAGAAATATGCATTTTTATGCTTGTATGTTTCCATTCTTATATATAAATAGTTATAGGATTGTGCATGCTTTAAATTGTATAAAAAATGTATTTTTATTGACAAATAAGTCAACTTTTTATTTATTAACTTTTTAAATTGCTTAAAACTTGAAATCATGAAGAAAATAAAAAATAATTTTGAGATGCTACAATTTATAGATACAATCCCATAAAACTAGGAAAAAATAGCAGTTAATTCTAAAATATATAGTATTTTAGGAATCAAATCCCTCGAAATTAGAAAAAAAAATCGTGCATATATAATTTTAGTCACAAAAAAGAAACCCAGCAAATATTGTAACTTTTTCTTCAATAAAATGCAACATTTGTCTTTAAATAATGCAATTTTTTAATTACGAAATAATGTGGTACGTAGGTTAAAAATTTAAAAACCGTAAATCATTCAACCACATTGTTGGTCCCGGATATCAGGGTATACTTTGGCAGCGGAAAATACGT
>JAPKLW010000078.1:0-22832 GCA_026898455.1 Plectranthus barbatus
ATTCAACCATGTGATTTGATTAAAACTGCAGAAACAGAAATTAGAACCAGATCTAATTTCAAGAATTAATGAAATAAAGAAAAAAAGAGAAAATAATATGTTCTCCAGATTAGGTCTTCAGATCTGAATCCCAATGCTGTTCAATCCGGCTACTGATGAGGATTCCACAGTACTTTGAATGTGTAGGCCAGAGTCGAAACTTCGTCTCCCAAACACACTGAATGCCGCCCCTGCTCTCTCTCTCCCTCGGGTTTCAACTAATTTGAATGTTCTGAGGTGGCTAGGGTTTCAGAGAGAGAACTGTCTATTTATAGATCTAGGTTTTAACCCTAATGGGCTACTGGGCCTCTTTTCAGCATATTTATGTTGGGTTTTGTATACATAAGCATTTATTACAATGAGTATACATTCAATTGTATTTCCTATCTGTTAACAAACTTACATGCGAGTAACAACGGTATCCTCTTATCTCACCGATAGGGAAGATCATACGGCGTGTTGTAGATCGCAGAAGACAGTATGATCACTTGACCTAGTGAGATATAAATATTATCACAGCAAAGACAACGTACGAGGATAAGTCTATCGGTATAGGCTGCAGCATAGTCGGAAAGAAGTAATATGTCTTGATTACTTGATATGCTGATACGTGCGGTTGTGCGTTGATTGGACCACAGTGAGATGTATTATGTTGTCTGACATTAGAGAATACAAGATCTCGATATTGATTGAGTCCAAACCCTAACAAAGGTTCAGGGGTATGCACGGGTTGACTGTTGTTTTGACTTGCCATGGTGGAGAGCCTGAGTAACGTGCTAGTATACCCGCATCTTGGGTAGCAGCAGTTCGTGTAGAACAGCCTGAGACTGGAGATAGGCAACCATATCCGAGTAATAGGATGGGGACATTCCCTGAGGAGCTCAATAATGTTCATCGTGCTAAAGTCCTGCAGTCTGATTAAGTTCAAGTACGAGTGACAAGTTATGAGTGGTACTACTCAGGAAATATAAGATATTAATTAATTGTAGATAGAGCTTGTCAGAAGCTCTGATTAATTAATGAATGTCCGGTAACCTTAAATACGGGGATTCTTAAGTAAATGCAGCCCGTTCTCATAACATGGTAATAAAGGGGTAGGTCAGTATTAATTCTGTTGTGAAAAAGAATTAATATTAATTAATTAATTGTGTCCTGGGTTGTGGACATGGGAATTAATTAATTCATAGGCCCACTTTATTATTTGCATTAGGTCCCAGGTTTGTTCCAAATTAAATATGCTGAATAGGGCCCAGTAGCCCATTAGGGTTAAAACCCTAGGTCTATAAATAGACAGATCTCTCTCTGAAACCCTAGCCACCTTAGAACATTCAAATCAGTTCAAAACCCTAGGGAGAGATAGATAGGGGCGGCGGCTTCTGGTGTGTTTGGGAGTCAAATTTTTCGACTCTGGCCTACACATTCACAGTCCTGTGGAATCCTCACTAGTAGCAGGATTGACCAGCATCGGGATACAGATCTGAAGGCCTAATCTGGAGAACGGATTATTCTTCCTTTCTCTTTTGTTTTGATTAATTCTTGGAATTAGATCTGGTTCTAATTTCTATTTCCGCAGTGTGAATCAAATAGCATGGTTGAATCGAGATTGGATTTCAAACGCGAAAGATCGGATCTGAGATGATGGAGTTAATGTAAACTCATATAACCACTGCATTAAATTCATAGGAGCATGCTAGGATTATCGTATGTTTATTGCTCTCAACATCCATGAAACGATCCGGTTTATTTGGATTTAGTGATTCGGTTCACCGGCAAATCCTTACAATTAAATTGTGCCAGACCTGGGACCTAATTCAAATAATAAAGTGAGCCTATAAATTAATTAATTCTCATGTCCACAACCCAGGGCACAATTAATTAATTAATATTAATTTTTTTTCACCACAGAATTAATACTGACCTACCCCTCTATTACCATGTTATGAGAACGGACTGCATTTACTTGAGAATCCTCATATTTATTGTTACCAGACATTCATTAATTTATTGGAGCTTCTGACAAGCTACCACAATTAATTAATATCTTATTTTCCTGAGTAGGACCACTCAAATCTTATCACTCGTGCTTGAACTTAATCAGCCTGCAGGACTTAAGCACGATGAATGTTATTGAACTCCTCAGATAATGTCCCCATCCTATTACTCGGATATGGTTACCTAGCTCCAGTCTCAGGCTGCAATACACAAACTTCTATTACCCAAGATGCGGGTATACGAGCTCGTTACTCAGGCTCTCCACCATTGGAAGTCAAAACAACAATCAACCCGTGCAAGCCCCTGAACCTTCGTTAGGGTTTGGACTTAATCAAGATCAAGTCTTGTATTCTCTGATGTCAGACAGTAGAATACATATCATTGTGGTCCAATCAATATGCCACGTGCGTACCAGCATATCAAGTAATCAAGACAGATTACTTCTCTCCGACTATGCTGCAGCCTATACCGACAGACTTATCCTCGTATGTTGTCTCGGCTTTGATAATGTTTATATCTCACTAGGTCAAGTGATCATACTGTCTTCTGCAATCTACAATACGCCGTATGATCGTCCCTATCGGTGAGATAAGAGGATACCATTTTACTTGCATGTAAGTTTGTTAAACAGATAGGAAATACCGTTGAATGTATACTCATTATAATAAATGCTTTCTGTATACAAAATCCAATAGATGGTTGGTCAGATTGCGAGAGAGCTTCGAGGTCACGTCCAGCCCATTCTTAAAAGCGAACACTGTGGTTTGAGGAGGGTAGTGCGGTATCGAAGCGAGCTCTCAATTAAACCGGCCGATGTACGACCTTAAAGATTCTCCCTTCTTGATTTGCATGTTGTTGAGTGCATTAGGGTGCTTGGCCACCCGCCGGCAGTCGGAGTACTTCTTCTGAAAGGCGTAATGCAGCTCTAAGAAGGTTAAAATAGAGTTCTTTAGGAGGTTGACGAACCATTGGAGCGCTGATCTTGTGAGACTAGCTACGAAGCTCTTGCACATGCAAGCTTCGCGAAGATTTGTTGACACGGAAGTGGTCAGCATCTTTTGTTTGTAGAGGGCCACGTGGTCCTCGGGATCGGTCGTGCCATCATACAGCGTGAACGAGGGAGGCGTGAACTTCGTCGGAACATCCGTATTGTGATGTCAGGAGTGAAAGACGAGTCTGTGTAGCTGTCACGGGGGATCATCGTAACTGGGGGTATAACACCCGGGATCCTGGTCAGCAATGTCTCGAACATGGACATGCGCACTTCGAGGCACTTCTTGAATTTTCTCCTTCAATCGAACATGCCCCTCGGTCAGTAGGGAAGTGAGTGACCGGCCTTGTCTTGGTCGCACTCGAGGTGTGGTGTTCGGTGTCTACCCCTCCAGGAGGGTTGATGTCGATCACATTGTCCAAATCCCTCGCGAGGTTCCTGCGATGGTCGGCCTGTTTCTTGCCCGTAGAGGGAGGCTCTTCGACAGCTGGGCGGTTTTTGTAGGCGTTCACCTCTTAACGCAGGTGGTGATTCTCCTTTCACAATTCATAGTTCGTTGCGTGAAGCTCCATGACTCTAGTGTCCATTTCTTTCATTAATCGTTGATTTTCTCCGATTCTTTGGCGAGGCGGGCCAATGTCGTGTTTAAGATATCCGAAGGTACAACCTGCAAGCTACCAGCTTGCAAGGTTCGTCGAACCAATTTGTCAGCGGGGATGAACTCGATCGCCCCGTCGGGTCCAACGAGAGGAATCCTGGTCGAATTGCCGGTTTGATTACCAGTTCTTTCGTTGCTACTTGCCATCAGTTCAGAGAAACAATTCCAAGAGCCCCACGATGGGCGCCAAATTTGAGGTTCGATTTACGGTTAAACGGAACTCTTGAAATTTTGTTAAATAATAACAGATAACAGCAATGTAAACGATTAAAAATACGAGATATAACAAAGAATAAGACAGAGAACAATATAGAGATGGTGTTTCCTCTTTAATATTGATAATTCTACATATAATTAGCAACGTAACAACGTAGTTTTTTAGCGTTCAAAAGATGCTAAAAAATGAGTCATTTACCCTTTTTTATAGACAGGATAGGGGGAAGACACTAGACCTAACCCTAGCTTCGAGTTGGTTTGTGCTCGCCGAGAAATCAGGATCAACTCCAAGTTTTTTGGGATCGGTTAGGGCTTCCAACGATCTTGCGCCGCCAGGCCTCTAGGGTTTTTTCGTCTCGATGCTCGATACCGACCCATTTCGGTGCTCGGTATCGATGAGCTATGAGAGTCGATGACGATCTCCAGACTTAGACATTTTTGGATCTTCTGATGGACCTGTCGCTTTGGTCTGATTATTATTTAGGCGGACGTGCTTAATGGGCCGGCCATAAGAAAAAGTAAGAAAGTGAATATATTCAAAATTCCATGGAATAAATCTCGATCATTGCCTTGTCCTTTTATTTACTTTTACAAAGTTATATTTCGGAATTTTGTAGCTCCTTCAATTTCACACTTTCTCGGGAGAAATTTTAAAAACAAATAAATAAACAAAGGCCGCGATAATTTATTTAATCTGTTGTTTTATTTATTAAATGAAAATTTTAAGCTGGATATTTATTTTGTTAGTGCACTCACTTGAAGATCATGTGGGCTCTCAATTCAATCTTTCAATGAAATATGATCACTGAAATCTGACAATTATATACATCATAAGTATGATGTCAATTCATTCAATCCATATTTTTTGAGCTAGTATTATCGAATTATGGGTTATTCTTGACTTTCATCTTAACCAATCGATTTTCGGGCTAGTGCGGCTAATTTTTTGGGTCAATAAATTTACGAATTATTTTTATTTATAATATTATTTAATATTTTATCTTGTCATTACATATTACCTCACTTTAATAATCTTTAAAATAATATACTAAATATCTATAATATCTTAAAAAACTCAAAATACATCGCAATCTTTATATATTCATATATTTAAATATTATTATTTTATCAATATTAATAATTCTTTAAGGTCATGATTAAATAGTTTTTAAGGATCTAATTATCTTTATAAACTATTTATATTATGTAACTTATACTTAATTGGGTCAACTATTCGGTTTTCGTCCTCAACCCTATTAGACATCGGATTATTTGGTCCCAAGCTATTATGTGAAAATTTATTTCAGGCTAAAATATATCAACCACACCCCGCATTTTAGCTCTGTTTAATCAAGCTAACTCGCGGATTTCAAACTAAATTAACATTTATGGATACATAGAGTACCATTAATTATAAGTACAACTAAAACATTGATGAAACAAAATATGAATATATGATATATATCTTGTGTGGCATTTCAGAGTCACTAATTTATTCGAATTCAAACATAACATTCTAAAAATTTTGATTAGCCCTCACCAAAAGTTTAAAAAATTAAAAGCAACTCAAATATCTCTCAAAAATATGCTGCCCAGTTCCACCAAGAGCATATCTGCCCATTAACACTAATTAAAATATAAAACCATTATTCACTATTTAAAAAAATAACAAAAAATAAAATTAAAAAAGTGTTGCGATTTGAGAAAACCCTCGAAAACAAAATTGTCACTTCAATTTTACAAATGTTAGCTTCTCCTCTCACAGTCTCTCTCTCCATCTTCTTCGTCTTCATCTTCTTGTTCTTCACCTCAAACCACGCCCACCTCTTCATCTATGGCGGCTGCTCCCAAGATAAATACCCACCAAACTCACCTTACGAAGCCAACAAAAACTCCCTCCTCTCATCCATCGTCACCTCTTCCCACCAGGCCCTCTTCGACGCCTTTGCCGTCGGCAACGACACGACCGCACCGCCCGACTCCGCCGTCTACGGCCTGTACCAGTGCCGCGGCGACCTCAGAGCTCGAGAATGCGCCGCATGCATCGCCAGCTCGATCAACCAGATAGAGGTGCTGTGCCCCGACACCTACGGCGGCAGCTTGCAGCTCGACGGCTGCTTCTTGAGGTACGAGCGCTCTGACTTCTTGGGGAAGTGGGACTCGAGCTTGAGGTACAAGAAGTGCAGCGACGGCGGCAGTAATGATGCCGAGTTTTGGAGGCGGAGAGACGACGTTCTCGCTGATTTGGGAGGGGCGGCGGGGTTTCGGGTCAGCGCCACCGGGCCGCTGGAGGGGTACGCGCAGTGTTTAGGGGATATTGCCGCGGCGGATTGCTCGGCGTGTCTCGCCGACGCGGTGGCGAAGGTGAAGACGTTGTGCGGAGCGGCGGCGGCGGGGGATGTTTTCTTGGCGCAGTGTTATGTTCGTTATTGGGAGTCCGGCTACTACGAATCTTCTTCAGGTTATTTTTACTTTCTAGAACCTTCTTAAATTTTCTTCCTTAAAAATTAGCAATAATAAAAATTATATATGTATTTTATTTGAATAGAAATACATTTTAATTAAAATCCGCACACAAAATATCCTCGTAAAATTTGGAATTCATAACCTTTAATTAAGACACTTTCATCATTGTGTCCGAACTAAAAAAATCATATCCTTGTGTTTGCACAGTGTTAGGGGAAATGTGTTTTGACCATATGAAATTATTAGGTCAAATTTAATTAAAAACAAGATCATGTTAAAATTAAACTTATTGCGAAAACAAATAAAAATATTGTTTTTCTGTAGACATTCCAATTATAAACATTTTATGTAAAAAAAAAAATATTGAACGAAAAGTTTTGGAATCGACGTTCCTTTCTAAAATTAATTCTATTTCATTAAATAAGATTGTCTATTTCAATTAGTTATCTTATTTTGGATATCTATTTATAAGAATGGGTTATATAGAACTAAGCAATTTGTATGAATAAAAAAACAGTTCTAATTACTGACTCGATCAGTGATTTACAAAATTGATATTTATTTTTTAAAAATATTTTGATTAATCTAAAAAGTCATTTTGTTACCAAAACACTGTTTCAGGGAAATGCTTGATTTTGGTTTTGAACTTTAAGAAAATATTTTATTAGTATATATAGAATTATTCATTAAAATAAGTTTATATCTCAATGGAATATGATATAATGAAGTGCGTGCATATCTTTATTCAAAATTTGTAGAATAGATGCTCTCCTTTGTGGTCTACTAATAGAGTGGCAGATTCTTTATAAATAAATTATATTGGGGAATATATCTCTAATTAAAAAGAATTATAACAAATATATATATTTCATTGGAACACTTTATCCCAACTTAAGGTGTAAGTATTTTAAACGTATTGCTATTATATTTAATATAATAAGTCATGAGTTTGAGATGATTCAAGGGAATATCTGGTGGGGTGAAATTTATTAAAGCATTATATTAAAAAAACTAATGTTTAGTATATATTTTAAAATCCAAACTAGAAGATTATATATATATACAACACATATTTAATAGTTTTAGCGTGTTTATATAATAAAATATCGTTTGTAACTTATCGTTTATATATTAAATTTAGATGGCTAAGGGCTTGTAGAACTTTTACTGAAATCCTAATTGATAATTTATATGTTTTTATATTAAATTTAGATGACTTTTGTATTGTTAATTTGTCTTCATATGAGAGGACTATCTCACTAATCTACTTTTGCAAGATTGATTAAAAATTGTTAATTTTTGCTACTAAATAACAATAAAAAAAAATAGTCGATTCAAATGAATCGTTCGATTATCTAAATATAATAGGGAAGGTCTTGGGTTAGGCAGACCTAAACGATTTAGGCGGGTTTTATCCATTAACCCAAGCTTTAAGCGGGTTTTATCCATTAACCCAAGCCCAAACCCATATAATATACCCTATTTGGGATGGGTGAACCCATTTGGATAGGATAAAACCCGCCTAAACCGTTTAGGCCTGCCTAACGCAAGTTTTTGCCAATATAATATAGAATTGATTGATTGTCACAAAGAATGAATCAATTTTTTCATAAATCAATTACTCCCTCCGTCCCATAACATTAGTTTTGTTTCATTCCGGCACAGATACCAATACGAGTAGAGATAGAAGAAATTAATATTTTATTAGTGAGTGTGTATTAATTTTTCATTTTAGGAAAGAGGACTAATGTTTGGGACTGACGAAAAATGAAAATAAGACTAATATTATGGATCGGAGGAAGTAATTATATTCGTGTCATAAAATAAAATTCCAAAGACTAGAATACAGCAAGTATGTAATCTTGGAAAAAGGAGTTAGAATCAAAACTGCATTACACACCGCAAATTGGATTGGAAAAAGGTGATTTTGCGATCTAAAAAGGAGCAGTACTGGATGAAAGTATAGAATTAAAAATAAAAAAGATAGATGAATGGAGGCATATAAATATCAATAAAATAAATAAAGTGAGATCCCAAAGTTGATTTATATAAGATGTGTAGCTAGTAAAAGTAAGAAGCTATCATTTATTTATTCTTATGCCGTTAATGGCATCTTCTTCTTTATATATGTTTTTTCCCAACTAGAATTTTTAAAAATAGCTTAATGCTCATTATGATGAATATGTGTTGATGTGATAATATATTAAAAATGACGAAAATAATTAAAATTAATCTCTCTTCTCTTTTTTATATTATATTGTTACATCAGTTTATAAGCATAAAAGTGGGCGAAATTAACTAAATCCTATCTTGGTTTTCATTTATATGAATTGATCGATTATCTAAGCATAATATACAAATGAGTCGATTATTGCAAAGAATCGATCAATTTTGAAAAAATATAAACGGTTAAGATTGTTTGCAGATTCGTCCAACCAAGACGATGTGGGAAAAACAGTGGCCATAATCGTGGGAGTAGTGGCGGGAGTTGCAGTTCTCATTGTATTTCTATCATTTTGCAGAAAAGCCCTGGGTAAACATATTATTTACTTCTTACAGCCCTTGCTATTTATTTACTCTTATTTTATTTCCAACAACGTGCAGGCTGAAATCAGAGACCATATATTTCGAGTCAAATCGATCGACTTATTCCAAGCTTTTTAATTAAGTCTTTTCTTTTATGACTCTTAATTGTAGCACCACTTGTTCATGCAAATTAAGGATTGTTTTTTTTTTTTTTTTAATAAGTATACATTAATTTCAAACACACACTCACTCACACAACCAGATATCCTCTGAAAGTTCGAATCTATGACCTCTCAACCATAAGCGAACTGCTTTAACCACTATATATCTAATTAACTATGTGCCTTTTGAGCTTAAATGTATGCATTATAGTAAATGACATTATCATACATTTACTTCATATGTAGAGATTTTGCAAGAACCGATTTTTTAGTGTAATATTAATACAAGAATACTATATGTAATTGTTGAGGTCCGATTCGTACGGATACGGCCTACGGGAATTACAGATTCAAATAACACAGAAAATGGCAATAGATAATGCGTAAAATATAAATGAAGTAAACGCGGCAAACCGAATGAGCTCGATTTAAAGAATATAACAGATTACACAGTCAAATGGTTGGCCCGGTGGTGACGTCTCGACAGGTCTAATGAACACAACTCAAGATAAGAACTCGAAGAATAGAAGGCTAACAAGATACATCTCAATCGTATATTACGAGGGTAGGTGCCGAAAATCAGCTTACAAGGGGTTATAAATAGAGGCTCGAATTCATTAGGGTTCTCTGGATTTTTGCTAGATCCGTTGGACAGTGAACTCCGGATTTATCGGAGTTGTTGCGTTGTTTCCCTCCAAACACTTATGAGAATCTCGCGAACTTATCATCCTGGTGCCCGATGACCTTCCCGATCGTTGAGTAGCTCCTTAATGACCATTGGGTACCTTGTTTCGTCTTGTCAAACTGCTTCTAGTCTTGGTTAAATTGCCTTGGTCGGGCTACTCATTGCAAACTGCTTTAATCGGACTGTTTTTTCTTTCGAACAGCTATCCGCAGGCTGGCTTATTACTCGGCCTGCGAGGATGATGGCATGCCTCACATTGGGCCTCCTAGATAGGCTGATTTTTATCATACCCCAACAAATAGCCCCTTCGGCTATTTGGGGGCCTCTCTGGGGGAGCCCGATGAGTCAAATAGTTAGGCTGAATCGTGTTGCATTGTCGCCTTTTGGAGGCAAGTCATTTTTCCCAGATGTTAGCCCTTCGGACCTCTCTAAAATGGACATCCGGTATGATTCGCAGAGTGCCCGTGGGCACCTCCTCAGCCGGGGGACCAGTTCCTCTGAGGGTGGTCCTCCCCTGCTCACGCAGCCCCAAGAAGCTGCTGCGAGTGTTGTAGCCACGGGCCCAAAACTGCAGCATTATAGAGGGATAGTTCGGGTTTTGTCCTGTTTTGATTTGGCCATCTGGTTAACCCCTGCGAGCTGCTTGAATTCGTGTTTTTGGGGTCATTTAGGTGAGCGTGGAGTTTTCCACGATCTTTTAGTAGTGATAGGAGCACTTGTAGAGGTACCGCATCATGGGTATGGAGTTCTTTCACCGTCTGTGGGGTCTTTAGTAGTTCGGATGAGCGACCCACTTTTTGTCTGAAAATGGAGTTCGACATTTCAAACTACTTTTAAATTTTGCTGCCTAAACTCGGTGGCAGTTTTGTAATAACCATGAAACCCGGGGGCAGTTTTGAGTAGTTAAACGGGCGTGAGTTACTAACAGTCGCCGCTTTTGATTTGACCTGGACTGGAGCCTGCTCTTCCAAGGGATGAAGAATCCAGGCCGGAGTGGGGTTGATAAGGACCTTGATGAGGAGTCTGACTCTGACTCCTCGGATGACAAGATGCTTTCGGAGGTGCTCCGGGGGCTAGATAGGACTATGGGCGGTGGTGAGACCAGCAATGTGGATTGTGAGGTCGATATTGTCATTTTGAAGCCCGAGGTAGCTGGTGATTTTGTGCTGCCGGCCGACTGGCACAGTCACCGGATGCTGGGCGGTCTCAGAGGTTACTAGGGACAGTGTGAAGGTGTTGGCAGAGTCAGTCCCCAGCCATGACATCTGGTGTAATATCTCAAAGCCTGATCAGAGGTGCTTCAATTTGCCTGCCGTATTCGTCGTCTTCTACTTGACGACCATAGAGAACGGGGTCGGACTGCCGGTGCACCCCTTCTTCAGCGAGGTGCTTGCCTCGTACAACCTCTCCTCTTTCCAAATCGCCCCCAACTGTTGGTGCCACCTGATCGGGGTACTTCTCGTGTGGATGGATCTGGGACTGGGTCTTCAAACCTGTAGGGAATAGCACAGCATGTACCGGATCAACCAGTGCACGAACAAACACTACTATTACTTCACCAGATGGGCCTCAAGGAGGTCGACATTGATAAAAAAGCCATCATCGAACTCCCCCGGTTGGTGGAACATGTTTTTCTAGTTGAAACTCGACCCAGAGCAGCTGGAGTTCCTCAGACATGGCGGGACGCTGAATAGTGGGTCGACGACCTTTCTGGGTACATTTTAGGTTCCATGTAGTACTGATTCTTTCTTTTTCTTGCAGAGAGGGACCGCCCAGTGCTGATTGACGCTGAGCAAGCGAGGGTAGACCGCTCGACGTGAGCATCGGAGACCACGAGTGCTGCTTGGTGCAGCAGGGGCGAGCCGTGACCACTTCTACCTGTCTCGACCTCCAGGGACAGTTGGTCGAACTGCCTCAGAACAGGACCCGCCGCCAGCTACCATCGGAACAAGTAGCCAGGGCCCTCCAGGACAAGAAATGGGCTTGTGATGAGGAGGATGCAAGGCGGTCCAAGGCTAACCTCCCGAAGAGGCCTCAGTCCGGTTTGGGTCCAGCTCCTCCACCTCCATTCGTCCCTCTATGAAACCTGGAGAAGGTAGACTCCTCCCGCCCCCTACTTGCACTGAGACTACGTCGCGCTGGGGCGGAAGGAGGAGACCTTACAGTGCTGCCGCTGATCCAAGGATCGGTCAGACTCCCACCAGGATCATCCGGAGGATCGTAGCAGGTCCCTGGTGCAAACGATTGCCCCACCCAACACGAGGGTGAATTCTTTCCTGGTCCACTCGAGGAAGCTGCTGCTGAATCCCCCGAATCGACCCAGCATCGGGCTCAGTCTTTTATCGGTTGGCTCGCTACGTGCTACGCCAACTCGAGGTAGGTGGCCCCTTTAGTGTCATGTCGCTGCTCTTGCTCGTAATCTTTCTCACCTTTGAGCTACGTGTCTTGTAGAATACGATGGAGTTCGATTTAATCCACCGGGAGCTTGTCGCCTTTGGCGATAAGTGTACCGAGGAGATCTACCAACTCCGGAAGGAGTGTGAGGAGGGGAAGAAACATGTCGAAGAGCTCACTAGAAAGCTCGATGAGTCTGAGTAGAAGGTGGCTTCCCTGGCTGCCAAGGTCGACGGTGCCCAAGCGAAGACCGATGCCTGCATGGAGGAGGCCAACATCTTTCGTCAGAAGCATACTCATGCCCAGACCAATCTTGCCAAGCTGGGGTAGAATCTCCAGAAGAGGGCCGACCAGATCCAGTCCTTTGATGCTCGCTTGCGGCTTCAAAGGGAGAGTTACGCCAATGAGCTGAAGGGGTATAAGGATCAGGTCGCTCACCTGAAGTCGTGCGAGGGCCTGGACTTTGGGGCTCTCATACTCTCTCCTCACTTCGGCAAGACATATGAGGTATCCCGTTATTTTTGCCCTCAATCGGCTTGATTCTTGTAGTTTTTATCACTGCCAGCTTTCTGATTGGTTTTGTAGACGCTGGCCGAAAAGGTCAAGAACAAGGTCCGAGAAAGATTGGCTGAGAAGTTCCCGGATCTCAACCTGAGAATCTTGGATGAACCAACCGGTGATGGAGGAGGTCCTACCCTAGGGGAGCAGTTCGGCGAGCAGCAGCTAGTTTTCTTTGGTCCGCACGAGCACCCTTCCGAGTTCCAGACCAATTCAGCCTACCAGTAGTCCCAGCAACAGTAAACTCCACCTCAGTCTGAGCAAAATGTCCAGGGTCAGGGCCCGAATCCTATCGAGTCATCGTCTGGCCCTACGCCGAATGCTGAAGCAGGCTCCAGACCTACCCCTCCAGAGCAGCAGACGGCCTCTTGACTCCCCGACTTTATCTTTCTGAAACATTTTCTTTTTCTGTACAAATGGAAAACTTTATTTTCTGCATTTGCAACAATTTTACGGTTTTCTTGATATTTTTTTGCTGATCTTTTTTACTTTTGTTTGTGAATGGAACGTTTCTTTGCACTTCATTGTGCTCGTTGTTGTTATGTAACTTTGGCTCGTCGTTTGAACCTATCAACAAAGTAGGGTTAGGATGGGCGATGCAAAGGCATCGCCCCTCCGATGCTTAAGTTAGTAACGGATTAAGATAAATAATCAAATCGAAATGAAAGTTTGTAGGGCTAGAAAATGTTATCTTGTGGCATTATTTATGTCGAAGTGCAGTTTGGACTCCCTTTAGTTGTTCTATTCTCCCTACGAGGCGAGAGTGTGAAGTGTGGGTGATGTCGATGCATCGCCCCTCCGACGATCTCCCTTCCGTCGTAGTCCTCTAGGTAATAGGCTCCTCTTCCTACTGCTCGTGTAACCTTATAGGGGCCTTCCTAGGTTGGTGCGAACTTTCTGGCACTTTGGTCTTTTGTGTTTTGAAATACTCAGCTGAGCACCCAATCTCCTTCCTTGAATGTTCGTAGTTGTAGCTTCTTGTTGAAGAACCTTTCGACCTGCATCATTCTCTGAGCCATTTTTAGTCGGGCTTGGTCCCTTTATTCGTCGATCAACTAGAGGTTTCTTAGCAGGTTTTTGTCATTCATTTCTTCTTTGCACATTTCTACCCATGGGATCTCTGTTTAGACTTTGATCGGGATGATCGCCTCCTCCCCGTAAGCAAGTGAGAATGGCGAACTCCCAGTGGTCGTCCTCGGGGTGGTTCTGTATGCCCATAGTACTCCTGGCAGTTCATCGACCCATTTCTTCTTATGAGCCCCTAATCTTTTCTTCATCGAGGCCAAAATGGTCTTATTAGTTGACTCAGCCTAGCTTCCGGGTACCTTGGTGCAGAGAACACTAGTCTGATGTTGTACTGGTCGCAAAAATCTTTTACTTGTCGTCTGGTGAACTACGTGCCGTTGTTGGTTCGGATTTCCTTTGGGAGCCCGAATCTGTATAGAATTTGAGTCCATAAGAATTTGATGACCTTTCGCTCTTTGATCTTGTGGAACGCTTCTGCTTTGACCCACATGGTGAAGTAGTCGGTTGCGACGAGTAGATATTCTTTTTGCCCCGCACCCTTCGGGAGCTTTCCTACTATGTCCATCCCCCAAGCCATGAAGGGCCAAGCTACGAACGTGGTGTAAAGCGGCTCTGCATGGATTTGTGACGTTATTTCGAACCTCTGATAGGCCTTGTAACTTCTTACGTACTCTTTGGTGTCTTTCCTCAATGTAGGCCAGTAGAATCCCACTGATATCACTTTGTGGGCTAGTGGTCGGGCTCCTTGGTGGCTTCCACAATCACCCTCATGTATTTCCATGAGTACGACATGTGCCTTGCTGGGTTCAAGACATTTGAGCAGGGGTCCCTCCATGGATCGGCGGTAGGGCAGTGCATAACCGACCGGTTTCTGAAAAAACCGACCGAACCGGCCAGTTTTGGGCGGTTCGAGTGCGGTTGAGACAGCCGTCGGTCGGTTGGCGGTTTGGATAATTCAAAACCGACAGGTTTCGGTTCGGTGGTTGGTTTGGCTGTTTCGAACCGCCGAAACCGACCGACCGACCAAAATATTATATATATATATATATATATATTATGTTATATACTTATATATTATTAATAATAAATATTAATATCTATAATTTCCTAATTCTTATTTCCAAAAATTGAAATTAAAATTCTAAACCTAAATTGAGATTCGCCTCTCGCTCGTCCGTCCCTCTCCTCTCGCCTCTCGACCTCTCCTCCTCGGCGAACCCCACCGCTCGCCAGCTTCCCGGCCCCGCACCCGCTAGGATTTGGCGATGCATTCTCTCTCTCAGTCGGTCTCCCTCTCCCCCTCACCTCTCGTTCGCTGCCTCGCTCAATCTCCTGTCGGCTCTCCTCCTCGGCAAACCCCGCCGGTCCGCCTGCAGGCTGCGCCCACCTTTGCTGGCTGCCACTGTGCCACTCCGGCTCTGCTATCTGCACTCCTGCTCTACTCTCAATCTCTCGCGCTGATGATGAAAACTTTGTTTAAGAACCAGGATTTTTTTCGATTTCATATTAACCGACTAAAACCGACCGCCAATTTCGGTTCGGTGGGCGGTTCGGTTCACCATTGCTGCAGTCGGTTGGTCGGTCGGTTTGGGTAGATGGTCGTTTTGATTTCGGTTGGTGGATTGGCGGTCGGTTTTTGGCCGAACCGACCATTTACACAGGCCTAATCGGCGGTATAGTCTGTCGTTATGAATGGTGTACTTCGCTGGCATCCTTGTTAGTCGAACTGCATCTGTTCAAGTTTCTGGGACTATACCTTCTTTAATAAATCAAACTATTGGCTTGGTCCAAGAATTGCCTTGATCTATTTCGTGTATCTCCGTTCCTTTCTCTGTTGTCGCGGGTTCCTCGGCTCATTTGATTGGAACCAGTGTCCTCTGTCTCTCTTATTTTGATAACACGAGGTTTGTGAACCGGCCCGCCAAATGAAGGGGATGGTTCCGATTTTTGGCCCGGAACCAGCGGTTCTGGGTCAACCCGGTTTCGGGCCGAACCGGCGGTTCAGCTCGTTTTTTCTTTTTTTTTTTTTTTTTTAAAAATTTATAGTGTAAATAAGAGGTTTAGAACCTGTGACCTCTATGAAGTTTAGAGATCATTTATCCACTAAGCTACTAATCCTCTGTTAGAATAAATTTGATCTAAAAAATATAAAACTATTACCTTTATAAATCTATTATAATTATAATGTAAAAAATGTTATAACTTATAAGTTATAATATACAATAATATTAATTAAATAAATACATTAATTTTAATTATTGTTTATTATTTACTAGATATTCTTGAAGCTCTTATAATAGTACAAATAATGTTCAACTAAAATAATATGATATATTATGCATTTTTTAATACTTAATATTAAAATTAGTCACATTATTATAAGTTTAGATTTGTTATCTATTAATTATTAAATAATAAGATTTTAATGACCTATATTATCATTTGTTATAATATAACCTTTGAGTTAAATTAGTATGTATGAAAATTGAAAACCTCTTTAATTCTTTGTGTATTCATTTTATTTTTTTAGTCCAATCTTTGTATTAAATCGTATAGTTGTAAACTAAATAACATTTAATTAAAATAATATTCTTTAAAGTTAGCATAAATAAATATGATATATTACCTATTAATCTAAGATTTACTTTTAAGTTAGTAGCAATCTTAAAAGTTTATACTCATCATTATGAATCAATCTATTGTTATGTGAGATATATTATAACTTATAAGATACAGTAATATTTTAACAATCAATTTCATTGGTTTGAAATAATATTTGTAGTAAATATGAAGATTTTAGATTCAATAATATGTTGTTCATTATTAATGTGATATTTTTGAAACTCTTTTAACTTATAAACAACAATAGTATGAATTTTAAGAATTCATTGATAAATTAATTATATTTGTCAATTATATATCCTATTTAAGGATATTATTATTATTGTTTAATAATATATAAGAAATATTGAAAAAATTACTTATAATAATCTCGTATTTATGGATCTTATATATTTAACAATAATTTTAAACCATTAGAGGTGATGTGGTTCAATGATAAGTACTCAGGAATTTAATGTGAGGTCCTATGTTCAATCCCCCTCCGTAACATCTTTTAAAATATTTTTAAAAATAATAAAAATAAATAAATATTGGAACCGGCGGTTCCGCGGGCTTGAATATTTAGAACCGGGACCGGCCCATGTAAAAGTGGGTCCGGTTCCGGTTTGGAACCGTGGGCCATGGTTCCGGGCCGGTTCAGCCGGTTCCGGGCCCAAATGGCCATGTCTAGCGCGTGTGCTTCAGTGTTTTCCTCTCTGGCTATGTGTTTGATGTCGAATTCTTTGAACTCCAAGCTGCCCGATGGAACGCTTAAACACTTCCCCCCCACAGACTCCTTAACTTTATGCCCGCTTTGTTTCTATGTATGTTGCTGGCTCCGTCGACCTTTTGCTGATTCTCCTATCTACAGACTTGCTACCTCTTTCTCGGCCTCCATTTAGAGGTTGCTAGAGAACTTCGCTATGAAATCCACGAGTGCTTGGTGTTTTATGGTTGTTCGTAGTTCGAACTCAAGACCATATCCACAAATTTTGACCGCCCATTTCAGTAGCCTTCCGAACAGGCATAGTTTGGAGAACACGGTTCAGAGTGGGTAGGAAGTAACCACCTTGACTGGATGTGCCTCAAAGTAAGGTCTTTATAAGCTCATTATTTTACTCACTTTATCTATATTATTTTCTACTATTCCATGTAGTTTTATTGAGTTTATATATATATTTAATGCATGAGTCTCTATTGGGTGGTATTATGCGTGCTTTGGTGTGTTTCTATAGGTTATAGGCCAAATTCACTGGAAAACCGTTCCGAAAGCAGTGACGTGCAAGAGTAGCAGTGAAGAGTTCTTCCACACAAGGAATTCGGGCTATTGGCACATATCAATGGATATAGCTTTGAGTTAGCTTTCCAACGCAACTGAAATCGGGTCAATCGGAGTTCGGGAGAGGAAGTTATGGCCAAAACTGTGAGACCGCGCAAAAGGGACCAGACAGCAGGGGTGGCAATTGGGTTGGGTTCGGGTTGGCAGGTCGGGTTGAGACCTATTATGAACACGTTATATGCCAAACCGAACCCAACCCATTTATTTTTCGGGTCTAGAAAGTTCAACCCGAACCCGACCTGTTTATTTTCAGGTCAACCCGAGAATGACCCAAATGACCCGTGTAATCTTATTCAAATATTCTAACCAAATTTAAAAAATAAAATATATAAATCTTTTTAGTTCAAATCTTATTTAGATATTCTAACCAAATTTAAAAATAAATAAATTAATCTATATATATATATATATATATATTAAAGCAAAGTAGTAAAATAAATTGTTCACTCCAAATATTCACATAATTTTTTATTTTTATTTTATTTATTCTACTATAACATATATACAATAAAAAATAATTAAAAATATTAAAAAAATTATATTTGTTATTTTTTCTTTAAATTATTATATCTCATTAATTTATTATATTTACTATTCTTTTAGAATAATACAAATATAACATTATTATAGGATAATATTAAAATCAAATCTCATAGACTTTGTGTTTAATTTACTTCTTTTTATTTTTATTAAATGTATATATAGTTTAACATATAATGTAGAAAATAATTTACTATATTATATTATGTGTAATATTAACGAATAAAACTTAAATATATTAAAGATAATCTATAAAAAATGTTGAGATATATAACTTTATTAATTTCATCTTAATATATCATAAAATAAAATATCATATAATTAATTTGCACATAGTGCGGTGTAAATCATTACATCACATTAATTTTATTTTACTTGATATATTTTAATGTTATAGCACATACATATATAATATATTTTAGTAAAACCTTATGTTTTCACTTTTTAATCTTTCTTTATAAGTTTTGTATTTTATCTACTTGCTTTGGTATTATCAAATTAATAAAAATACTTAGATATATAATATTAAAAAAATATACATTATAAATATACTAATATATTCATATATATATATATAATATTTTATAATCTTATAATTATATTTTAAATAATTAGATAATCTATCTATATATTAACGGAGAATAGTGAAAAAACGATTCCCATAAAAAATATTATATCAATTTTTATTTTTATAATATTTATTATATTATAACATAAATATATTCTTTATAATAAAAGATATAAGAAATTTATGTTTGTCATTTTCTTTAAATATTACACCCCACTAATTTATTATATTTACTATTTTTTATATAATACAATTATAATTTCTTTAATAGGACAATTTTGTAATCAAACCTCATTGAATTTGTGTTAGGCATATTTATTATTATTATTATTATTATATGAATAATTTGAGGTATAATATAGAATTTAATTTATAGTATAACACATTGAATATAATATTCATGAATAAAAATCAAATATATTAAAAATAATTGCTAAAATGGTAAGATATAAAACTTTATTAATTTCAAATTAATAATTTGGTGGGTTATTCGGGTTACGCGGGTTGACCCACGGGTGACCCGAACCCGACCAAAAATTTAATTGGGTTCGTGGGTTCAACCCAAAATTGACCCAACAGTTAAATGGGTTGATCCAACCCACTAATTTCGTGTTAGGTTCAGGTCGGGTTGTCGGGTCGAGTCAGAGATTGCCGCCCCTACCAGACAGGATCATATCGATTGACGTGGATGTTTCGCGTCGATCGACGTGGCTTCCACATCGATCGACGCGAATCTGCTGGCACGAAAATTCGATTAAACTCGAATTATATCATATCTTCTGCCCTAGATTTGATAGGATACACATCAACCTCTATAAATATCCTTGTAATTTTGACTTTTTCAGCATCCATCGTCATGTTTTCATTCTGCAATTGAGTTTTTAGAGTTTTCAGAATTGGGAAACACGAAACCCTTTTTATTTTTTTATAAGTTCTTTACTTTTATGCAATTTAATAAGTTTTCTTTTGGATTTCTATCTGCGATGAGTGGCTAGAAACCCTAGCGGGTTCTAAGGTAATGCATGATTGATCTTAAATGCATGTTTAATTTATTAACTCAAATTGCTTGGTTATGAATTCCTGTTTGAATTGTTAGGATCTAGAATTAATCAGATCGAAAGATAGCATTAAGTCTAGGTTTACAGTTATTGATTGAAGGACTGAAAAGTGAAAATTGATAACAGGAAAAGGAATTTGAATACAATTAAAATATATGTCCTAAGGGAAGATAATAATTGTAGGGATTAATCTGTGGAAGTATAAAATGTTGATTATTACTGTGTTATGGAGGCCTCGCATTCACATAATAGTAACCTAAGTTATAATTTTCAACCAAGAAGTTATAGTATTTTTATGATTTCCCACCAATGCGAGTTAATCAATTTGCATGTATTCTGATTTATTGTTCGCCCTAGAATCTGTGTTCCTTTAAATTTGATTTCAAAACCCCTTTAAATTTCAGTATTGTCATCTTTATTTTCCTAAAACCAAAACCCTGATTTTCTGTTTACTCAAACAATGAATCTTAGGATCATAATTAGTACATAGGATAATTTCCCCACACAATTCCATTGGGTTCGACTTGAGTTATAAATTTTATTTACCACTGTTGCTATAATTAATCTGTAGATTTTACAGTGATCAAATTGGCGTCGTTGCCGGGGAGTTGTTAGATTTTATCTTGTTACAAGTTCGTTCTAGGATTTGCTGGATTAAGTTTTATTTTTCTGTACATGTGCGTGTGTGAGTTTTTGTTCTCGGTGTCGATCGACGCATACACGCGTCGATCGACGTCGAATTTCTGCTGCATCAATCGACGCACAACTTGCGTCGATCGACGCCGACCACTCGCTTGCATCAATCAACGTGGAATCCACGTCGATCGACGCCGAACTGATATCTACCTATTTTCATTTCAGGAGGCACATGAGCACGAGATCTCAAGGAAAAACACTCGAGGCTTTTGTCCCTGAAATTGAAGCAACTTGCAGGAAAAACAAAAGAAAAGGAAAAGACAAACAACAAGAGATAGAAGAAAATCCTGAAGCACCTCTGCAAAATATGACTCCCGAGGAGTAGAGGGAATTTGTGAATGAAGTACAGCAGCTGAGAGCACAACTACAAGCAGCCCAGACTACTTAGGCAGAACAAGCTGCAAGACTGGCAGAGTTGAAAAACAGGCAGATTGTGGTTCCGCAAAGGTCCATCAGATCGATTTCTTCCACAGCAAGCGGAGGTCGGATTCAAAGTTGGCATTGATGCCAAAAACTTTGAGTTGCGCACAGGCCTTATCAGATGGTGCAGCAAAATCAGTTTGCGGGGAGAGCTGTAGAAGATCCATATGCACACCTCAACCAGATCATTGAGGTGTGTGACACTGTGAAGCACAATGGAGTAACCCAGGATGTAATCAGAATGAGACTGTTCTCGTTCTCACTCAGAGACGAGGCGCGGTCTTGGTTTGCTGGATTGGATAAGAGTTTGATAGGGACATGGGAAGAGCTTCGATCAAAATTCCTCACCAACTACTTCCCGCCGAGCCTACTGCTGAAGAGGAAAGCTGCTATCACCCATTTTAAACAGATGTATGATGAATCACTACAAGAGGCTTGGAAGAGGTACAAGGAGCTCTTGCGGCTCTGTCCTGGGCATGTGATTGATTTAAAGATGCAGGTTTGCCATTTCTATGAAGGGCTGACTCCACACATGAAGCATTTAGTTGATGCATCTGCTGGGGGAATCCTAATGAAGAATAGTGAAGCTGAGGGAATGAGACTCCTGGCAGATATGGCTCTGAATAGCCATCAGTGGCCGACCGAGAGGCAGCTACCAGTCAAAGCATTCGAGACAAAGCTAGAATTCAACGTGGTTGCTGAAGTGAAAAAGCTCCGGGAAGACATTGCAAAATTAGAAGTAGCAAAAGCCACAACTACCACTGCTACAGAGCCAAGCATGGCCATAGTACCCATGGAGGCTGACTACATCAACCGGGGGGCGAGCAGTTCATCTGGAGCTGCTGAAGCGGAGGTGAACTATATTGGAGGTGGTTATCAGAATAACTACCGAGAAGGAAATCAGGGGTATCATTACAACCATGGGCGAACTCACCCTGGTTTTTCATATTCTAACCCCTCTGCAGCAGAACACCCTCCACCTGGTTTTGATGTAGGTACTGGAGGAGAGATCATGGAAAGGAAGAAGTCTGCGCTGGATAGAAGCAACTGATGACGAAACATG
Source organism: Plectranthus barbatus (assembly GCA_026898455.1). NCBI lineage: Eukaryota > Viridiplantae > Streptophyta > Magnoliopsida > Lamiales > Lamiaceae > Plectranthus > Plectranthus barbatus. The sequence continues at coordinate 21,998 of JAPKLW010000078.1, forward strand.
TTCAGATGTTTGACACCCAACTGAGCCAAATCGCCACTACTCTCAGCAATCAGCATAAGCCGGGACAATTTCCAAGTGCAACCGAGACAAATCTGACAAAGGAAAAGTGAGTGAACGCCATTACTCTGAGGTCTGGGACGAGCTACAAGAGTCTCGAGATGGTTGTGAACGATTTTGGAGGCGAAAAAGAGGAAAATTATGCAGTAGATGGATCCACGTAGATCGGCGCACACCCCGCATTGATCGACACCAAAGATGGTTTGTCGAGCCAGGAAGAGAAGAGATCGAAGAAGAAGATGTCGACTGACGAAGCCACGATGATCGACACACCCCGCGTCGATCGAAGCGCACACAGAGCCACGTCGATCAATGCAACCCTGCATCAATCGATGCAGAAGACCACTCCGGGTGAAAATTTGGAACAGACTGAAGATCAATCCCCTCCTATGCCGTTCCCTCAGCGGTTCGCGAAGCAGAAGGAGGACTCCAAGTTCTCCAGATTTGTGGAGAATCTGAGGATGGTCAGCATCAACATCCCGCTGATCGAAGCACTGAAGGAGATTCAGGGGTACATGAAGTACCTCAGAAAATTGATGAGTGGGAAGAAGAAATTCATGGAGAACGAGACGGTGAAGATCCACGAGCAGTGCAGCCTGCTACTCCAAAAGTAAGTGCCCATCAAGAGAAGCGATCCTGGATGCTTCTCTATTCCGGTTGAGATTGGGGGACGCACTTTCGAGAGAGTACTTTGTGATACTGGGGCCAGTATCAACCTGATGTTGTACTCCATCTACAAACGTCTCAACATCAGAGAGATGAGGCCCACAATGATCAC